>OX104060.1:26666445-26702750 GCA_944474145.2 Dicrocoelium dendriticum | reverse complement strand
GTGATATTGCCCTAATCTGTGACAGCTCCCAGACGTGCCAAGCGGCACTGGACAGATTAGCACTGGCTGTCCGTCACTTCGGGCTTTGCTTCGCACCCTGGAAGGGCAAAGCGTTCCTCCAAGATTGGTCTGGACCGCCTCCTACGCTGACCGTTGGTGGGGATCAGCTAGAAGTCGTTCAAAAATTCAAATACCTGGGAAGTTGTATCAGCGCCCGTGGGATTGAGGATGAGATCACGAACCGTATAACAAAAGCTCGGAGCGCTTTTGCTAACCTTCGCCACTTATGGCGGCGGTGCGACATCACTCTTGCCCTGAAGGTTAGAGTGTGCAATGCAGCGGTACATTCGACCCCACTGTACGGTTGTGAAACCTGGCCCCTTAAAGCAACGGGCCTGAAGAGGCTAGTTACGTTCGACCACCGGTGCCTTCGCAATTTAACTCACATCTGGTGGGAACACCGCGTGAGCAACGAGCGTGTTCGACGCCTTATTTATGGCACAGGAAAAGGAACTGAACCGCTCAGCACCGTTAGTTCACGCACCAGGCTGCGATGGCTCGGCCACATGTTACGCATGCCAGCCCACCGACTTCCGCGACGTGTGTTGTTTGCGCGCCGGGGGTGTGGATGGAAGAAGAGGAGGGGTGGCCAAGCGATGACTTGGTCCAGAGGAATACCTTTCCTCTTCAACTTCGCTGTTGACGAAGTCATGGAAATCGCATTCACAGGACACGACTTAGAAGGTGCGGATACTCCCAGGAGAATGAATTCTTGATTAGAGTATGCTGATGATATTGCCCTCATCTGTGACAGCTCACAAACGTGCGAAGCGGCACTGGACAGATTAGCACTAGCTGTCCGTCACTTCGGGCTTTGCTTCGCACCCTCGAAGTGCAAAGCGTTTCTCCAAGATTGGTCTGGACCGCCTCCTACGCTGACCCTTAGTGGGGATCAGCTAGAAGTCGTTCGAAAATTCAACTACCTGGGAAGTTCTATCAACGCCCGTGGGATTGAAGATGAAATCACGAATCGCATGGCAAAAGCTCGAAGTGCTTTTGCTAACCTTCGCCACTTATGGCGGCGGTGCGACATCACTCTCACCCTGAAGGGTAGAGTGTACAGTGCAGCAGTACGTTCGACCCTACTGTACGGTTGTGAAACCTGGCCGCTTAAAGCAGCGGACCTGAAGAGGCTAGTTATGTTCGACCACCGGTGCCTTCGCAATTTAGCTCACATTTGGTGGGAACACCGCGTTAGTAACGAGCGTGTTCGACGCCTTGTTTATGGCACAGGAAAAGGAACTGAACCGCTCAGCACCGTTATTTCACGCATCAGGCTCCGATGGCTCGGCCACGTGTTATGCATGCCAGCCCACCGACTTTCGCGACGTGTGTTGTTTGTGCGCCGAGGGTGTGGATGGAAGAAGAGGAGGGGTGGTCAAGCGATGACTTGGTCCAGAGGAATGAAGGCCCTCACTTCTGAGCTGACCTCGGTTGGAGCGTCTCGGCTGCCTGGTTGGGGTCCGAAAGACGATGAACACGTTTGGTTGGACACACTTGCTGATATGGCTAGGAGCCGACCTCAGTGGCGTTCGTGCAGTGAGTGTCTTTGCCCACCCCATCCCTCGTAGCCTCCCTTTCCAACCACGATCTCATTAATTAGCCTTATATAATTTTGCATAATAATTTTTTTGGCTGCACAGCAGCCGGCTGGTAGCTTACCGGAACGATGTCCATCCGTTACCGGTAGCTCAGCCAGCTTGCACAAGTTGCTTTCTTCTCCTTTTTTTCTATGTATTGCGGCACAGTAGCTGAAGTGTTCCCCACCTGTAGCTAACGTGTATGATGATGATGAGGATGATGATGAGGATGAGGATGAGGATGAGGATGAGGATGAGGATGAGGATGAGGATGAGGATGAGGATGAGGATGAGGATGAGGATGAGGATGAGGATGAGGATGAGGATGAGGATGAGGATGAGGATGAGGATGAGGATGAGGATGAGGATGAGGATGAGGATGAGGATGAGGATGAGGATGAGGATGAGGATGAGGATGAGGATGAGGATGAGGATGAGGATGAGGATGAGGATGAGGATGAGGATGAGGATGAGGATGAGGATGAGGATGAGGATGAGGATGAGGATGAGGATGAGGATGAGGATGAGGATGAGGATGAGGATGAGGATGAGGATGAGGATGAGGATGAGGATGAGGATGAGGATGAGGATGAGGATGAGGATGAGGATGAGGATGAGGATGAGGATGATGATGATGATGATGATGATGATGATGATGATGATGATGATGATGATGATGATGATGATGATGATGATGATGATGATGATGATGATGATGATGATGATGATGATGATGATGATGATGATGATGATGATGATGATGATGATGATGATGATGATGATGATGATGATGATGATGATGATGATGATGATGATGATGATGATGATGATGATGATGATGATGATGATGATGATGATGATGATGATGATGATGATGATGATGATGATGATGATGATGATGATGATGATGATGATGATGATGATGATGATGATGATGATGATGATGATGATGATGATGATGATGATGATGATGATGATGATGATGATGATGATGATGATGATGATGATGATGATGATGATGATGATGATGATGATGATGATGATGATGATGATGATGATGATGATGATGATGATGATGATGATGATGATGATGATGATGATGATGATGATGATGATGATGATGATGATGATGATGATGATGATGATGATGATGATGATGATGATGATGATGATGATGATGATGATGATGATGATGATGATGATGATGATGATGATGATGATGATGATGATGATGATGATGATGATGATGATGATGATGATGATGATGATGATGATGATGATGATGATGATGATGATGATGATGATGATGATGATGATGATGATGATGATGATGATGATGATGATGATGATGATGATGATGATGATGATGATGATGATGATGATGATGATGATGATGATGATGATGATGATGATGATGATGATGATGATGATGATGATGATGATGATGATGATGATGATGATGATGATGATGATGATGATGATGATGATGATGATGATGATGATGATGATGATGATGATGATGATGATGATGATGATGATGATGATGATGATGATGATGATGATGATGATGATGATGATGATGATGATGATGATGATGATGATGATGATGATGATGATGATGATGATGATGATGATGATGATGATGATGATGATGATGATGATGATGATGATGATGATGATGATGATGATGATGATGATGATGATGATGATGATGATGATGATGATGATGATGATGATGATGATGATGATGATGATGATGATGATGATGATGATGATGATGATGATGATGATGATGATGATGATGATGATGATGATGATGATGATGATGATGATGATGATGATGATGATGATGATGATGATGATGATGATGATGATGATGATGATGATGATGATGATGATGATGATGATGATGATGGTTGGCGGCATCCGGTTTCGGATTTGCCTGTCACTGTGGCCAGACACAGGACGCCTGCGCCTACAGAGGGACCATGGATGGCTTGCGCTGCACCACCCACAGCTCCATCCAAACACCCATATCCAGTGTAAACCCGAAGGAATATGACCGGGAGGCATGCGGATGGGAGCCACGTTTCATCAACGGAGTCGGCCCACACTCCTTCACAGACAAACACAAGCACACTGTATTTGGGGAATCAACCGCACACAAGGCGGTGGCTGGACCGTAGTCCGCTCCCCACTGAGTGCATGGAACCACTCTTCGAGCCTAGCACGGCCACAAGGACCGTGCACCCCGTCCCCTCCAGCAACGACCAACTGTCTCCTGGAGCCAGATAAACGAGGTAGTGGGTAATAGACAGGTAGACACCTTGTCAACATTCACATCAAGCGCAGCCACACCTGGGATGTCAAACAACAGCCAATCATTCGAAATGCCGATATCGAATAAAGTAAACGTATTTGACGACATAAATACTCGTTAAATGAGCATATGGAAGAAATTGGTTAAATGTGAATAGGCGATAAGTACAAAATGTCCGAAAGTTATTTAAAAAAATACCACGGGATAAAATTACGCAAGTTTACCACAATTTGCATGAGCGACGTGTGTAAGTTGGGAGAAGATTATCAAATACGCAGAACAAAAAAATTAATAAAATGTAATGAATTTTATACACATTAAAAAGATTTAGTGTAAGTTGGTTTAGCCCAACTGCGGTGAAGAAGCATCATGAATGCAACATCAGCCTCATATATATATATATATATATATATATATATATATATATATATATATATATATATATATATATATATCATAGAGGGCAGCCGTATGTAATATCGCTTATGAAACCGTGTGACTTCGGAAAAAATGAGATCCAAGGTAGACAGAAGCTTGTTGCTCATATATCTAGTCGGGAGGTCTACGAACTGATGCAATGGAAGCTGCAACATTAGTTCGAGCAGATCCGAACCGAAAGTGCCCACCGCCGAACTGCAAGAGAGACCAGCCCAGCAGACTACAGGGAGGTTGAAGTCACCCAGTATTAGACATCTATTGGCAGCCTGAGTAGGAAGAAATTCAATCACCTCCCTGGAGATACTTCCAAGACTTCGATATACCACTACAACTGTAGACTGAGCAGAGCAAGTGCACACAATAGTCGACAGGGCTTCAACAGTTTGATCCGACGACTGGAAAACACAGGTCCTCAACACATCAAGTTTACAACTCACATAAAGAGCGACGCCCCTACCTTGGCGGCCAACGGAGCGATCCCATCTAAGCAGTGCGTAGCCAGGTAAAGATACTTCACCGTCTGTGATATCGGGGGACAACCACGTTTCGGTGATAGCAAGTATGTCGGGACGTGGTTTGTCTACAACTAAACCCAACTCGTGTACCTTGTTCCTTAGGCTACGCACATTGCTAAGCACTACCCGAAGGAACTCGGCACGACCAGCCCTGGGTCGTACGCTACCAGGAGGGGTTCTGGTAGGGCAGAATTTGACTTCCGGCTGACCGCCTGAAAACCCACAAGACGAAGACCTTGCTCACCAGCCGCAAGCTTGTTCCTGAGGCTTATGATGACTTCCTATAACTGCCAGTGGGAGGCCCGGCTGAACGCTGACATTGCTAACCTTGAGTTTGGACGCAAAGTGCATTATCGCTTTGCGTTCCTCCGGGGTTGAAAGGAGTAAACGAAGTAATCCGGGTCGCGGATTTAGCGCATCGACAGGCACGTTCCCCGGTCTCCTTAACTTCCTGATAGTGACAACGGATAAACCAGGTGGAAGCATCTTGTTGACGCAGAGTTTGAACCACTGGAGGTCATCCAGCATGCGTTCCGCCGCGGATGCAACAAGGTTACGGAAGATAATGCTGCTATCAGTAAAAGAATCACCTCGACGAGGCGTATTCACTCCGCGAGTCTTCGACTCGACTCCAATTTCGACCGGTTTAGCAGGTGACACGGCGCGTTTCTTTGCCAAGGGAGCTGAAGTGATTGAGTTTGAGGCTTTGTGTTCTACCTTCAACTCTCTCACTGGTCTAGTCATTGCAAACTTTGTGGATGTGGCCGAAGTCGACACGGTGCGTTTTTTGGCCAATGGAACTGGGGTGATTGGAGTTTTGTGCTCTATCTCCAATATCTTTATGGGTTCTGTACCTTCAGGATTTGAGGGGGCGTTAAAAACTTTCTTAGCTCTCTTCCTCTTGCGTTTATTGGGCAGAGGGGATAGAAGCTTGGTCATGTCTTGGACGACGTCCAGTACGGCATCAGAGTCCTCGTTAGGGGCATTCTGTACTCATGGGGCACACGACACGGTAGCAAGCACCTCAGACAGATGTTTCCAATATCGTGACTTTAAGGTTATTTGTTTATTTCATCAATACATATTCCGGCTATATATTAATCACTGAACGTCCAGCTAATGCCGCGAAGCCTAACTTTAAACTGTTCCCGCCAGTGCGTGAGATAAAGAGTTGCCCACGTCAGCCGAAAGACATGCGATTCGCATGAGACCTTGACGCGATAACTCGAACCTTAATGAAAAAACAACCCGATTTTTGGAAAGTCGAAAGAACCAGGAACAGGATTTCAAAACATCTTCGCGATTTGGATCTGAGTTCTTGGCCAGGCAGTAATGATTTACACACGTCGTTTCACAAGACAAGTTCAAGCTCAAGCGGGACTGAAACGATAGGATTATCCCCTGAGTGTTCCAACTTCAGCGGGTCGTTGAACCAGGAGTTGCAAGACTTTGATATACAGATGGACCTAAGAAAAAGACCGCATCACACCCTGTCCAGCCAATTAATGCCCACGTATCCCACCCTAGCAGTCCCTGCTGGGCCGGTTACGTGAAGTAAGAAAGAGAATAAAGTAACCTCAGAAGTCAAAATGAGCAAGTGGAAAGAGCTAAGCAAGTGGAATACCAAGATATTTGTGTCGTTAAAAAAGAACTGAAAAGTGAAGGTGAGTCGGCTAGGAAAAAGGAAAGGTTTGGTGTTGTCAACCAAGAGCATTAAGCTGGCGCGCAAAAACCCTTAACCGTAAGTTCCATAACCACATGATCTGGAAGCGAATTCCAGCGATCTATAACTCGGCGCGATAGACGAGTTTCCGTCCTAATCCTATCAGACCGTGGTTTTTGCAGTTTCAATGGGTGACCGCGGAGATTAGGTCGCGTAGCGGGACTAAATAGCCCTGACAAGTCCGGGCCGATTTTAGCCGTCAACATACGATGAAAATCGGGTCTCCTCTTATCCGTCGGCAGTGCATGGAGTACACCCTGCAAAATAAGAAAGCGTTCAGGATATGTCTGTCCCCGTAGATCCTGCACTAACCGAGTGCCCACGCGTAACACCCTCTCCAAGCCCATTTTGTCTCGGATAAAACACGGTGGACAAGCCTGGATACAATATTCCAGGTGGAGTCAGACGAATGCCGATAATAGCTTCACAAACAAATTGGCCGTAAGGACTCCGAAAGAGTGGCGGATAAACCACATCATAAGAAAATCCCGACAAGCAACCTTCCAATTGTCTCCAGAATGAAGTGCTGATAAGTGTACGACTCCTAAATCAACCTGCTGAACAACAGCAGGGAGTTCACCACCGCCGACAACATATCGGGCAGGATGACTAGCAGCACCGATTCGGAGAACAGATCACGGCCCTAGGTACGGGCATCAATCATAAGGTAGACCATTCCCAGAAATGAAAATGAAATGTGTCAGCTTATACGCCGTAACGACGCTTCGCTGCCGCGCGACCACCACTAGTCGCGCGCGGGCTGAGTATACCGCGAGGATGCCCACCCCTACGCGGAGTCGAACCGGTGACCTTATGGTTGGAAAGCAAACGTGCCGACCACTCGGCCACCGGCCGACAGACCATTCCAAGAGCCTATCCAAGGCACGCTGAATTGTCTCAGGACCCCCCGGGATATCCACAATATTCCAGAGCTTAAGGTCGTCAGCAAACATTAGTGATGACACCCATAGCTCTCCCGAAAAGTCATTTAGATAGATCGCGAACAACAATACCCAGAATACCTGAGGGACGCCACTAAGGACAGCTTGCCTGAGCGAAAGGCTACGCCCCACCCGTACGTACTGTTCTCTACCCTCAAGGAAAGCAGACACCCATTAAAAAGCACGAGCAAATATACCGAAAGATCTCAACCTTAGTGAGAGCCGGAGATGAAGCGTCAAAAGCTTTCGTAAAGTACACGAATGGCAAGTCGACAAGGTGGCCACTGTTTATCGATTCGGTCCAGCTTTCACGAATTACAAGTAGATAGTCTGACAAGAAAATCCCTTGCGGAATCCATGTTGCGCATCACTGAGAAGGTTGAATCAATTCAGGTGGTTCTCCACTGAATCCCTTATCAGCTTTTCAAACAACTTGACTACTACACTTGTCAAAAGGACAGGCCGGTGGTTAGCGGGCAGTGCTGTCACCGCCATTAAAAATCGGACAGATAATTGTCTCCTTCCATGCCGAAGGCAGGACGCAGCCGACAAGCGATACTGAAAACACGCATGTGAGAGGACCACTCAGCTCAGTGGCCAATTCATGCAACAGCTTCGGATGAATTGAATCAGGACCGGAAGCTATAGAAGGATTAATGCCTTGCAGTAGCTCGAAGACCTGAGTCTCCGTTATGTTAAACTCAGCTAAGCAAGAACCCGCTGGAACACTTGAAAGCAACTCAACATGTGGTAAAGAGATCTCCTAAGCCAAGACCCCAGTATACTGATCACAAGTATATAAGCCTTGTCATAGTCTTTGCGCACGGGTCCCGTCTGCTCGCAATAAAGCTGGTATAGACAGTTTTGCCCTGCTGCGTCTTTTAACGTAAAACGTCTTTTAACGTAAAAGAACTGCTTGGGATTAGCTGTGGCCGAGTCCGCTAACCTCTGCACGTACTGGAGAGGAACAGTCCTGAGACGTTGGTTACATTTATTTCTAATCTGTCAATAACTACCATAGGTGCTGGCCGGTGGAGCTGCTTGGTAGGTTCGCCAGCATCTAGAACGTTTCTTGAGTAGGTAGTTGTCAGGGGTATCTATCCATCGAGGCTGTGCTCGTAAGCCACTTTTCCTCAGGAATGGAATATAGGGAGTGAAAACCTCCGTAAGGTATGCATTAAATTTATCCCTGGCTAACTGGACAGAGTCTGCCGTCAAGATCTCAGTCCAGAAATGAAGCCGTAGCTCGCACTGCACTAAAATTCGCCCGTCAAATATTCGGAAGTAATTCAACAGCGGTCTCTTGGTGCCTTGAAAGAGCACATCGAAAGGATATGCATGCGTGATCGCTGGACCCTAGAGGTGCACCGTGTGAAACGTCAGTCAAAAGTACAGAGACTTAGCGAAAACCAAATCCAAAGTAGAAGGTATTTGGTTGTCCATATACCTAGTGGCGACTGACCCGAGAGTTACGTCGCATTAAAAATGCATGGTGGACGCAGAAGGCGAAGCAGATGGAATGCTACGCCGAACGCCGCCAACACAAGGAATTCTTTGACTCCTTGAAGGCGGTGTATGGACCGAGATTGGAGCCGCTGAGGACACTGATCGATGGTAGTTCAGGCGCTATCTGCACCCAGACTGCAGACATAATGAAGATCTGGCGAAAACACTTTGACTATCTCTTGAACAACCGTTCAGAGATCGACTGGCCCACATTGAACGGCCTGAAGCAGCACGATGTGAAGGCGAATCTGGCGGACACGCCGACACTGGATGAGACGCAGAGAGCACTTGCTCAGCTGCGAAACGGCAAGTGTGCCGGAGCCGACGGGATCCCGCCTGAAGCATTGAAACACGGCGGACCCGCGTTGTTGACTGCGCTGCACCACTTGGTGCAACGCGTGTGGATTGAGGAGCAGGTGCCTCCTGAGCTGAAAGGATGCCCTTGTGCTACCACTGTACAAGGGCAAAGGTAGCAAGCAATGTTGCACGAATTATCGTGGCATCAACTTGCTGAGTTGTGTGGGCAAGGTGATTGCCCGAATCCTGCACAACCGCCTCGTCAGTCAGGTTGTGGAACCTAACGTGGCGGAAGAGCGATGCGGATTCCGTTCGGGTCGCAGCACTATAGATATGGTGTTTGCGGCTCGTCAGTTGCAGGAGAAGTGCAGAGAACGACACCAGCCATTGTACTCGCTTTTTGTTGATTTCACCAAGGCATTTGATACGGTGAACCGCGAGGCATTGTGGCTGGTGTTGGGTAAGTTTGGTTGCCCGCGTAAGTTTGTAAGTTTACTTGAATGTCTGCACAGTGGTATGCGAGCGAGGGTGCAGCTGAGTGGAGAGACCTCGGATGACTTTGCAGTTGTCTCTGGTGTGAAGCAAGGCTGTGTCTTAGCTCCTGCCCTGTTTAATATATATCTTCATGCAATGTTGTGCTGTGCTTTTGATGCGGCTTGCGCTTACGGTGTTCGTGTGGAGCACCGTATTGATGGTGGGTTGCTGAACATCCGTCGTTTCGGTGCGAGAACTCTAGTCTTTGAGACAACTATCCGCATGTTGCTGTTTGCTGACGACTGTGCGTTGTTAGCACACAGTGCGGATGAGTTGCAGCACATGACTAGTGCTCTGGCTTCGACAGCGGCCAAATTCCGGCTCACCATCAACAAAAGCAAAACGGTCTATCACTTTCAGCCTTCACCGGAGGTGTGATCTTCAATATTGCCGCGAATCAGCATTGGTGCTGAAGTATTAGAAACCACCTCCCGCTTTTGCTACCTTGGGAGTGTGATGTCGACAGATCAGCAGCTACACAGTGAGCTGCGTATCCGCGTGTCGAAGGCAGCGGCGGCATTCGGGAAGCTTGAGTACCGAGTGTGGAACAACCATCAGCTTAGCGTTGGCACGAAGCTGATGGTGTACAAATCCATGGTGCTGTCCGTTCTTCTATACGGCAGTGAAACGTGGACGATGTACCGTCGGGATGTGCGATATCTCGAGCGGTTCCATCAGCAGTGTCTGCGACGGATTTTGAGCATCGGCTGGGGCGACAGAGTTGCAGACACGGAAGTTTTGCGCCGAAGTGGGATGTATGCAGTGGACTGCATACTTTTACTGAGACACCTGAGGTGGATCGGTCATGTGAGCCGTATGGATTCGACGCGGATACCGAAACAACGTTTATATGGTCAGCTGAGTATTGGGAAGCGGCACGTGGGGAAACCAAAGTTACGATGCCAGGACATGATTAAAGTGAGCCTCACACGTTCTAATCTTGATTGCAGATCATGGGAATCGAAGGCGGTTGATCGGCGTGCATGGCGCGATCTGATCACGAAGGCAGTTGCTGAGGTGCAGGAGAAAGCCCTCATGCATGCAGAGAAAAAGCGGCAAGTGCGGAAGCGGCAAGCACCGATGGGTTGCTCTCCATCGACACCAAGCGCATGGTGCTGTAGAACATGCGGTCGCGAGTTCCTGGGTCAGGCAGGCTTAGTGAGCCATGAGCGAGGCCACTCGGGACTACTACCGAAGCAACGACGGGTTCTGCAGAGAACGTAGGCAGAACCGGCGCAGCGTTTGTAGGTACGCTGCATTCGATTTACTAACAGCGTGCTTGCATGCTAAGTCTCTTTATTTCAGGTGGTAGGTTTTCAATTTTGCCTAAATGCTTTTCTTTCTCATATAAATGTCAACCTGTACTCTATTCCATTAACTTGCACACCTCGCTTAAGCAAATTGTATTCGATTTCCATAACATTTTTGTGTTCGTGGCATTCCGTAAAGTATACTTTCTGACCTTGTGAACTCATCTAGAATTCGTTTGTAAACAACTTATTTCATATGCTCATTAACTTAAGATTTATGTCACCGTTTCCTTATGCATTAACCGAGTTGTTTTCTTTGTCTCTCTCTCTCTCTCTCTCAAATGATTGGCTGTTGTTTGATATCCCCGGTGTGACTGCGCTTGATGTGCATGTTGACAAGGTGCATACCTATTACCCACTACCTCGTCCATACTGGCTCCAGGAGACAGTTGGTCGTTGCTGGAGGGGACGGGGTGCACGGTCCCTGTGGCCGTGCTAGGCTCGAAGAGTGGTTCCATGCACTCAGTGAGGAGCGGACTACGGTCCAGCAACCGCCTTGTGTGCGCTGGATTCCCAAATACAGTGTGCTTGTGTTTGTCTGTGAAGGAGTGTGGGCCGGCTCCGTTGATGAAACGTGGTTCCCATCCGCATGCCTCCCGGTCTTATTCCTTCGGGTTTACACTGGATATGGGGTATGTGGTTGGAGCTGTGGGTGGTGCAGCGCAAGCCACCCAATTTCGTGATACCAGCGGCAGCAGACGTCACACTGCATACCGCCAGCTACATCTGTTACTTGCTCTGAACAGTTAACCTGTCCGCAAGCTGCAGTAGACTCATCAAACGAAGACCCCATAGGTCCATCCGTCTCAGTGTTTAGCGAGACAGTCATGTTCATGTGGAAAACAGAGTAGAATTACAGCACGTGTACAGTAGGAAAACGACTTCAATAAAAAGGCAAAAACAGGGTGCAATACGGGATTAAAACAGGGAACAACCGGAAAAATTACCAGTAAGCGCCAAAGACGCTTTGGCCAGTATCACTTTAATCGATCCAAGATATCTTGGATCAGAGAAAATTTGACAATAGTCAAATTTCGTTTCAAGTGTTTATTCAAACACTGTTTTCCACGTTATTTCAGCTGAAAATCTCGATCAGTATGGCACGCCAAAAACTCGAGTTACCGCGTAGTACTCACAGAGCAAGTAGACCTAACTCTTGCACCTTGTTCATTGGTTCATTGGTTCGTAGAGAGCAGAAGGAAGTTCCTTTGTCAGCTCCGTCACTTCCCGGACATTGCGAGGGTTGTTGGGATCATTGCGGAACAAGGTTCAGCAGAAGATCGCTATGGTTGTATTATCGGCAGCAGAAACCCTGCGCCCTCAGAGAGTGGGTATCCAACCGTCGTTTGAAACATTCCTCCGTCTCCGCATCGACGACAGCCTCTGGCAAGCTGTTCCAGTCATTCACTACCCGGGTGGATAGGGCCAGATCGGACCGTACACGAAGTCGCCGCGTTTTGAAAAGTTTCCACCGGTGGCCTCGAGTTGCACAACTAGTGTTTAGACAAAAGAACGATTGCAGCTCACTTCCCAGCTCACCTCGTAGAATACGCCGTGTGAATATCATATCTTCGCGGCGACGACGATAATCCAAAGAGAACAGATTCAACCGTTGAAGCCGTAGGAGTTAGGATAAGTCCCGAAGCTCTGGAACGGATTTGGATCCACGCCGTTGAACCTTCTCGATCATGTCACGTTCGGACTTAGTGAGCTGGTACCCAGCAGGCAATCCGTACGCGAGAACTGGGCGTACATGAGAAGCAAACAGTAGTCTGAAAAGTGCTGGGGTCAGGCGTGAAAAGGCTCTCTGTATAGCGTGAAGTATTCTGCATGCGGATGCGACCCTCTTCCGGGTGTCCTGGATTGATTTGATATCAGGAGACACAATCACCCCTAGGTCCCTCTCTTGGTTGACATTTCTGAGCAGGAAACCCCCGATATGGTAAGCCCCAAAAGGCTCAGGAGCACCGATTGGAAGGATAGCGCATGTCATGGTTAATGGGCAACTGCCACTTTAGTGACCAATCGTGGAGCTGATCGAGTGTCGCTTGAAGTATGTCTGCATCTTCCAGACTGGATGCCTCAATCCACAGCTTCAGATCATCCGCGTAGATTAAGCAGTTGGTCTGCAGTTCGGATGGCAGGTCGTTGATGAAGATATTGAACAGTTCGGGGCCGAGTACAGAACCCTGAGGGACCCTACTGGTCATGAGAATTTGATCAGAAAGCGCTTCTTTAACTTTGACCTGCATGAAGCAACCTTGCAGGAAAGCGGAGACCCGTGAAAGAAAATTGCCAGTGACTCCGATTCCACGGAGTTTGAAGAAGAGCCGCTCATGTGGGACCTTGTCCAAAGCCTTACTGAAATCGACAAACTGCATCCAGACGCTTACCGGCATCTAAGGATCTTGCCCATTTTTCCCTAGCTACCAGCAAATTGGTGGCACATGAACGCGCCCTTCGGAAACCATGTTGGGCATGAGATTAGAACTCCAACTCGTCGAGATGTAGGCGAAGGGCCCGTTTCAGAATCCGTTCCACGACTTCGCACAAAATCGAAGTCAAGCAGATCGGACGACAGCTGGCTGGATTCTGTCGATTCCCTCCTTTGTAAATCGGTTTAACAGCTCCCACCTTCCAAGCAGTTGGATGCCGCCCGACCTCAATGGAACGACGGAAAATTTGACATACAGGAGCGGTAATGTGTCCGGCCACAGTCTTAAGGAACAGTGGGTGCAGACCATCGGGACCAGGCGAGGAATACGGGTCTAGGTCAAGTAGAAGTTTCATTACAAAGTCAGTGGTAACATTCACGTGCGCCAGTAGGAAAGGAGGAGTGGGTGCAACGTTATCTGGGAGTAGCGTTTCGGTCGAGTAGACAAAGGAATATTGCTGGGCCAAAAGGCTAGCTTTCTCAGCGTCTTTGTAGACTAGGTCTAAATGCTC
This sequence comes from Dicrocoelium dendriticum, assembly GCA_944474145.2. Taxonomy (NCBI): domain Eukaryota; kingdom Metazoa; phylum Platyhelminthes; class Trematoda; order Plagiorchiida; family Dicrocoeliidae; genus Dicrocoelium; species Dicrocoelium dendriticum. The sequence goes on along the minus strand of OX104060.1, from coordinate 26,688,580 downwards.
ACAGGTAGACAAGGCAGGGACACCACTTCCAGCTTTAGTGCTTCGTTTGAGGTATGAGAAGGGCGCCTTGGAGTTTGTAGCCAAAAGTGCAGCTAATGACAGTTCGTACTTTTGGCGTTTCTCGCGTTTCCTTATGTTGCAAGCATTCCTGACCGTTTTGTAGTGGCAGTAGTCAAGCTCAACTCGCGTAATTTTGAAACGATCCCATAGTTTATGCTTTCTTTTCAGCATTGATCTCAATTCGCGATTCGATCTATGGAGGGCCTTTGGAGAAGAGACTTCATTTGGAGAAGGGGATGACCTGTTCAATGAGTAACGTCAGCTTGAAGTACAAGTGATGCCGCGCTTAGTCAACATTGAGGTGTTCAGGGATGTTCCAATCGACAATGCTTGCAGCCGTTTTCAAACGAGTTGTATCGGCACGCCAGCAATTCCGACGGTCAGCACGTTCATTGTGAACAGAGAAGCGATGTGACCACTGGAATAAGACCGTACAGTGATCACTGCTGCCAATGGGCTGTAGAACTGATAGGTTCGTGATGTCTGATTGTGTTGGGTAGAGCACGAGATCCAGGATATGCGGTGTCTGATCTGGAGGAATACGAGTTGGTGTAGTGACGTGTTGGAGCAAATTACAATGAAGAATGGTCTCCAGTAAGTTAGCCTCGAAGGATTCTGTAGGTCGGTCACAAAGAAACAGGTTCCAGTCAACAGAAGGAGCGTTGAAACTCCCAACGATAAGACAATCCTTTCGTGCACCATGCTTCCTGATCGAGTCCATCAAACGGGCTCAGGATCCTGAAGGCGCTCCGTAGACAACACCAAATGAGATAAAACTCCGACCATCATGAACACGACACCAGAGTGCATCAAACTCATCGTCTTTGGCACTGATCGCTTCAACTATGTGCACTTTAATATCAGTCTTTCAATAGACTATTACGCCACCGCCGGGCCTCCCTCCTTGTCGATCTGATCGGGAGAGGCGATAACCAGGGATAGACACCTCTGAATCCGTGATTTCGGTGAATAGTCAAGTTTCAGTGAAGGCCATTAGGTCCGGGCGGGTCTCTGAGGCAATCAACTGAATCTCATCCAATTTATTCCTCAGACTGCGCACGTTGGCGGTTAACACGCATAGTCCACTTGTGTGTTTTATTGTCCCGGGATGAGAAGAACGGGTCTCCAACGGGCTCTCAGGGTCTTCCGAACCACGCAAAAATCCACAATATGAAGGTCAGTTTCACCATTTCCTCGGCGTGTTCTTAGCTCCTCAACAGCCTTTTTCATTTTTATCCGATCCTCTGGAGAAAGACCACGTAGTACTTAATATGGCTCACCTTTGAGACGCGTGGTCCGTCGCAGAATACGTCGGCATTCCTCTTCCGTCTGACACACGACTTTGAGAGGACGAAATTTGGGTGGATCTTCTTGCTTCCTGTCGAGCCGGAATGCAGAGACGATGTTAATTCCCTGTTCCTCTTCATCAAATAACAAAGAGATCAAGCGCTCGAGAAGAATTTGGTCATCCAGAATTCTTTCCGCTGGGGTGGCTTTGTTCGATGCGGTTGCGTTCATAATGATGAGGCAGAGGTCCTGAGAAGGTGGAGTGCGCTCAGGCATCTGCGGTCTGCGAGAGAATGGATATCCTTTGATCACTTTCACTAGCTCAGAAAGTCTACTGAGAACTAGCTTCATTCGCGACTGAGATGCTGAGAGCTTAGAATTGGGTTTATCGCCGGATTTAGGACTACACTTAACAGCATTGGTGGCTGGGCTTTGACTGATTAAAGTCGCGGGCTTATTCTTCGGTCGACAAATCATCTTACTGGACGGTAATGATTCGGCCGACGTAGCGGAGAGAGTACGGGTATGATTTGGTTTGGGTGTAGCAGACCCAGATGCAGGTAGGGAAATGGATGATGGAGGTGACTCATCTTCCGTATTGTACATGGCCAAGATGACAGGGCTGCATATACTGAGAGAACGATGGTTAGCCAGAAGGCGTTTGTCATTCATTATTACTCGACATGAGTCGCAATGTGAGCTCACGACCTCAGAGGCAGTGCGCTGAAGGCATTCATATAGGGCGTCATCGATGTTACAGCACGAAGTGTGCAGCCACCCTTCACTCAGAGCGCACTGAACAGCTTTTGAGCTGGAAGTGACGCGTTAGCTACAACTTATGCACTTGGATGACATAGTGGTTCGCCGCACTGACACAGAAATATGACATGGATAAATTCTGTCCGGAAGAAAGTAAGAATTGCCTTGGAAATTCACTATTTTAGCGATCAATCGATTATTAATAATTATCGCATCGATTTCGAACGTTCCGGAACGTTCTTCTTCTACCCGTGATCAAAAACCACCTTGGCAGTTGACCTTCCAATTCTAGAAGTCGGAGGTCATTAGAGACCTATAAATACAGTCAAGGTCCGCAGTCGTTGTTCGTTAGGCTACGCACGTTGCTAAGTAGTACATCAAGGAAGTCGGCACGACTATCGCTGAGTCTTGCGCAATCAGGATGGGTTCTGATGCGGAGGAAAATAACTTCCGGCTGACCACCTGAAAACCCACCAGACAGTGGCCTTGCTCGCCAGCCGCCCGTCTAGTTTTGAGATCTTTGGTAGCCTCCAACTACAATCCATCTACCAGTGGAAGGCCTGGCTGAATGCTGACACAACTACCCTCAAATTTGAATGCAAACTGTAGTAATGATTTGCGTTCCTCCGGGGTAGAAAGGACCACGCGAAGTAGTCGGGAATACGAATTTGCCGTACCGATTGGGATGTTCCTCAACCTGGTCAGCTTCCTGACAGTGACACCAGGGAAGCCAGGTGGAAGCTGCTTGGTGACGCAATTTGAGCCATTTGATGTCAACTAAAATGCCTTTCTTTGGGAGAGTAGCCGCAGATTCCGTAACGTTATGGAATATGACGCTGGCTAGCCGAACAAGGCTGGCTGGCCGAACAACCTCCTCGTGGTGCCAGCTGGGTGGTTCGGGTTTAACCCGTTCTAGCAAATAGAACGGCGGCAGTGTTCCAGGACGTGGTGGGTTTTCGCCTGGCAAGCGTTCTCCCTATAAAAAGCCACAAATGTCTGCTTAACAACACTGCTACGTGGCGGATGTGACTCGCCACAAACTAAATTCACTGGCCCGTGGATATTCGGCAAACGCTATCCTACCCACGAAAATCAATCGCATATTCTCACATTTCTGACGATAACAAACAGTTAAAAATCCTGCGGCGCATTCATGAACACAATCTACATTTCTACACAATTGGTTGGTGGCATCCGGTTTCGGATTTGCCTGTCACTGTGGCCAGACACAGGACGCCTGCGCCTACAGAGGGACCATGGATGGCTTGCGCTGCACCACCCACAGCTCCAACCACACACCCCATATCCAGTGTAAACCCGAAGGAATAAGACTGGGAGGCATGTGGATGGGAGCCACGTTTCATCAACGGAGCCGGCCCACACTCCTTCACAGGCGAACACAAGCACACTGTATTTGGGGAATCAAGCGCACACAAGGCGGTGGCTGGACCGTAGTCCGCTCCCCACTGAGTGCATGGAACCACTCTTCGAGCCTAGCACGGCCACAAGGACCGTGCACCCCGTCCCCTCCAGCAACGACCAACTGTCTCCTGGAGGCAGTATGGACGAGGTAGTGGGTAATAGACAGGTAGGCACCTTGTCAACATGCACATCAAGCGCAGCCACACCGGGGATATCAAGCAACAGCCAATCACCTGGAACGACAAGATGAAATCAAACAAATACAATAATGCATACAGATGCGGTGGCATAACTCTTCACTAAATTACCATATGAAGTAACTTGATTAGCAACAAATCCGCGATAAGGCAAAAATGTCCACAAGTTAGTTAAAAATGCTACAAAACGCAACAAAGTTACCGAAGATAAGCGCAATTAATGTAAGCAACGTGGCCAGTTAATAGAAGAGTATTCAGGTAGGCAGAACAAACCAAATAAAGTGGAATGAAATTTAGCCAGCCTAAAAAGACCTAGTTTAAGTGTAAGTTGGTTTAGCCTAACTGCGGTGAAGAAGCATCAAGAATGCAACATCAGCCTCAGCATGGGGCACACATACATACATGGTTGGCGGCATCCGGTTTCGGATTTGCCTGTCACTGTGGCGAGACACAGGACGTCTGCGCCTACAGAGGGACCATGGATGGCTTGCGCTGCACCACCCACAACTCCAACCACATACCCCATATCCAGTGTAAACCCGAAGGAATAAGCCCGGGAGGCATGTGGATGGGAGCCACGTTTCATCAATGGAGTCGGCCCACACTCCTTCACAGGCACACACAAGCACGCTGTATTTGGGAAATCAAGCGCACACAAGGCGGTGCCTGGACCGTAGTCCATACATACACTGTTATGCCAAACATGTCCTTTTGTACAATGTGATCACACTATGTTAGCTAAATATGATCATGCCTGTAAAGGTGTGCCTCGCATTTTCGAGAATAAAAATTTAGTTATTTATTTATTTATCTACTATCCGTGAAAGTGTCGGCACGATGGGGAGTTTTTACCCACGTACCTCGGATTCGACACTTACACCGGCTGTTTTCACCACTTGCGGTGGGACAGTCCCTGTCTCAGCGAACGACGTCGAGGCAACGTTAGCGTTAGTTTTACGCTCTATTGCCGACGTCTTACTATTTCCTGGGTCTTCAAGCCCCTTCGAATTGTTACGGGCAGATCTAGTCCGATTCTGCTTTTGGCTCACGGGAGCATGGGCCGTTGAATTTGTGCCGCAGTGAGCAGTTACCAACACGTCGTCAGAACGGGCTGGTTCAGTGGCAAATCAGATGGTCAGCGTCTTCAGAAGGTTCTCCTGCGCACCACCGTCAGATGACTTACGACTGCCGAAGACTGCATCTTTCTCGATGCCGTGGCAACTAATTCTCTGGGTTTAGCAAAGGGTTTCTGGTATTTCCGCAACCTATTTTTCTTCATTCTGAAAGGCTCAGGAGGTGAGTCAGCAATCCTACCTGGAGTGTCCGGTAGGATGTCCGACTTCTTGACAGAGCGACAAACCCCAGTGGATTGATCGTCAGCAATTTTGCAGTCTACTGCAGTGTCCTCGATCGCAATATTCAGGGATTTAATCTCAAATCAATTTTCGCATCGAGCGAGGCAATAGAGGCGAGCTTGGCTAGCGCTTTCTCAACACCTGCCAACCTTGAGGCCAGCCCTGAAAATTTAGCACCGGTGATAGCCGGGCGCGTCGATCTCTGAGCGCAGCATTCAGTTGGAGGATAGCATTTTGTACTTGTCTGCTTGTAGGCCGTTAGATATTTCGTGATACAAGCAGCAGCAAACGTCGCACTGCATACCGCCAGATAAATCTGTGACTGGCTCTAAACAGTTAGACTGTCCGCAAGCTGCATTAGATTCATCAAACGAAGACCCCAGGGGTCCATCCGCCTCGGTGTTTAAGGAGACAGCCATGTTCATGTGGAAAACAGAACAGAATTAGAACCCGTATACAATAATAAAACGACCGCAATAAAAAAGCAAAAACAGGGTGCGAAACGGGATTAAACGGAGAACAACCGGAAAAACAACCAGTAAATGTCAAAGAAGCTTTGGTCAATACCACATTAATCGACTCAAGATGTCTTGGATTAGAGGAAATTTGACGAAAGTAAAATTTCGTCTCGGGTTTATTCAAACACTGTTTTCCACGATATTCCAGCTAAAAGTCTCGATCAGTATGGCAGGAGGGACGGAAACGATAGGATTATCCCGTGAGTGTTCCTACTACAGCGAGTCGTTGAACCAGGAGTTGGTGGCGCCCTAAAAGATAACGGCTATCTATCATGTACAATTTAATTGTTGACCGATTGTACATTACTCCTTCTTGTTTTAAGCTTTCTTACAACCGGCTCGTCACTCGACAGCCTTGAAAGTTCCCGCCCACATGTGTTCGAGCTCTTCTCGCTTCAACCGTCCGCTTCTTATTGTAGCCCATCGTTGGTCGCTGTATTGCCCCCCATTTTACTCGCTTTGTTTACACGACGGCTAGTAGATATTCCTCTTTTTACCGCAAGCATTTGAGACCAAGTTAGAGAGTCAGCCACGAAGGAGAAGAGTAAAGGAAAGGGGAGAAGTAACAAATAAGGGACAACGATATTGCCAAGGAAAATACCAGATGGCGGAAGTCTGATAAATATCAGAGTAGATATAAAAGCTCTCCAGTAGGCAGATGGTAGACTGTACCAGATGTATAACTCCCACAAAGATACAACCAGTCGAGAGCGAAACGAACCAACCTGTCAGGGTGACCTTGAAAAGAAGTTCTTGCCACCACCATGCGCCCTGATCGAGTCCAAAAACTAGTTCCGGAGCCTGTTGGCGCCCTGTAGACGAAACCGATCAAGAGAGATCTATATCCGTCATGCATACGGCCCCAGAGGGCTTCAAAACTGTTGTCATGGTCACTAATAACTTCAACTACATGCGCTTTGAGATCCGCCTTCCAGAATAGCAGTAGGCCACCACCAGACCTTCCGCTGTGGTGATCAGGCCGGGTGAGGTGATGCCCAGGGATAGACACTCGTGAGACTGTGATTTCTGGGAAAAGCCACGTTTTAGTGAAGGCCATCAGCTCTGGATAAGTCTGAGGTAAGCAACTGAATCTCGTCCAGCTTATTCCTTAGACTTCGCACATTAGCGGATAACACGCGCCGTCCGTTCTTATTGTTTACTGTCCGGAGGTGACGAGAATGAACCAACAACGGGCTTTCGGAGTACACCAAACTACTCGAAAATCCACAATATCAAGATCTGTTTCACCACTTCCTCACCTAGCAAGTAGCTTTTCTACAGCCTTTTTCATTTTGATTCAATCCTCCGGAGAGAGGTCACAAAGTACGTAGAATGGCTCACCTATGAGAAGCGAGGTCCGTCGAAGGATGCGTCGGCATTCCTACTCATCCCGGCAAACGATTTTAAGGGGCGAGTATTCAAGGTATCTTCTTGTTTTTTACCAAGACGGAAGGCAGATACAATAATGATCCCTGTTCGCCTACATCAAATAGTAATGTGCTTAACCGCTCAAGCAGTGTTTGCTCATCTAGTATCCTTTCGGCAGCGGATGCTTTTCCCGATTCCGCTGCGCTCATGATGATGAGACAACGGTCGCGAGATAGCTGAGTGCGCTCAGGAAATTGGGGCTTACTAAGCGACGGGTTTTCCTTGACCACTTTCTCCAGCTCGGATAGTCTGTCGGGAACAGGCCTCATTTGAGACCGAGATGATAACTTAGGTTTGGGTTTTTCGACTGGCTTAGGCCTAATCTCGATGCCACTTGTAGCTCGGCTTTAGCAAATAGGGACGGAGACCGCACTTTCCCTCACAACCGCCGCATAAGATTTTGTTGTGGCATCAACTTGCAGGACATTGGAACATTGTATTTAATGGGAATAAAAGCTCGAGCTTTACATGACCCAAGGGTAAAAAGAGTTTGAGTCGAGTCTAAGGAAAGGCCAAGCAACCTTATAGCGGGTTGGACTCGCGTGTTAGCCTAGCTTCATCGGGCTTATGCAGCATTTGAACAGAATGCACGCCGGCTAAGAGCATGATCTCCCACTACGCCCTCCGAAACGGCTATGGAAATCAATTAGGTAGAAGAAATAAAGGAAAGAAATTCCATCATGTAAAGGTAATTATATCAGGGAATACCGCGGTGTAACTCGGCCAGATGACAGTCCAGGTGGATCTTAAAGTCCGCCATAGTGGGTGCCAAGACTAAATCGGCAGGCAGAGCACTCCACGGTCGGCAGATTGGCAAAGCGAAGTAGTGTCGTCTGCAGTTCAGCCCACTTTGCTGATGTGTGAGCCTCAGTGGGTGGCCACGTAGGTGGGAGCCCGACTGGTGCAGTGTGAGTAGGTGGCGACAAGGATGTCCAGGGTTGGATAAGATCATGAATACAAGGATCACGTCACCCCGTAAACGTCGGTACTTAAGCGAGTAGAGGCTGTAGCGCCCTAAAAGATAACGGTTATCTATCATGTACAATTTAATTGTTGACCAATTGTACATTACTCCTTTTTGTTTTTATCTTCCTTACAACCGGCTAGTCACACGACAGCCTTCTAAATTCCCGCGCTTATGTGTTCGCTCTCTTCTCGCTTCATCCATCCGCTTCTTATTGTAGCCCTTCGAATACAGTCCACTGTGTCCGACTCCCATTGCCTTCTGAAATCCGCGCTTAATTTCGCGCACTGGCTCCGACTAGTACTAACTAGTCCTACAAGGCCCAGCCGCTGAAGTCGTTGTGGATAATGTAGGTGCTTGAGACCTCGGACCGATTTGGTTGTTCGACGTTGTGGGGCTTCGAGTATGCGTTGGTCCTTCAACATCCACAGGCTCCAAGCCTGAATAGCTAACTCCACGTGGGGTCGAAGAAAAGCGTTGAGGAGGAGGCGGAAATTGCTGGGGTCAATTTGACCGAAGGCTCGTTTCAGCAATCGCACCATGCGGTTAGCAGCAGGAGCTGCTTTCCGGCAGGAAACGGATACGGAAAGACTCGTCTGGGTAACGATACCCAAGTTTCTTTCGGCTGAAGAGATCTGGAGGATAGACGCCCCCAGGTAATATATAGGAGAAAAAGCGGAAGGGTGGGTAGAAAGGACGCAACATTTCGAAGCGTTAAATGAAAGGTTGTTTTCTATGGTCCACTGAGGTAGACGGTCGAGGTCCGTCTGAAGTTGGTGGACAACATCCGGAAAGTTAATAGTGCGCAACAGCTTCGCGTCATCCACGTAAAGCAGCAGCGAAGACCACTTGTTGTGTGACGTCATCAGTGAAGGCTAGGAAAAGGTGCGATCCGAGAAAAGACCCCTGTGGAACTCCGCTTGTGGCAAGGATGAGGGGAGACAACGCTCCGTCGACGCGTACTTGGAAGGTACGGTTTTGAAGGTAGTTCCGGATCCAGTGCATCAAGGCTCCTGAAACTCTGTAAGGCAACAGTTTCTGCAGTAGAAGTTTGTGGTCGACCTTGTCGAAGGCTTCGGCGAAAGCCAGGAATATAACATGCGTTTCTACGCCAGAGTCGGCAGCAGTCGTCCAGCTATCCCTGGCAAGTAGCAAGTGACTGAGGCATGACCGTTGACGCCGGAAACCGTGCTGGCAATCAGAGAGCAGTTTCTGGGCCTCCATGTAGTCCAGTAAAGCGTCTGCGACGATCGATTTCATAACTGGAAATCGTAGCGAGGAGTTAGTAGTCGGTAATTGGCCGGATCTTTGCGAGTGCCTCCTTTGTAGATGGATCCGAAAGAGTAGTGCACGGGGTTCGGCTTCGCTTACTCACGGGGGTGATCCAACCGGAGGCAGATGGTGATGATGAGCACGGTGGAACAGATGAATCGCGAATACCGCCAGGCTTCATCGGAGAAGAAGAATCAAGGCTCAACGCAGACAGTACGGCGAGAAAACGCCTACTATGCAGTGAAGCGCGGCAGCTGTCGCCAAAAAAAGTAATGTCTGGCGAGGTGAATCCCTGCAAGAGCACATATTGATCAGGACAGATACCGCAGCAGGTAATGTGCATCCACCTATCACATTCAGAGCACGGCACTCATTTTGAACGAGTAGTGACAATATTCATACAGAAAGCATTTGGTAGCCATGAAAGATAAAGTTCAAATATTTACTAAATGATTCTCCAAAAATTACCTTGATTCGCTTTTCTTCGCCCAGAAGTTCTCCATAGAAAGTCGGAGCGACCTTCTAACGATAAGCTCAGTTCAGATGGGACTCGAACTATAGGAGAATCCCCTGAGTGTTCCATCTTGAGTGGATCGTTGAGCCAGGAATTGATGAAGTGCTCAGAGTTATTGATGGATCTAAAACGGAACACCCGTAACGCATCCTGCCCAACCAGTTAATGCCCACGTTTCCTGCCCTAGCAGTCCCTCCTGTGGCAGTCACATGAAGTAGGCAAAGGAAAGGAAGAGAAATCGAAGGTACAGAATAAAGAAGTGCACTTAAATAAGAAAATAATACCAATGCGTGAAGAAAAGTAAAGAAAAGAAACTCAAAGTACGAAGATGCGAGTTAGTCAGTAAAATGGAAATGTTGCGTGTTGTCACCTAAGAGCGTTAAGTTGCCGCTCCAACCCCCTAACCGTAGATTCCCTGATAACGCTTTCCGGAAGCATGTTCCAGCGGTCGATAACTCGGCGTGACAGCCGGAGTTCCGCCCGAATCCAATCGGAACGTGGTTTTTCCAGCTTCAAGGAATGACCCCATAGAACAGACAATCTAGCGGGACTAAATAGCCAAGAGAAATCTGGACCAAGCTTCCCAGTTAAGATACGGTAGGTTAGGATTAGGTCTCCTCTAAGTCTTCGGTAGTGCATTGAATGCATTCCCAAACTAAGTAGACGCTCGGGGTACGTCCGTTCCCGTAATCCCTCGACTAAACTAGTACTCACTCGTAAAACCCTCTCTAGCTCCATTTTATCGCTGACGAGGCAGGGCGGACAAGCCTGGACGCAGTATTCCAGATGAGGCCGAACGAAAGCCGAGAACAGCCTCGTAAAGATGCTGCCCGTCAGGACTCCGAAGGAACGTCGTATTAACCATAACATGCAGAAACTTCTGCTTGCGGCCTTCTTCCAGTTGTCGCCGGAGTGTAAAGCCGAAGAGTGTACGACGCCTAGGTCAATCTGGCTAGATACACGGGGGAGTTCGACCCCACCGACCACGTACTTCGTAGGAGGACAACCTCCTCCAATTCGAAGAACGGAGCACTTTGCTTGATTTATGGGCAGTAACCATAAAGTAGACCAGTCCCAAAGCTTATCCAATGCTCGCTGAATAGCTACGGAACTCCCAGGAATATCGACAATGTTCCACAGCTTCAGGTCATCAGCAAATACCAGCGATGGAACCTTAAGCTCCGCGGGTAGGTCATTCACATAGATAGAGAACAGCAGCGGTCTACGGACCGAGCCTTGCGGCACGCACGTGAGGACAGACTGTCTAAACGATAGGCCCCGGCCTACCCGTACAAACCATTCTTTACCCTCCAAAAGAAGGAGAGTGGCTAATTTTTGACATGAAAATTCGGCCTGGAGGGACTTTGTGGTCCGGTACACCAGGCTAAATTGTGATGCTTTCATAACTGGATTTGAAATAGATGTGTATAGGTCGCTTTGTGCTTAAGTATGTACAAAATATGGTAGTTGGTAAGATATATTAGTTGTAAATTTCGCTTTCATTCATCGCGATTTTAAAAATACAAAAAATACAAAAATCAGGGGAGAGATATGTATACCACTTATCCAAGCAAGTAACTTACTGCAAGCGTAAACTTTACACACATGAAACAATTGTGTTAACACTTATTTGCTCCATAAAACAGCTGTTTACACTCCACTTTATTTACCATTTGCCTGCTTTCCATTATGCCGTGAAATTCAACTACGCCTGTAGTTGGGAAGTTTGGGCCGGACTTGCGCTGGCTATTTAGCCCGGCTAGGTTGCCTTGTCTTCGCGGTCATCCCATGAAGCTACACAAGCCGCGTTCTGACGGGATCAGGGCGGAAACTCGGTTATCGCGTAGAGTTATCGAGCGCTGGAACTCGCTTCCAGAAAATGTAGTCAGTGAACCTACGGTTAATGGTTTCCAGCGTCAGTTAGACGCTCTTGGGTGGCAACACGAAACCTTTCCCTTCCCCTGCTAGCACAAAAAGGACTTTGAAGGCGAAAATGTGTGGTAAAGTCCTTAACCGTCTACTATTAACATGAATCCATGGCTAAGGACTTTGGCGACCATTTTGTGGGCGAAATTTGTCCTTCCACTGCAGCTGTATTAAGTACACAGTGAAGGACTTTGCACGTTGTCCAATCATAAATCTAGGTTTAACAGTGGATGACAGACACACCAGCGGAGCATGAATGGTCGTTGACGATTAACCTTGAACGGCGTGGACCAATGGCCGTGCACGCACCACGACGCTACGCACGCACCTAGCCGGTACCCCAGTACGCCGCACCTACCCGGTACCCCTGTACGCCGCACCTAGCCGCAACCCCTATACGCCGCACCTACCTGCAGCCCCTGTACACCCCACGTATTGGCTACAAACCCAATCTCGCACACCGCTGGAAGGGGGATCTCAAATCCCCACCTGCGTTTCCCGTTAATAATGATATGTAACGCAGGTATTACTACCGTTTACTAATGCAAAGTAAATGTGCGAGTCATAGCTAATCGCCCATATGACCTCTTTTCTCCTGCGGCGTAACATCCTGCTGCTACTGAATGGAGGAAACCATGTTTAACACGGCGCACAGGGTCCAGTCCCACTACTCATAGTGATGCCTTAGTATTTCATTCCCAATAAGCACAAAGAAAGCGGGAATGGAATCCGATTTTTTCACAGTAAGAAGTCCGTTTACCGACGCATAGTAGCGGATACATTAAATGGAAGGACATCAATATTGACAACAGAGGTCCAAGTTCCGTTTGAATCGGTTACGCTTCTTCCATGCTGTCTCATGGGCGCTCCAAGTCCACGAATTGGAAAACCTTATTTAAGAAATGTTAATAAGTAATCCACCGTTTCATACCTGCTGGCTGCTTGCACAACCTTTGGTAGTGTCGCGCCATGCGTTGCCACGAATCGATTTCAAGTATTTCCTGACATCATCATCAGGTGACACAATAGTTCCGGAGAAACGTTTTAATAGAGCGGCTACGACGGGGATGAAAGGGCAAAAATGTTGCTTACCTTGCACTTCGGCGAATAGCTTCATCTTCCGGAATCCGTGTTTGTTGCGGAGACAGGAGTAATTGATCTCCGCCATCAATGACCGCGTTAGAAGACGCTGCATCATGAGACGTACAGTCTCCGACGTGTCTCCATGCACAACTTTCAGTTTAGACTGCATGCGTATGTGAGGTATCAAGGAATCTTACCAATTGTTGAATGCATCCTGCATTAGTATAACAAATGACTGTAGGTTCTCCACCGATGTAATTTGCGAAGGAAGCGGCGTTGCCTGCTGCCCTGTTTGCCCGGCAATGGTTGCAGCCATCGATCTCATGTAACTCTTCACATACTCCAGTGTCTCCATATGTATGTATTCTCAACAGTCTATTAGGTAGACACTGAACATTACCTGAAAATGTATACCGTTTTAGGAATGTGGGGAGTTACCATCTATGAACTCCAGTCTATTCTTCCGTTGGTTCATATCGCCCGCAAGAAAATGGTAAAACTTCAAGCACATGCTTACGGTGAATGCCATTCCAATCGCTTGTAGGAACGGTGATGGAGGAGGAGTCAGGTAGACTCTAGGACTAGGACACTCAAGCTACAAAGTGTAAGCACCAATCGGAATCTGTTTTCCGAATCTTTTCGTTCGAATTTTTATCACAGTGAGATGCAGTATTGTATACTTAAGTTTAATATTAAGAAAAATGTATCCCTTACCTGTATAAGCTGGTTTGTATCTGCCCATGTTGTATTGTTGGGAAGACGACTGACGTGGGTTTTACCCATCCAGCGGGCCAACTCAGTTAAAGAGAAGATAGCTAGCGAGCCATAAAGAACGGCGGTGGGTACCATGCGCTTCCTGGAGTGGCTCAAAGTCATCGGCAGTCTGCAGACTTCGGTGTACCTATATGTTATTGGTGAACAACGCCCTGTTTTTTCTTATATGAGGTAATCAGTAATAACTTAGGGAGATTATAAATTACCGGTATGCGGTAATGGTTAAAATTTTTTAGGCGTTAGGATATCATTTTCCGTAACCTCCACAGGACAATCTCTTTGATCAATTTGTCCGAGGCATGTTTTCGCACACAAATACCAATCCCGAGGTCTCATTAATAATGCTGAACATCAAAGGTTATGTTGAAGATGACGACGTACATACAAGAAGATCTTGATTAATAGAAACACCGAAACGTCGTGCAATAACGTCACCGCTATTACTAAGCGAATGCGCTCCGCAAAATAGAAAAGAAGCTCACAATGAAGCTATCTACGTAGAGTACAAGTAATTGCGCAAGTGGAGATAACAATGCGCAAACTGTGCGTTGGGCGATAGCAGCTAGGTCAAACCAAGGACAAAGCTTGAAAAATGAAATCAAGCTGAGAAGTTTATTTTTGCAATACTGCAATGAAAACACAAATAGTGCTTCTTATATCTAACTCACGTCGAAATGGCTTACTATCAACTCAAACTTTTTCTCCGCTATCGAAAATGCACAACGAAAAATAGAAGTCCACCACGGCCGGAGCGACCTTCTAACGATAAGCGATTAAAGTGTTGCCCGTGACGGATGCCTGGTACAGTCAGGGTAAACGTGCTCATGCAGTTTAGATGTTGTATGGTCATGTAAATGGTAAGGGCAAGTTAAGAGCCATTTCTATATACCTTAATGGTTATGGATTGGAGCAGTGTAAGTTGTTGGTTAATATGAGTTATCTAGCTTGTACATGTTGGCGCGTTTCGTTTCGTCCGCCAATGATCAAGTTTAAAACTGTTGTGTATCACGATGATACTCCGGGTTCAATCGTGTATAGTTGAAACGGTGTCAAGAGGAGTTGATATGTGAATCTAGTCGACTTGCCAGTATGTAGTTGTGGGCTGTGACTATATTCAGTGGCGAGTCACTCCGCCACGTCGCAGTGTTGTTAAACAGACATATGTGGCTTTTTATAGGGAGAACGCTTGCCAGGCGAAAACCCACCACGTCCTGCAACACTGCCGTAAAGCATTTTGAACATTAAAGTTGAACTGGCGAAGCCGCTTGACGACTGGTTTCACCTTCGGTTTTTCGCGGGGGAAATGGCTTCTAATTTCCTCTGTTAGTTGGACGGGTATTTTGCTCTGGGTCGCCATGATTTTTGAGGGTCGCTGGAGGAGAGGGACATCACGATTATTCTTCTTGTTGTATGTCCAGGTGAGCAAAAGTTTCAATTTTTCCGCTGTTCCAGATTTTTCAGATGTATAAGGTATGGGAGTATGAGGATATGTCCAGTTCTCCCATACTGGACAAGGGTTATGGTGATTGCAGGTTGGTCCTTGACGAGTTTTACCATCCTCCATGTCAGTCCCTGTGGGTTGTTCCCGTCCGTCTTGGGCCAAATTGTTCCTCAGTCCAATCCCAGATCTCCAAGATGTCCCGGACCTCAGAGAAAAGGGAAAGTGAGAGACAACCGAGAGAAGACCGCAAGAACAGGCATGGAATTAAATATTGTTAGTGTCTTGTGTTATAACATTTGGGCTTGAGACAAAAACATGTACACTGTGCAACAATAATTATGCTGAAAATGTCTTTTGAGTATCCTATAGAATCATTAGCCGTATAGGTTGATTGCTATCGCCTGCGTAGGGACAAGAGCGTTGCACAGTAAGTAAAGTACGAGTATCCGTTTGATATGAGTCGATAGTTGCGTGGGGATAGAGCAAAGAGAGTTAGAATGTTTGGTAGTGATTGTCAGGTGCATGAACAGCACGTAGTTAGTGTAATCCGAGAGGGGGGCATAATAAGCGAAAATAAATAGGTTGCTGCGAGAGAGTCTTTAAGCTCAATTGGTGGGCAGGGCAGCGGAGGGACTGGATGCAGATATTCTAGAGGAGTAAAGGTTATTCAGATACGAGGGTGGCTACTAACAAGCACTGGATCATCGCAATTGCATGGGGGGCCAATGGCCAATAGCTACTTCTGAAGAGAAATGCAGACTTTATGACGACCTGACAGGATGTTGGCGATAGGAGTGACTCGCAGTTCGCCAGATGCGAGCTATTCCAATCGGACGCTTTGTCACTAGTGTATGCCTATAGGGTCGAGGAGTGTATCTATAGGCCAGTGAAGGTAAGTGATAGGTCAACAGATCAGCTAAGCTGTCATCGCAAACAATCCAAGAGAATGAACTATTGTAAGAGGGGAGCGAGTATCCGGTTATCCGCAGAGTTAAATGGAAGCTATGGGGACTAGCTGCCTGGTAAGCAGAGATAGTGGCTCTAGGAAAGAAGGAATCAGTGGCTGCTGTAGCCATAGTATTAAGACGTATGTCCCTACTGGATACCTACAGCTTTGGATGAAGAAGTCCAACAGGCAAGCGAGGTTTAAGAGTGACATTACGGCAGACGAGAATGAAGGCTGGAGAGTCAAGAAGTGGCTCCTTGTAGGCTATATGGAGCCAACAATATCTAGCTATTGTCAAGAAAAGTTGAGGCGAGTAAGATGAACGACGGATAATGGCGCGCTAGGAGAGAGAAGAGTGACCAACAATAGAGTTTGGGCTAAGCCTTCAGTAACTAGTGGATCCTACGGTGGCACATAATAGGTCGGCAAACCATCTGAGCTGTAAAGCAAACATTCCAAGTGAATGAATATTGTAAGAAGGAGCGACTCCCACAGAGCTCCGGATATCCGCAGAGTTAAATGGAGGCTATGGCGACTAACTGCTGCTAAGCAGAGATATTGGCTCTGGAAAAGAGTGAAACAGTGGCTGGTGATAGCCATAGTATTAAGACGTTTGTCCACTATTGGATACCTACAGTTTCGGTGAAGAAATCAACATGCGAGCGAAGCTTAAGAGAGACAGACGGCACAAGAAATTGAGGGTTGGAGAGTCAGGGAGTGGCTACATTGTAAGCTACATGGAGCCAACAATGATCTAGCTATTGCCAAGAAGAGTTGACCAGAGTAGGGATAACCGGCGCGCTAGTAGAGAGATGAATAGCCAGCATTGTAGTTCGGATTAAGCCTTTGGTTACTAGTGGGATCCTACGGTGGCATATAATAGGTCAACAAAACATCTGAGCTGTGACGCAAGCAATCCAAGATGATGAACATTGTACGAATGAGAGCTACTCCTACAGATCTCCTGATATCCGCAGAGTTAGATGGAAGCTATGGCGACTAGCTGTTGCTAAGCGGAGATAGTGGCTCTAGAAAAGAATGAATCAGTGGCTGGTGCAGCCATAGTATTAAGACGTTTGTCCACTACTTGGATACCTACAGTTTCGATGAAGAAGTCAACAGACGAGCGAGGTTTAAGAGAGACATACGGCAGAAGAAAATGAAGGTTGGAGAGTCAAGAAGTGGCTATTTGTAGGCTACATGAAGCCATACAATACAATACAGCGATGTCTACCTATTGTCAAGAAACGTTGAGGCGAGTAAGATGAACGATGGATAATGGCGCGCTAGGAGAGAGGTGAATGGCAAGCATTGGAGTTCGGATTAAGCCTCCAGTTCCTAGTGGATCCTACGGTGGCATATAATAGGTCAACAAAACATCTGAGCTGTGACGCAAGCAATCCAAGATTATGAACATTGTAAGAATGGAGCTACTCCTACAGATCTCCGGATATCCGCAGAGTTAGATGGAAGCTATGGCGACTAGCTGTTGCTAAGCAGAGATACTGGCTCTAGAAAAGAATGAATCAGTGGCTGGTGCAGCCATAGTATTAAGACGTTTGTCCACTACTAGATACCTACAGTTTCGATGAAGAAGTCAACAGGCAAGCGAGGTTTAAGAGTGACATACGGCAGAAGAGAATGAAGGCTGGAGAGTCAAGAAGTGGCTCCTTGTAGGCTACATGGAGCCAACAATGTCTAGCTATTTCAAGAAAAATTGAGGCGAGTAAGATGAACGACGGATAATGGCGCGCTATAAGGACAGAGAGAAAGACGTGACCAGCAATCAGAGTCTTGGGCATAAGTTCTTCAGCTAACTAGTGGATCCTACGGTGGCACATAATAGGTCGGCAAACCATCTGAGCTGTGAAGCAAATATTCCAAGTGAATGAATATTGTAAGAAGGGAGCGACTCCCACAGAGCTCCGGATATCCGCAGAGTTAAATGGAGGCTATGGCGACTAACTGATGCTAAGCAGAGATATTGGCTTTGGAAAGAGTGAACCAGTGGCTGGTGTAGCCATAGTATTAAGACGTTTGTCCACTATTGGATACCTACAGTTTCGATGAAGGAAATCAACATGCCAGCAATGCTTTAGATAGACAGACGCCAGAAGAAAATAAGGGTTGGAGAGTCAGGGAGTGGCTACTTGTAAGCTACATGGAGGCAACAATGACTAGCTGCTGTCAAGAGGAGTTGTTGCGAGTGGGACGTAAGGCACAAAACGGTCGCGCAAGGAGAGAGAAGAGTGACCAGCAGTAGAGTTTGGGCTGAGCCTTCAGTAACTAGTGGATCCTACGGTGGCTCATCATAGATCAACAAACCGGCCGACGCAAGCATTTGAGAGAATGAATATAGCAGGAAAGGAACGACTCCTACAGAGCTCCGGATATCCGCAAAGTTAAGTTGAAGCTATGGCAACTGGCTGCTGCTAAGCAGAGATAGCCGCTTTAGAAAAGAATGAATCGGTGACTGGTGTATCCATTGCATTAAGACGTTTGCCCAATACTGGATACCAACAGTTTTGAAGAAAGAGATCAAGATGCGAGCAAAGCTTTAGATAGACAGACGGCAGAAGAAAATGAAGGTTGGAGAGTTAGGGAGTGGCTACTTGTATGCTACATGGAGTCAACAATGACTAGCTGCTGTCAAGAGTTGTTGCGAGTGGGACGTACGGCACAGAACGGCGCGCAAGGAGAGAGAAGAGTGACCAGCAATATAGTCGGACTAAACCTTCAGTTACTAATAGATCCTTCGGTGGCACTTAATAGGTCACCAAACCATCTGAGCTGTGACGGAAGCAATCTAAGAATGGAAGTGTCTGTTGTAAGAATAGGAGCGTTTCTACGGAGCGCCGGATATACCGCCGAAGTTTGATGGAAGCTATGTCGACTAGACTGTGCTAGCAGAGATAAGTGGCTCTCAGTAAAAGAATGGATCAGTGGGCTAGTGTAGCCATAGCATGAAGACGTTTGTCCACTATTGGATGCCTTCAGTTTCGATGAAGAAGTCGACATGCAAGCGATGTTTAAGTAAGATGTACGGCAGAAACAAAAGAAGGTCTGGAGAGTAAGGAGCTTGCACTCCACTTTCAAGCCTACTTGGACGCCAAACATAATACCTAGCCATTGCCAAGAAGAGTTGACCAGATTGTTAACGGCGCGCTAGGTGGAGAGATGATGGCCAACATTGGAGTTACTGGGTTACATAGTGGAATCTCACAGTGGCAAATTAAGTAGGTCTCAGCAAACCTTCCGGGCTGTTACAGCCACGCAATACTCGAAGAGGATTGTATAAAGTGTAAGGGAGAGGAGTCTGGATCTTCCTTTTCAGAGCTTCGGATATACCGCAGAGGTGAAATGGATGAGCTATTGGCAACTATAGGCTAGCTCGCTAAGAGTAGAGATTGTGCGCCTTTGAGAATAGAATGAGTCTGCATGCGCCTAGGTTGCCACGCGCCATAAGTGTTTATGCTCGTTTTGCCATATACTAGAGTATTACGCGCCAGCTCGAGTGGTCGGTGTTATTGAATCAACAATACGTGCGTAGCTAAGAGAGGACAGGACGTGCTAAAAGAGAGATGCAGTGCTTGGAGAGTACATAGGTGTGCTGATACATGTGTCAGCTACATGGAATCAACAATGACGATGCTGCTGTTCAAGGATGAGTTGACGCCGATGATATGGCACGGGCGGCGCATAAACCGCGCGCGCTAGGAGAGTGACGGGTGACAACAATAGAGTTTTGTTAAAACCTTCTCAGTTATAGTGGATTCCTACGGTGGACACATCAATAGGTAAACACTAGTGCATCTGAGCTGTCTGTCGACCTAAGCAATCCAAGGGTATGAACATTGTAAGTAAAGGTAGCACGACACTCTTACAAGAGCATTCGGTTTATCGCAGAGATTGTAAATGGTAGCTACTGCGACTAGTGCTGCTAAGATGAGGTAGGGCTGTAGAGAAAGATAGGAGATAGGCAGGGAGTTGTACCCAAAAAGCATTCAACAGACTTTTGTTCACTATTGGAGACTTACAGTTTCGATCGAAGAAGTCAACAGCCGAGCGAGGTTAAGTGAGACATACGGCAGAAAAAAAAAAGAAAATGAAGGTTGGTAGGATGTCAAGAAAGTGGCTCCTTGTAGGGGGGGGGGGGGGGCTACATGGAGCCAACTAAGGTCATAGCGGTTGTTCAAGGAAATAGTCTACGTCGAGTAAGAGTGAAGCAACGATGGATAGTGGCGCGTAGGAGAGGATGGAAAGGCAGAATTGGATGTTCGGAATTAAGCCTTCTGTTTCTAGTGGATTCCTACTAGGTGGCGTATAAATAATAGGTCGCAAACCATTGAGCTGTGAAGCGACACAATCCATGTGAGCGAGGTACATTTATAGATGAAGGAGCGAGCTCGAGCTCCGGATTTTGAACAGAGTTAAATGGGGGCAATGGCGACTAAGCTGCCGTTTAAGCAGAGGATACGTGAGGTAATAGTAAAGGAATGACATCTTTGGATAGGGTGTGGCCATGTCATTAAGACGTTTGTCCATAGTGGATTACCTACAGTTTCGATGGTAGAATTACACTAAATGCAGGCGAAAGTCTTGAGAGGAGAGGATCAGATGGGATAAAAAGAGAAGAGTGGTCCAGCATTAGGTTTGTGCTAGACTTCAGTCAACTTGATGGATCCTATGGTGGCACATATATGCTCAATACAATCTCATTCTGGAGGAGTGGACTGCAAGCTTCCAAGGAATGTACATTGTTAAGGAAAGGTGCGACTCAGACAGAAGCTCCGGGTAATCCGCAGTGTATTATATAGATGGATGATTATGGAGTCTAGTTGCGTAGCAGTGCGAGTGACTCTCGGGGGTAATGACAATGTGTGGATATTGTAGCACTATATACTAATTAAAGCACCTTTGAACCACTATTGGATATCTGTAGTTTCGACGGAAGAAGTCAACATGAGTTGCGAAGAACTTGAGAGACCTACAGCAGAAAAAATGTAGGTGAAAGAGTTTCATGAAGTGGATACCTTGAAAGATACATGGAGCCACTATGTTAGTGCTTGTCATAATGAGGAGGTGACGAGAGTAAGATTTGCTCAGATGGATCTTAAACGGCGCCGGTAGGGAGAGTGATGTGGAAGAGCTCGGGTATAGAGAATAGTGTCGAAGGTAAGAAGAGGCGATTATATAAGTGGTTCCGGTCAGTTTCAATATTTAAATTCTTCTTCAGGACCTGTTTATATTCAGTAATTTGGAATCTTGTGGGACTGAGATAAGGTATACTTGCTAATTAGAGATGCGGAAGGGTTTATGTCTTAAGGGATGCCTTATTGTGAGAGGTTACTTATTAATCGTGTGCGTATTGTTTTGGTAGAAGTTGGAGCGAAGCTGCTTCGCGTTCTTGGTAGGTATGATGGAGTAGGGTCTATCACGTAGGGGGGTACGAAGTGGTTATATGCGTCTGTGAACTGTGGGTGGATTTCGGCTCCCTCTGATGTTGTTATATGAGCGGAGATATAGGTAAGGCGAGGTTGGTTTTCATCGGCGCAAAGGGACCATTAATACGTAGGTAATTCTTATCAGTCTATTAGGTAGGACATAATGAACAAAACATTTCCTGAAATGCTTTCCGTTCTAGGTATGTAGGTAAGTTTTTTTGATCTGTTTGGTGATCTTTACCACTTAACAACAAGTTGCCCCTGCACGCAGGGTCTTGAGCTACTACACGACAATATGACCACACGAACGTGGGTAGCAGGTTAATACTCTACTTGGTACGCAACAAACCAAAATACTTCTAGTGACAGGCCAAAGGTACATGCACTCAGGTATTATTTCATAACTAAATATATCACCAGGTATTGGATTTTCGCGACGGAAGGCATCCAAAATAACAAAGCTAGAAGTGCGGTCGTGGTAAGGGCCCGGCGCGTAACACCGTGCCACAGATTATCCCCCTCAGTGTCTGCGGTTGGTTTCCACTGTGCGGTGGGCCTCGTTATCAGGGACATTGCTTCGGTTGCAGTTGCTGATATTACGCTGTTTTGCCTGGCGTTGAACTCCGTCGGGCCGTATGTAAAACAGCAATTTGTTCCTGGCCTTAGCTCCCCGAGTAAGGCTGCTGGGTATCGTCAGTGCCGGTTCAAATTTTTTCGTAGTTTGCCTCTTCCTTTAGCTGACCAA
>OX104060.1:26593218-26665947 GCA_944474145.2 Dicrocoelium dendriticum | reverse complement strand
GGTCTTGCAAACCAGCTCAACGCCTGTCAAAGAGGTTTCCCTTACAAACGCTGTGGCATACTGCACACTAAGTACGCAGGCCTTATCCTAGTCCGTATGCGCATAAGTACCGTCGTCACGCTCACTACTGGAATTGAGGTTTTATGGTCATGTAAATGGTAAGGGCAAGTTAAGGGTAATTTCTATATGCCTAAAGGTTAAGGAATGAAGTCAATGTAAGTGGTTTGTTTATATGAGTTATTTAGCTGGTACATTTTGGCGCGTTTCGTGTTGTCCGCCATGCAGGATGATACCGCAGCTTTTCGTTGCATGACAACTGGTGGTTAGGAGGCAATTAAGGAGTTCCAACGTGATTTGCTGCGGTTCCAAAGAGAAACCGCAAGTTTGTTTTATAGGTGCACGGTGATTACTGCGGGGGTCATAAGCAAAGGACTGGAAAAGATCTCCCTGATGGTTATCGTTATCGCTTTATTCAATATCGATGTGTGCATAGCAAGCGTAAGTATGTGAAAGGGAAGCGGTAATGTCCATGATAATTTGACTGCTGTTAAATCGTTTAGTTATAGGTGCCACAAATGCAAGGCCCGATTTTCTGTGGTACTGAAAGGCAGGCATTATGGGCTTTGCCGCGCCTGCTTGAAGCATTCGCATGTGTTTCAGTTGGGGAAACAATGGCTTTAGCCTGCTAATCGGCGGCTTAATGCGGTACAAGAAGCGGCGGTATTAAAGTTGATGAAGTCTTTGCGTCAGAGACGTGAAATCAGGAATTTCGTGTTAACGGAATACGGCATCCCTATTACCAGACGTGATTTATATCATCTGTGGCATCGGAGTCAGGCGGAGCAATTTAGTGAGGTTTAACATGTAATCACCATGCTGGAAAGCGAAGGTTCGTGTACGGTTGTGAGGGAGCGGTTGGAAGTGCGAATCCTGTTCTTCGTACCTGCGTGCATTCGGAGGTTGGTTGCACGATACGGCGAAGTTATACTGGCTGATTCGACGCATCAGGTTAATTACGAGGGCTACATTCTATGGCATTGCATGTTCGTTGACTTCACGGGAGTGGGGATGTCCATTTTACGCCTTGTTACCAAATGAGACGACGGAGAGTTATTTGGAGGCGGTAACAGCTATGCGTGCAATGGTTCCTAGCACGGCATCCGTACGGACTATTGTGGTAGAAAAATGTGCGCAACAAGGAGGTGTATCTGGAGGCGTGCATGGTTTTGTTCCGTTTCCACATGTTACGGGACATAAACAGACGGTACAGCCAGCTATCAGTTGCGGACCCAGCGGAAAAGGCTTTTCTTATACGTTTGCTGAGGAACCTGATATTCGCGCCTTAGGAGACACGTTATCACAGAATTCTAGAAACCATTCGGCAGAGAAATACGGTATGCTTTCAGTATTTCCGTAGAAAATGGATGCCATGTTGGAGGTGTTGGGCGGCGCCTCGATTACGGCGTGTCATGATGTTCGGATGCGATTCTACTCATCGCGTGGAGAATGAAAATATGCATCCTAAACGGACTTTGAGCGAGCGTTCTTCCTTACGGGTGCTTTTCGAGGCGATCGTTCATCGTGCGAAAGGTATGGCATATAGTCATAGCACTCAGGTAGCGACGAAGTGCATGCGAAGTAATGCAGCTGGCGGTGATGTATTTGTGGTATCGCAACTTGTAAGCAGATTGACAGCCTATGCACGCGAAAGGGTGATTAGGCATTTTCAGCGCACGACTATTATCGGTGTCCTGCCGGATGGACCGTTCCGGATGGTGTCAGAAGCCGGGTCTGCTGTCTACCGCGTTTGCATACACCAGGACAGTAACTGTGACTATTCTTTCAGTCATCATTGGTGTATGCCTCGCGGTCATATATTGCACGTTGCGGCGGAGGAGAATCGGAATGCCCACGGTGTTCTTCAAGGTAGTCGATGGTTGACTGATCCAGGGGTACAATCTGAAACGGCGGATAAGTTAGGTTGCGGTCAATGTGAAACGGTCTCGGCAGATGGACATGCACACAGTGTGATAGACTGGCGCATAAAGATTCGAGGCTTGCATGTGTTGCTTGGAGAGCTCGATGTGAACGTCCAAAGTCTCGGCTCATAGGGATATCTGAAGGCCATGGATATTTTGCGTGCTTTGGGGAATGTTTTCTCCGCTAATTTGGATTACAACATTCGCTGCGACACGTCAAATTGGTCAGGAAGTATACCTTTGTGCACGGCAAACTTACCACGTTTATTGGGAGGTCGGTGTGAAAATGTGGTGCAAGTTATTGCTGCGGGCTCCATTGAAATGTCGGCAAACTTTGAGGACCGCGTTTTGATGGGCGGCAGTCAGGAAACCATCCCAGGCCCGTCAACTTACGCTAAGGTGATTTCCGCGGGGAATCCAGGGCATCGGAAACGTGCGCGCAAAGAACCCTTGATCCATCAGCAGACATAAATGGAATGGTTTCGTCCCACCATCCGTGTCTTCGCAGTTAGGCTCAAATGTGGTTGGAACACGGCGTGAGCAACAAGCATGAACAATGAACAATGATTTATAACGGGTAAAAAAGCATATGCTTGACAGGTCCCGTAGGGTGGTTGGAGCAATAGATAAAATGGAAGGATAATCGAACAAGTAAATCGTTTTTTAAGCCTCTACAGATTTCAACGCACCACTTCATAATGATAGTTTGAAGTATGGACTGGATGTCTGCACCCAAAGTAGAGCTTTTATATTACAGCAAATGTGGGAAAAAGAAATCAAAGGAACGGATAACGCTCACTCGTGTGTTGCTTCCGTTGAGAGATGTGGTACGTTACTCCAGTTTGTATACATCCATGTCCCTCAATGGAACACTTTGTATGTAACATCAACGCCACTTTGCGTGGAGGGTCAGTAACCTCATGGTTTGGGTCTCGTTATTTCGTCCTCCGAATAGGACGTGCTATGCCAAATATTGCAAGTTGGAAAGTGTGTCATCTAGACGTTTTTTAAATAGTGCCAAGGTGGGGGCAAGGACGACGTGAGTGGGGAGCGCATTCCAAGCACGGGACACACGGAGTGAGAAAGAGTTTCGTCGACAATCAAGTCGGCTGTAGTGTGTAGCCAGTTTGAGCTGATGACCTCGCAGGTTGGTATTTTGGCTCAGCTGCAAGAGACTGCGACATGGGTGATTTGGATTCATCAGTATTAAGTAGACCATGATGAGGTATCCTCGGTGACAACAGTATTCACCACTGTACAGTCCCAGAGACTGTAGTCTGCGTTTGTAGGGGATGTGAAACAGGCCTCTGACGAGCTTCGTTGCTCTACGCTGTGGAGCTTCAAGTGCACTGATATCGCGCTTGCGCCAGGGACGCCAGGCCTGGATCGCATACTCCACGTGGGGTCTCACATAAGCGCTCAGCATTTGCGGAAATACAGATGGCTCGAAATTGCCGAAAGCCCTCCTTAAGAGTCCGAGATGTTGACTGGCCCTTTTCGATGCCTTTTCAGCTTGTCTGGAGCAGCCAAGGTCGTCCTGCACGATCACTCCGAGGTAGCATTCCTGGGAAGCATGTCGCAACGGCTGGTCCCCGAGTACGTTTTCATGGATGAGCTGGTGGCGTAAGCTCACGACTTTGCACTTGGCGACATTGAAGTGGAGCATGTTTTCGGATGACCAAGTGTACGCCCTGTGCAGATCGTTCTGCAGTGTTGCGTGATCGTCCTCTGTCCGGATGTCATGCCAAATTTTGACATCATCTGCAAACAGCAAGAAGTTCGACTGTAGTACACTGGCAAGGTCGTTAATGAATGTTAAAAATAAACGTGGCCCTAGTACTAACCCTTGTGGCACACCGCACTAGACGTCAATTGGGTCGGACATGGAGCTGCGGACTCTCACATTCAGCTGACGTTGAGTGAGAAAGTTGGCGATCCAACCAAGCACAGGGTCATCGATTCCGTAGCCTCGAAGCTTGTGTAGGAGGATGCGCTGGTTCAAACGATTGAACGCCTTCGAGAAGTCCAGGTAGACAACGTCGACTCCAAATCTAGCATCAGCTGACTCCGTCCAGCTTGCTCGAACCAGCAGCAAGTTTGTAGTGCAGGATCGATTTCGGCGGAATCCGTGTTGCTGTGGCACTATGATATTGTTGTTCTCCAGATATCCCATCAGCGCCTCCGCAATTATACATTCCATTACTTTGGATAAAACTGGGAGGAGAGTGATTGGACGTTAGTTCGACGGCTCCGCACGATTACCGCTTTTGTAAATGGGAGTGACTAGCCCATGTTTCCACATTGTGGGAATCAGCATTTCGTCAAGACAACGTTGAAAGAACCGAGCTAATGGTTCGGCAATGTTTAGGGCCGCTGCCTTCAACGCCTTCGGTTTAATATCGTCTACGCCTGGCGAGCTGTGCACACGCAACGACATTAGCGTTTTCAACACATTGGTTGCCGTGAACGATACGTTGTGTAAACCTGGGAACGGTGAGAGCTCTGTCAAAATCAGGTGAAGGGATGGTTCACTCCGGAAAGTATGGAGGAAGTGTTGACGAAACACGTTGGCCGCGTCCTGTGCAGTTTGTGCATGACCATCTGTTGCACGCAAGACCGGGATCCCGCGCTGCACGCTACGTAGTTTGTTGATTTGTCTATACAACAGCTTTGGATTTTTGCTGAATTTCGCGGCTAAGTTCTGTTGGTGCTGGAGTTTGTCTTCGCGAATCAACTTGACGCAGTGGTTTCGTTGAGTTGTGTAGACTCCCCAGGTCAGATTACTTGGGCAAACTTTGTAAGCGTGCCAGGCCGAATCCCTTAAGGCCATAGATTTTCTCGTATGGCTTCTTAGGAACGAACCCACTTGCTTCGGGCGAATGGCCTTGCGTTCTGATGCATTTGCCACTAGCTCAGTGAATTTGGTGACAAACACCATCCAAGCCTCATCGGGCGGATTCTCGGTCAGGAAGGACCAGTTGGTGTCTTGAACAAGGTTAGACAAGATGTCGTAATGTGTAACCATATAAGTTTCCTCGTCGTTCTCTCTAACGTACTCCGAATAACAGATGTAACGAAAGTGCAACGTCGCGTGATCACTACGATCTAGTGGTGTAGCTATGGTAACGGTGTCAATCATTAGTTCCTCGTTGGTGAGCACAAGGTCCAAGACAGAGGGGGTGTCACCCGTTCTGAAACGAGTGGGGGAGATGACATTGTTATACAGTGGTACATCGATAATCAGTTCTTGCAAATCAGCCTTGAACTGTTCGCTGGGCGATGCTGGAACTTCCAGTGCGTGCAGATTGAAGTCCCCCACCAGAAGAACGTGACTGTGTGGACGTGTTAATACTCGTTTCATCGCAGCAGCAATGCCTTGATCCATTTCCAAGGTAGGCATTGGAGCACGGTAAACTATTGCTAGCAAACACACATCGCCACGTCTCAGGTGCATACGACACCAAAGAGAATCGTTGACGTTTGCTTCTTAGTCATCATTGATCTCAACATGTAGGCCTGCTAGCCGAACAACCTCCTCGTGGTGCCAGCTGGGTGGTTCGGGTTTAACACGTTCTAGCAAATAGTTGGGCGGCAGTGTTCCAGGACGTGGTGGGTTTTCGCCCGGCAAGCGTTCTCCCTATAAAAAGCCACAAATGTCTGCTTAACAACACTGCTACGTGGCGGATGTGACTCGCCACAAAATAAAGTTACTGGCCCGTGGACATCCGGAAAATGGTATCCAACCCACGGACGTCAATCGCTTATTCTCACATTCCTACAGATAACAAACAGTCAAAAATTCTGCGGCACATTCAAAAATACAAGCTACATTCATAGACTATTGCATACATATATACACCCATACACTTACATTCACTGTTATGCCAAACATGTACTCTTTGTACATTTTGATCACACTATGTTAGCTAAGCATGATCATGCCTGTACAGGTGTGCCTCGCATTGTTGAGGATAAACGTTTATTTATTTAATTATTTATAATACAAAAGCACTCCGCCTCCTCTGCTAGGCCGATCTTTTCGTAAGGAACTCATGCCAGGTAACGCAATCTCGGCATCCGCGATTTCCGTGCTCAGCCAGGTTTCGGTGACCATAACTAGGTCCCAGGGCGTGAAGGCCTGGCGAAATCGAAGTTCGGTTAGCTTGCTGAGAAGACCTTGTGCATTAGTATAGAAGCAGGTGATGGCATCGGTGGTTAGAAGAGTGTTTGTATATTCTGGTTTTCGGTTGGAGTTTACGCCGACCCTTGTGGGGTCGGCTGCCGGTAGAATTTTGTAGGACCGATGCTGCAGACCCTAGGGCCAGTTCAGGTCGTTGTATTGAGCTCTCAGCGCCAACAAGTGGGTGACCAACTTCTCCCCCTTCAGCCGGCAGCGTGTTTTGACATTGTCTCTGGTCTGAGCTACATGGCGGCAGAATTGTATTGGTACGTTGCTTGCTTAGTGTGATATGGCCTGTTGGTGGTTCAGTGCCCATCGTCTTTATACGTATTTCGGATGGTAGCATTTGACGCATTTTGCGCCACGTATTGATCACATATTCTACCATCATTTCGGAATGCAACGATATTTTCATCACTCGGTGACCACATCCTTTGTAGTTAGGTGAGAGTGGTAACCTTGATGTCGAAGTAGCAATAACGTTTTCGAGTGAGAGCAGTTCGCGAATGAAAC
This sequence comes from Dicrocoelium dendriticum, assembly GCA_944474145.2. Lineage (NCBI taxonomy): Eukaryota > Metazoa > Platyhelminthes > Trematoda > Plagiorchiida > Dicrocoeliidae > Dicrocoelium > Dicrocoelium dendriticum. The sequence goes on along the minus strand of OX104060.1, from coordinate 26,659,275 downwards.
GCCATTCATCCCAATCATGCGCTTTGGCCTCTAGATCGCTTGAGATCTTGAGCTCGGGGACACAGTGAACAAGAACAGATTTGGCGTCTTGTCGTTTACGGAAGTCGTCCGGATTTTGTTTGCGTTTTTGACGTTCGCTCCAAGGAACATCTTGAAAGATTCGTACTGTGCATGATGTGGTACAGAGGCGAGTAGCTGACAAGAGAACTTCCTCTGCATCATTAGCTGATTGTAGTGTTACCTGGAGTAAACGTGGATCACCATAGTGTATGGAGTTTGGGTGCCGGACGAGACGCATCATACTGACTGGTTTAACTTGAACCTCCATCAGTTGACCCAGGGAGTCCCACTGTTTTTGTCGTCCAATATCTTATCTTTTATAGAGTTCGCCCCGGATTCAGTTACATTGGAGCATATAACCGTCAAGGGATTATGGTGTTTTTAATGTCCACCTTCTTGTGAGGACCAGTAACTGGTTTCTTCGCTTGGATAGATGATGAGGTCGGGAGTCCCGTGGTGGTAACGGTAGTATTAACTTGTTTGGCAGCGGGTTGCGTAACGGTGAAAGGGGCCTCAGCCGGGTGAGTAGTGACAAAGGACGCGTATGTTGTCGTCCCTTTAACGGCGTTCAGCGTGGTGGGTGGTGCTGGTGGAGAGTGTGCGGTGAACGCGTCTTTATGAGCAGCCGCTACTGTCGCGGTGACTAACACTGGAACATTGTTCTTACACCGTTCTGGATTGGAGCATGATGTTGAGCATGGATCTTTATGTACAGAGTTATCTGGCTCATATGGGACAGCGTTCACTGCTGTTGCTTGCTCTACAATCTTTGGCAACCTATCGCACTTCTGTGCCAGCACAGTTATACATCTGACGAATGGAAGAGATGAACACTCAATGCAGAACCAGAGAGAATCGGTCGTATCATGGAGTTTTTTTATCTGGCTGGTACTAAGGCGAGCACACCGAGGATGAAAGTATTTTCGACAGCCACTGCATTCAATACCAAACCGCACAAGTTTTACACAGTTGCCAACGCCGCAACTAACGTTCGTCTCGGTAGCTTTAGGCTTCGCTTTCCGCGGGTAAGAGGTACGTGCCATTATAGAACCAATCTAACATGGCGGACACCGCCTGTAGTTGGGTGATCAGTGAGATCTCCGTAAGTAGCGAGAGGATATTCACCAAATTCGCACAGATAAAACACTACACCAAAAGAACTGTATTGGTGTAAAATTTACACACAGAAAACACGTATAACACAGCATTCCAAAAGAAAATTGCACATCCAGCAAGGCTTAGCAAAATTCCGCGGCTGGTTATGGAACGACTAAAGGAACTGAACCGCTCAGCACTGTCATTTCGCGCACCAGGCTTTGATTCCTCGGCCACGTGTTGCGCATGCCAGCCCAACGACTCCGCGACGTGCGTCGTTTGCTCGCAGTACGTGTGGATGGAAAAACAGGAGGTGGGGCCAAGCGATGCGTTGCTCGAGAGAAATAAAGACCTTCATGGGGTAGTTGGCTTCCCTTGGAGGTTCACGGCTCCCTGGTAGTGGTGCAAAGAACGATGAACACGTTTGGCTGCATACACTAGCGGACATGGCCACGAGGCGCTGTCAGTAGCTGTCCTGCTGTGAGTTTATTTGACCATCCCTATACCTTTTAGTCTCCCCCTGCAACCACGATATCATGTTTTAACGTAACATAATGTTACGTCGTATTTTGTCTTGTTGCCTGGTAGGTGGCTGCTAGCTTTCCGCAATACGTGAACGCCAGCCCATGCCTTTGCCTAATTGTGCAGCCCGCAATACACTGGTTTCCATTACAGTAAGCGCGCCCATTGGGAGTGGGTAACGGAACAATGCATTGTTAAGCAATTTTAACGCGGTACACGTTGCAGTGGCCAAATCAACAACATTATGTGAGCAGACACCTTCCCGCCGTTATCAAGTGCGTTGCACGTCCGGTAAGTCTCTCCGCCGTCAACAAATGCCTATTATACCATCCGTCAATCTGCACCGCCTATATGGTTAATCCGCCACTACTGGTCAGCCTCCACGTCACCTTTGCCGCTGCTAGCTTGTCCGTTGCACGTCCGGTAAGTCTATCCGCTGTTAACAAGTGGCTTTTAGAACTGCTGTGCATCCATGCTGCCTATATGGGTGAACTGCCGCTGCTGTTCAGCCTCCACGTCACCTTTTCCGCTGCTGGCTTGTTCGTTGCACCTCCGGCAAGTCTATGCGCTGTAAACAAGTGCGTTTTATAGCACCCCTCCATCTGTGCTGCATATATTGTTAATCCGCTAATATTGGTCCGCCTCCACGTCATCTTTGTCGCCGTTGTCAAGTCCGTTACACGTCCGGCAAGTCTATCCGCTGCTATTAAGCGGCTTTTAGAACACCCGTCCATCTGCACTGCCTATATGGTTAATCCGCCACTACTGGTCAGCCTCCACGTCACCTTGGCCGCTGCTAGCTTGTCCGTTGCACCTCCGTTATGTCCGCTGTTAATAAGTAGCTTTTAGAACTGCTGTGCATCCAGGCTGCCTATATGGGTGATCTGTCGCTACTATTTGGCCTCCACGTGTTCTTGGCGTCCTATGAACTCCGTTGTAACTGTTAAAAGTGCATTGGCTCTTCAATATTGCTTTTTAGGACACCTTGTATCCCTGACAGATGCGCCAGTAATGGTTTTCCTCCACGAATCCTTTCCTGCAACACAGATGCTCCGTTCCACCTCAGGTAAGTTTATTGGCTGTTAACACTTGGTTTTTCAACTCCTGTGTATCCGTGCTGCCTAGATGACTGATCCGCCACTATAGGTTAGCATCTAAGTCACGGTTTCCGCCTCTAAGTGCTTCCTTTCACCCACGGTAAGTGTATAGTGTGTCCTAATGCTGCTTTTACAACTCCAGTCTATCCGTGCTTCCTAAGTGAGTGATGCTCAACTACGGGTCTGCCACCGCATCACATATGCCGCCTCTATCTACTCCGTTGCACATCCCGTAAAGGTATGGGCTATTAATAGGTGGCGTTTAGAACGCCTCTCTCCGTGATGCTTACTTGAGTGATGCGGCACTACCAGTTTCCCTGCATGTAACATGTGCTGCCGCATATATACTCCGCTGCACCTCTGGTAGGAGCATTGCTTACTCACTTTTCGCTTGCAGTACCCCCGTCCATCCGTGATGAGTGATCCGCCACAACTACGTTTCCTACATGTAACATGTGCTGCCGCCTATGTACTCCGTTGCACCTCTGGAAAGTGCACTGCTTGTTCACGTTTCGCTTTCCGAACCCCTGTCTATCCGTGGTGCCTACTTCAGTTATCAGCCACTACTGGTCTGCCTCCAATTCATGCGTGCCACAACAGCAATACTTCTTAGCACGTCAGGTTGGTGTATGAATCTGTAACAGGTGGCTTTTAGAACGGGCGCATATTCCCTTCGTATGCATGACTACTCTGCCGGTCTCGTCGCTTCGGGAGTGATGCAGAAATCCATGCGTATGTTCATCACCGCGTATTTTACACACGAGATGTTTTCATGTAACATTTCTTTTTAACAAGTTTACATATTTATACTGCTTTACGTGTTCTTTTATCCAATGTCCGGTTTACATTGATTTCGGACTGTCACCGTGGCCTCTTATGAGGCTTGCGAAACCATTTCTCAGTGTTCACCCTTGGTGGGTTCAGAGCTACATACACACTCACGCACCTAGTGATGAATATTTCTGCATGGTCCAAAAGTCCGTAACGTTTATTGCATCCGCTTTCCTTATGTCCGGAACCATTTACATCCACCGCTGCTTATCACCTAGAACGTTACCCTGTATGTTTGTTCCCTTAGCAATTAGCTTCTATACAAGACTACTACCACGTCGGGTAAAACATGGCAGCTGTGCAAAATAATGAACATAAATGCAGTATGTAGAAAGTAGAAGTTACGATTAAAATTCACTCACAATAATATGCCTCGACGGGGAATCGAACCCCGGTCCACGAATTTCCTGTCCGCTGCTATACCACTGAGCTACCGAGGGCTGACGATTACGTGCGCCAATTTTGACACATGACCTTTTGGTGCGCGACGAATTGCCGATAAGCTCGCAGTACCTGTCCTGGTGTTGCAGACTGGCTCACTCACCCGTCACTTCCCAAGGGAGCAAAGTACCTGTCCTTCGGATATCCAATGGGCGATGGCAGAAGTCATGTGTTAAAATTTGCGCACCTAATCGTCAGCCCACGGTAGCTCAGTGGTAGAGTAACGGACCGGAAATTCGTGGACCGGGGTTCGATTTCCCGTCGAAGCACATTATTGTGCGTGAATTTTAACCGTGACTACTACTTTCTACAAACTTTACACATCTCACAAACATCCAAAAATAAATGCAGTAAACCGATATGCATATGCACTGCATCTACCGCCTGTCAGCCAATCTGTGCGCAGAGCCGTACCAAATGGATAACACTGGTTTTTCAAAAATTCGTGCAGCAAAGGTGAGTTTTTCATGAGCACATTATCGCCGCATGCCATCTGCTGCTCTAGAACCGTGAACACCGGCATATTCACCCCGTTGTCCAATTTCACGGCTAACAGAAGTCCCGACAAATCCATGCAGAAATCAACCTCTTAGTCACATGCTAACCGCCATTAAATATTCATGTCCTGGAATCTCTGCCATTAATAAGTACATGTGCCCTGCGTCGATTATGTTTGATTGCTTTTGTAGAAAACAGTGTTGCATGTACGCATATTGTTTCCCGATTGGTAATATTGCCGAACATTTCATAAGACGTATTTTTGGTAATTGACAGCCGTTCATGGAAGCTCGTGCAGCCCAATGACATACGTTTCAATCCCGTTAATAATAACTTCTCCCTATCGGGGCATGGACACCATTATTAGGCAGCTTGATTTTCCGATGGTGTAAACATCCAATGCGTCACAGTTTCATAGTTGATGATGACGCTACGGTTACCGTACTTATATTCTCTTTCCATGCATAACGGCAACGAACGCAATCCATGAGTCCGGTAAAGTATGCACGTTAAGGCGATACAATGACACATTAACATGGCCATAATATGCAACTGACACGTTCGCAGGAATGCACAGTAATACGTACTCATGCGTAAATGTGTGCTGTACATACATACAATTATGCCCATCCCTGTTTATACCTTTTCTAAATTGCTCATTTATCACAATGTGATTTCATGTGCCTCATACAAGTCATACATTTACGTACCCTAAAAAGTTCAGCTACCATTTATAATGCTAATTAGGTAATGTTATCCATGAAACGCGCATTCCAACGACGCTAGCCACTATACTTCAACATGTAAAATCACATAGACCTGTTCATTGGTATCATTAGTAGCCAATTTTTTCTGGAGTACATTGCAATCTAATATCAACCAGTATATTACAGGATATACTTATATGTACATTTCAATAAATATACTTAAATGTGTGCACCTTTAATACATGTGTCAATGCATTCACATATATGTTACGTTTTCGATTATATATATATATATATATATATATAACATTACACTTGTAAATAAATGAATAAATAAATAGTTTATTCTCGAATTTGTCGAGACACACCAAGCAAGGCATGATCAATATTTACGTGCAATATTGCTTCGCAACAAACAAGTTGCTATGAGTGTATTCGGCAGTAAGCCGAAGGTTATACAGTCTGCGGAAATTGTATAATTAGTCATGGGGGATAGTCTTCAATGACTGAGGAAACGTTAAATTTTGTAGTGCGTAGTGCAAACAGTCAGGGCACTACGTGTGTAATGAAAACGATACATATAGGCATGGTGTAAATTATTATTGAAAGTGTCAGGGCAATATTGAATAAGGATTCTGGTCCACTTGCCAGTAGGTAGTTCTGGGCAGTGACTTTATTCGGTGGCGAGTCACATCCGCCACGTCGCAGTGTTGTTACGCGGACATTTGTGGCTTTTTATAGGGAGGACGCATGCCAGGCGAAAACCCACCACGTCCTGGAACACTGTCAGAAATTTGTTAAATAAATAAATAAATAAATATTTATTCTCGACTATGCGAGGCACGCCAGTTGAGGCATGATCAGGTATGCACAGCTGTACAGACATTTTATGGGAACTGTAGTGACAGTGGAAAATTGGTGCATTAATATACAAATAGCAGACCAGGTTGTCGAGCGATTTCACACTCAGATATCCGCAGTCAAATGACCTTCAATTTTCTCTGTTATTTGAGCAGGTATCTTGGCCAAGGCCGCCATAAGGGCTGAGGCGCATCGAGGAAGTGGGCTTAACGAAGAATTCTCTTTGTGGGTATCCAGGTGGGCGAAACGTCAGTTTCTTGCGTCTGGCGTTTTCAGGAGTATGTATTCTTTTCAGGAGTGTGAAGTTATCGAGTCCAGCTATCATAATTGGACAACGGTCATGGTAATGAGTGCAGTTGCATCCTTTTGTTGTACTGCCATGTGCTCCATAGGTCGTTATTGGTTGTGCTGTCCCGGACAAAAGCGGTTTCTCGGTCCAATCCCAGATCCCCAAGAAGTTCCGAACCTCGGAGAAAAGTGAAGATGAGAGACAACCAAGGCCGCAACGAACAGGCGTTGAAACAAACATTGATAAACTCCTATGTTATTACACCTAGAGTGAAGACAAATGATGTACAATGTGCAGCAATGATTGTGCTAAAAGTATCTTTTAAATGTTTTTCGGAAGCAGTGGCCCTATAAGTTGTTTGCTGCTATCTACAAGAAATACAGAGCGTTGCGCCATTAAGCACAGACGCAGTATCAGTTTACTATGATTTGACTATTGCGTGGAAAGACAGAAAGCAGAGTTTATTTTATAGGAATACACTCATAGGTTTGTGCATCCGTAATTTCATGCAATCTTTAATGCAATATATAGGAAGCTATTTCGATTCCTGTTATAGATTGCGTCGCTACTGTTATAATTGAGGGAACGCCGCCTCTAAGGTAATTGCGTGACAAGATGGTCGCTCGCACCGTTGGAGCACGCCTACGATGACGATTTGTAACGCTGGCCACTCGAACGGAGTTGCGCTGACCTGATGACACTAGCTTAGCCGGTGAGACGGAAAATTGGGCGAGCGTGTGAACGATCCTAGCCGCGCTTGTTCGGATAGACGCTGAGACCTCGGAAAAACGGACGCACACGAGAGGGGGTTATGATAGACGCGCGCTAATGACTTAGACGCGAAGGCTGGCCAGCTAACGAGTCACACGCAATCACGTGACCCGACCGACTCCCAACTGAGGCGAAGAGAAAGAAAAGACAAGTGGTCCTCTGTAGGCTCTTTTACGACCGACAAAGGGCGATCACAGCCAGTGCTATGGGTTATTAAGTTAGGGAAAAAAGTCACCACGCAGAGGTGGTAGTTTGCAAATGACCATTGTCAAAAGGTTCGCAGTTGGGACGCGGCTCGGAGTGGCTGATCTCTGCTGCGTTGTGGGGAGGAATTGGACCTCGCTTTCCACAGCCATTCTGCCGGGGTTTCTGGCGCGTTTTTGCGGGGATTTTTGACGGACCCGCAAAAATTCCCATTTACAATAACATTGTTAATGAGACATACACATAAGAACAATCGCACAGGTGCACAATCATACATGCAGTTGTCATCCATAAGTTTTTGCTACCGTGCACCCATAAACCGTCACACGCTTCCTTCCCATTGCAAGCATTGCTTTTTCATTTTCAAACTGACATTAATGCACCTCTTTTGTATTCCGTTTCTACTTTTACGAAAATTACGAACTTTTCGTTTTGTCTAATATATGACACAACGCTATATGATTATCTAGACCTGCTGTAAGATAAAATTTCACCTTTAGCTTGCACAGTTTCACCATAGTTTCCTAGATCCCTAGATCAGTTGTACCTCGAGGCATCACCCCGATTTTGAAACTTTGCGTATCGTTAAGCGGTCCCCCCGTAGAACGTGTCAACAGGACGTCACTTCGTGGTACACCCAGCATAGTACTGACAGGGGCAAGAAGGTTCAAGTTCAAGTTCAAGTTGTACTGGAAGGATAGGATGAATCCCGTAAGTGTTCCTGCTTGAGCGGGTCGTCGATCCAGGAGTTGATGCGGGTGCTCCAACTTCTTGATGGGTCTAAAAGGAAAACACCCGAAAAAGCACCCTAGTCCACCAAATTAATGCCCACGTTCCTTACATTAGCTCTCCCTGCTATGTCAGTTCCGTGAAGTAAGTAAGAGAGGAAGAAAAAGTAACGATAAGATAGTAGGGGAAATCAGTTAAAAGAAGAGAATGATACCAATGGCGAGGAAGAGTAAAGAAAATAAAATGGAAGCATGAAGATGGAAATTAAGCTGGAAATAGGAAATTTATCGTGTTGCCACTCAAGCGCGTACTGTTTACGCTCAACCCCTTTAACCGTAGCTTCCTTGGCAACGTTTTCGGGACGCAGGTTCCAGCGCTCGATGACTCGACGCGATAACAGTGTCTCCGCTCTAATTCGCTGGGACCGCGGTTTGTCCAGCTTCATACAATGCCCGCGGAGACCAGGCAACCTAGCAGGACTAAATAGCATGGAAAAAGCAGGGTCAACCTTCCCAGTCAAAACACGGTAGGTTAGGATTAAGTCCCCTCTAATCCTTCGATAGTGCATTGACTGCATCCCCAAACTAAGTAGACGTTCGAGGCACGTTTGTCCTCCTAATCCCTTGACCAACATAGTACCGACACCCCAACCCTTTCTAGTGCCATTTTGTCCCGGACAAGGCACGGTGGACAGGCCTGGACGCAATTTTCCAGGTAGGGTCGCACAAAAGCTGAGAAGAGCTTCACAAACACATCAGCAGTAAGGGTACCAAAAGAACGACGGATAAACCACAACATCCGGAACTCTTTACTTGCCGCTTCTTCCAGTTCTCTCCAGAGTGCAGTGTGGAACAGAGGACGACACCTAGAGCAACCTGATGAGTCACGTGAGGAAATTCACTCCCATCCAGCACATAACTTGTGGAGGAAGCAGACGCTCCGATAAGCAGCACTGAACACTCTGCCCGGTTTATGGGCAGCAACCACGAGACAGTCCATTCCCAGAGTCTATCCAGAGCCCATTGAAGGGCCACAGGACCTCCAGGGATATCAACAATATTCCAGCGCTTTAGGTCATCAGCAAATAAGAGCGATTGTACCTCAAGCTCCTCCGGCAAGTCATTCACGTTGACTGAGAAAAGCAGCGGACCTAGGACAGAGCCTAGCGGAACGCTGCTAAGTATATCTTGTCGAAACGGAAGACTGCTTCCCACACGAATACACTGTTCCCGTCCATCCAGGAAAGCTGACACCCACTGGAGAGCACGACCAGATATTCCATACGACCTCAACTTCAGTGAGAGTCGCGAATGGGGGACAGTGTCAAGGGCCTTGGCGAAGTCAATGAACACCACATCCACCGCATGTTTACTATCTACAGCTTCAGCCCAGCACTCACGAGCTACCAGCACATTCGTCTTACAAGAAAATCCTTTGGGAAAACCAGGTTGCTTGACGCAAAGCAGATTAAACATATTTAAATGGTTCTCCACTGTATCTCGTACTAATTCTTCAAGTAATTTAACGACCACGCTAGTCAAGCTGACAGGCCTGTAATTAGCCGGTAGGTCTTTGTCACCGCACTTGAAAATCGGGCAGACAACAGCCTCCTTCCATTTGGTAGGCAAGATACAGCTGTTGAGTGACTTCTGAAACACACAAGTCAGAGGTCCACTGCGTTCCACTGCCAATTCGTGCAACAATTTTGGATGAACGCAATCGGGCCCGGAAGCCTTAGTTGCGTTTACTTCTCTTAGCAACCGGAGAACTTGGGCTTCTGTTCCAAAAATTTCATCCAGACAACAGTCCTCCAAAACTTTTGAAGATGGTTCTCTGCATGGCGTATTTGTTTAGCAGTAAAAGATGCTTGAGTACTGCTTATCAAGCACGCATGCCTTGTCATAGTCGCTATAGGCATGGGTCCCATCTCCTCGAAGCAATGGTGGTATGGGCGAGTTTGCACCAAAGCGTCGTTTAACGTAAGCGAAGAATTCCTTGGGATTTTGCGAGGCCGTATTAGCTAAGCCATTTTCATACTGAAGCCGGGCCGACCTAAGATGTAGCTTGCAATCAGTTCGAACCAATCGATACATGTCAAAAGTGCTGTTTGATGGAGCTGTTCGGTACGCTGGCCAGCATCTAGACCGCTTCTTTAGCAGACCCTTCCCCGCGGAATCTATCCGCGGAGGCTGCGCTCTTGATCCACTTCTTTTTACCAGTGGGATGTGAGGTGCAGAAATGTCGACGAGGTGAGCCTTAAGTTTTTCCCAGCCTATGAAAACAGTGTCGGTCTCAGATATCACACTAGGCGATGACCTAGCTTTATCTTGCATCGCTTGGAAGTCCGCGGCCTAAATGTTCGGATACCAAATGGTAATAGCTTGGCAAGGCCTGATAAGGATACACTGGAAAGACAAACAAACGTGATCGCTAGCGCCAAGAGGCGAGTTGTATTTAATGTCATTTACAAAGACAAGTGACTTAGCACAATCAAGGTCTAAGATGGACGGCTGCTGCGTGCTCATGTACCTAGTGGGGAGGTCCACGAACTGGTTTAGTGGTACCTGCGACGTTAAGTCTAGCAGTTCTGTACCGAACGATTCCAGAGCCGAACTGCAAGATAGATCATCCCAACAAAACTCTGGGAGTTGAAGTCTCCAAGCACCAGGCACTTATTCGCAGTTTGAGAGCGTATAAACGCAATGATGCCATTGGAGGTGCTCATAGGGCTTCTATACAATAAAGCGACCGTAACCTGAATCGAGGATGCGCAAATCAAGACTGCGAGAGTTTCAACAGATTTGTTGATAGACTGAAAACGCTGGTCCTCAAAACGTCAATGTGATAACTCACATAAAGAGCTACACCACCCCCTTGACGGCCAATGGAGCGGTCAGCGCGGAACAATGCGTAGCCAGGCAGATATACTTCGCCATCTGTGATTTTCTCAGGCAGCCACTTTTCAGTGAATGCAAGTATATCTAGACTAGATTTGTCTACGAGCAGATCCACCTCGCAATTCTTGTTCCTCAGGCTGCGCACGTCACTGAGTACTACTTGGAAGGCTTCGGCACGACCAGCCCTGAGTCGTGCGCAAGTAGAATAGGTTCTGACGGGGCGGAAAAGACCGCCGGCTGACCATCTGAAAACCCACCATACGGAGACCATGTACGCCAGCTGCACGCTGGGCTTTTAGGTCTCTGCCGGCTACATTTAACGTTAACCTATCCGCTAACGGAAGATCCGGTTGCACACTAACCTTGCTACCTTTAAGCTTGAAGGAAAATCTCAGTAAGGCCCTGCGCTTCTCTGGGATGGAGAGAACCAATATAAGCAGACGGGGTCGAAGAACTGTTAGACCAACCGGAACCTTCCCCAATCTGGTGAGCTTCCAGACAACTGCGCCAGGGAAAACTGGTGGCAAAAGCCCGGTCACACAAAGTTCAAGTAAACAAATATCGGAAACAGAAAGTAGCGAACAAGCTTGTTTTCAGGACTTCGTCATCAAGCTAACAAGACCACAATAAAGCAAGCTAGATTAGACACAATGTGTTTAAATTGGGTCCCTGAAGCAGAGTAACTAATCAAAAAGTCTATGTGTTTGGTCTGATTGAAGCGAGGTCAAGAGAAGTGGCACGACTGCCATTGTTAGTCTCGTTGCTCCGAGGCCAAGGCAAGGTTAAAGTATGGACGAGTGTTCCTGTGCACATAGGTCCGAGTTATGGAGCCGAATTGCAATTGCCTCTGCTGTCGACAGCAGGCGACATCTGACCGCCCGTGTATAAAGTCCGGGGACACAGTAGATCGGTGTGAATGCGTCACGCGAATCGATTTAATGATCGGAGTCTACTAGGTGCGTCAATACGGCACTCGTTCTATTCTTACGCCGCTGTAGAGCCAAGCTGGGCAATGCTCTCGAGCCCTAACGGACAGTCGCCTGGTCGTTTTCCCAATATACCTTGCTCTACACGAGCAAGAGAAATTGTACACACAGAAGGAGGTCTGCGACCGAGGTATCCTGTCTTTAAGTTGTTGGCGCACAATCGGTGTTGAGATGAAGCTTAGGCGGAGATTAGCGGCAAAATCCGTTCTCTCTGTTGCTAAGGAACGTCTTCGGGTGGTCCGTTCCGCCATCGCGTCGCCATTAAATGGTAACCATAGGTATATAATCCGCTTCTCAGCGGAAACGGGTTTGGGCTTTTGTACTCGGGGTTCCATGTGCCTCTGGATGGATTATACGAAACGTGCTCGAGCGTAATGGGTACCCTAAGAAATTCATCCAGATGCACATGGAACCCCGAGTACAAAAACCCAAACCCGTTTCCGCTGAGAAGCGGATTATATACTTATCGTTACCATTTAATGGCGACGCGATGACGGAACGGACCACCCGAAGACTTTCCTTAGCAACAGAGAGAACGGATTTTGCCGCTATTCTCCGCCTAAGCTTCATCTCAACACCGATTGTGCGCCAACAACTTAAAGACAGGATACCTCGGTCGCAGACCTCCTTCTGTGTGTACAATTTCTCTTGCTCGTGTAGAGCAAGGTATATTGGGAAAACGACCAGGCGACTGTCCGTTAGGGCTCGAGAGCATTGCCCAGCTTGGCTCTACAGCGGCGTAAGAATAGAACGAGTGCCGTATTGACGCACCTAGTAGACTCCGATCATCAAATAAATAAATAAATAAATAAATAAATGGTATATTCTCTGTAAAAAAGAGACGCACCTCTAAAGGCATGATCAAATATGCATACAAGCACAGCTTCTTTGGAATATTAAAACATTTCGTTTTAATGAAAGGAATAAATGAAAAGATGTAGTCTATTTGAGCGAGCATATTGTCGGGTAATAGTCAGCTCATGGACCATGATGGCGCTGTGGCGGGCAAAAAACTGTTGCGTCAAGATACAAGTGGGGGGTAAATTTGCCATGTAGTGATACATCAGCACAGGAGCCCAAAAAAGATTTAGTGCAATCACTGACCATTACGAAGCCAGGATGATCTGTACTCCGTGAAAGCATTCCTCATAGTAAAATCAGTTGCACGGGTTGGATGTAGAAAGCTGAGGACTGCGTCAGTGTGAAATGTCTAGCTTTGACTTTATTTTTTGGCGAGTCACATCCGCCACGTTGCAGTGTTGTTAAGCGGACATTTGTGGCCTTTTATAGGGAGAACGCTTGCCAGGCGAAAACTTACCACGTCCTGGAACACTGTCGTAGCTTTCGTTGAACTGTAGTGCTAGTCGGCTATGCATCGTATGGACCGATTTTGCACTCTATTATTCGCAGCCGGTTGACAGCCAAAATTCTTTGTTCCTTGGCCGAATGGCCTAGTAATGGTCCGGCAGCAGTCGTTGAAGCCAGTCAATGATGTAAAAGAGTCGCAGAGTCGAAAGATAATGATGCAGGTGAGTGAACACATTGTTAATAGAGGCCGGTTTTTTCTATTATATTGTCCCGCTCGCAACCCGTGTCCAGCTATCCATGCTGGACTTGTCATAGGGACGGTGAGTGCCGTTGTTTCTTGTGTCTGAATATGTCCATAACAGGAAAAAAGGCTATTCTCCGCGAAGTGGATTAGTAATTCCTTCAAATGTAAATGCAATTGTCTCCATGGCCACGTGAAAACTCCATGAAAGGTCATCGGGAAAACCATTTATACGCGTGCATTGCTGTCCGTGAAATGACATCAGAAAAGCTCCAGGTGATTGGAGAATCGGAATGTTTGAGGCAGTGAAGGTAATCACGCCAGAATTGTCTGTCTTCAGTTGTGGAACAGTGGATCCATGTAAATATATTATTCCAGGTGAGTCAATTGTTTTACTGTGAGTATGAGGCGAACTAAACCCATTTGTTCAGACCTCGTGGAGGTAGCTTCTCCAGAATGGCGGAAAGTGCTCCATTTGGAACGATGTGTGGGTTCTTCATCTCCCGGAGAAAAGATCAGGCGTTTAAACCATCTGGCTATTGAGAGTGGGTCGATCAGTCCCAGCGGATAAACCTTCTTGTTTTGGCCGATGTAACTGTGGAAAGCTCGGGAGAAAACGGGCAACGGACAAGAGGCAGCCAAGCAGCAATGGATCAAGAAGCACAAACACAGACTGGTGGCGCGATACGGTGCCTATGATACGTTAAAGCTTATGTAATCTTGTTTATTATACCTGATTTGCAAGCGCGTTCTTTACATCGCGTCGCTGGTATGACTTAGACTACAACTACTAGGTAGGAAGAAGGATCTGCACGCGCAGGGTCAAGAGACGGATATAAAAAAGCGTGTTGACAAAGTTAAGCGATTAAAACGATTGTTGGAGAGAAACAGGTAAACCGATGATGATGACAGCAGTCCGAATGCGAGCGGCATCTTAGGTAAAACTAGGACAACTAGGTTGGGACCGAATGCGGGAGAAACAAAGTTAAAGCAACGTTCCAAGCAGGAAAGGAAATTCAAAGAATCAGCTATGAGCGAATGAATGCGGACGGCAGTACGAAGAGTAACTCGTGAGATTAATTAAAGGACGATAGTGAGGATGAAAAAGGTTTACTACTAAAGTATGGTAAAGCCAAGAACGCTCTCATGCGAAGTATTAATCGTTCAGTTCTGAAAAATCGCCGTTAATATCCCGGTAGTCTGAGAGAACTCTGAGAGCCGGAGACCGAACAGACGAGACTTGAATAGTCGACACATCCGGAGGCCTCATAGTAGTCCCAGAGAATTTCACTGATCAGATGATGACAAAGAAGGGCATGGCACTAAGCGTCGGTCGTCCGATTGAAGGTTTGTGGGTACAGGATACTAATGGAAGTGCCTATATTAATAAGGTAAACAAGTCTACCCGGCTGTCAATGTAAGCAAGACATAGTTTTGAGTCTACAGAGATTAGATCGGTATATCTTGCTAGTCTGGGGCTCACGATTCGCGTGACGCATTCACACCGACCTACTGTGTCTTCGGACGTTACACACGGGCGGTCAGATGTCGCCTGCTGTCGACAGCAGAGGCGATTGCAATTCGGCTCCATAACTCGGATCTATGTGCACAGAAACACCCGTCCATACTTGAACCTTGCCTTGGCCTCAGATCAACACGACTAACAATGGCAGTCATGCCACTTCTCTTGACCTCGCCTCAATCAGACCAAACACATAGACTTTTTGATTAGTTACTCTGCTTCAGTGACCCAATTTAAACCCATTGTGTCTAATCTAGCTTGCTTTATTGTGGTCTTGTTAGCTTGATGACGAAGCCCTGAAAACAAGCTTGTTCGCTACTTTCTGTTTTTGGTGTCATCTCCGATAATTGTTTCTCAGTTGAATCAACCAAGCTCATCCAGCATGCGCTCCGTAGGACAAGCGGCAGTGGATTTAGTGAAGTTTCTGAAAATCACACTGCTATCTGTGAAAGAATCGCCTCGGCGAGGTGTATTTGCACCACATGCTCTATCAGCCACGTCACTTGATTGTTTGACATGAGTCGGTGGGACCGAAGGCGACGGCACCCCTTGTCTCACTGAGGAAATTGCAACACCAAATGGTGTTTCCAACTCAGCCGCTTGTTTCTTGAGCATTTTACCAACTTCCGGTTTGGGAGCGGAGGGTTTGCGTGCTTTCCTTGCGCTCTTACGCTTGTTCTTCAATGGCCCAGGAGCCCGGGATTCGCCTTCCATTTGGGGTGGGTCAAAAATGCCGTCCGAGGCATCTGCGTCAGTTATATCCACGTAAACTGGAGCGTCCGGTAGGATGAACGCCTCGTCAACGGTTGGACTGTCAGCTGGAGTACAGTCCGTTACAGTGTCCAAATTCGCAGTATTCAAGGATTTCATAAACAAATCCACTTTAGCGTTGAGCGAAGCAAGAGAGGCAAGCTCGGCTTATGACTTCACAACAACTGTAAATCTGGATGCTAGTGCTTTGAATTCAGCACAGGTGAAAGTTGGGAGATTCGCTTTATGAGCGCAACAATCAGCACATCTAAACAGACGGCTTTTACTGAATGGTAGCATATTCTACTGATTCGCTCGGAGGCAGGTACAACTTTTGTGATACCAAGGAGAGCAAACTTTACGCTGCACGCTACCAGATGAATCAGTAACTGGCCTTGAAAAGGTGAAATTGCTTCAAGCTGCATTTGGCGCATCAAAGAAGGACGCAAGGGGTGCATCCGCCTCGGTCTTTCGCCAAACCAATTTTAAGTGGAAAACACAGCAGATTTTAAAATCACGTATACAAACATAAAACAACCAAAAAAGGCAAAATAGATGGAAAACGGGAATAAAAAGGAACAACCGCAAACTTAACAGAAAGCTTCAGGACGACGCATTGACCAGTATCACTTTAGTCGATCCCAGATATCTTGGATCAGCGGAAATTTGACAAGCGTCAAATATTGTTTAAGTGTTTATTCAAACCCCTTTTTCCATGTTACTGCAGCTAAAAACCCCGATCAGTATGGCATGCCAAAAAAACGAGTTACCGCGGAGTATTCACAGGACACAGGATCTCACAGAGGCCGATGGCGGGATCCTGTGTGTTCCATCTAAGGAGGCTCGTTGAGCCAGGAATTGATAATGTCCTCAGAGTTATTGAAGGCTCTAAAACGAAACACCCGTAACGCACCCTGAGCAACCAGGTAATGCCCACGTTTCCGGCCCTAGCAGTCCCTCCTGTGGCAGTCACGTGAAGTTACTTCACGTGATAGGGAGGAACTCAAAGGTGCAGAATAAGAAGTGCACTAGAAATAAGCACGTAGTACCAGTGCATGCAGAAAAGTAGATAAAAGGTTATAAACGTATGTAGAAGCGAGTTGCCCATGAAAAAGGGTTTGGTGTTTGGGTGGCACTCAATGGCGCCAAGTTGCCGCGCAAGCCCCTTAACCGTAGAGTCCCTGATAGCACTTTCCGGAAGCATGTTTCAGCGCTCAATGACTCGGTGTGACAGTCCGCTTTCCGCCCTGACCCAACCGGACCGCGGTTTTCCAGCTTCAAGGGAGGACCGCGAAGAACAGCAATCTAGCAGGACTGAAGAGCTAAGACAAAGCTGGACCCACCTTCCCAGTTAAGGTACGGTAGGTTAGGAGTAGGTCCGCGCTAAGTTTTCGGTAGTGCATTGGATACCTTCCCAGCCTAAGTAGACGTTCGGGATACGTCCACCCAGCAATCAATCGACTAACGTAGTACCCACCCCTACAACCCTCTCTAGCTCCAAATTGTCCCGGAGGAGGCACGGCGGACAAGCCTGGACGCAATAGTCCAGATAAGGCTTAACGAAAGCCGAGAATAGTCTCGTAATGATGCGGCCCGTCTTTCCTTCGTACAAACGTCGCATTAGCTATAGTATTGAACATTGGTAGCTCCGGTTGTTCAGTTGGTCGATGATCTGTTCGCTGCGTTTAACAATTTGGTTGCAAGCTTTTCGTCAGCGGTCAATATGACATCGTCGGTGCGTACTTGAGTGGCATTCGGTAGCGTAGAGTTGCGTAGAGGAGCCTCGGTGAGAGTGCGCTGAGCGTGGTTTGCATGTGTTTTATCCGCCGTGGTTGCCCGTGGTGGTTAGCAATCCTATTGTTCGGGATTCCGATCCGCCTTCAGCCTGGTGGATGCGCAGATGACCTATGACCTTGAGTTCTTGTGTTTCGTGGCCATTTTCTGCTCACGCTTGTGCGCGAGCCTGTCGTCAGTTCTGGTTGGCCAGTCACACGTTCCATGGGATTGCATAAATAAAATAAATAAATAATAGTTTATTCTCAAATGTATATAGACACACCAAATCAGGCATGATAAAGTTTTACAGACAATTGTGTATCACAACGATACTGTGGGTTCAATCGTGCGTAGCGTAAACGGTCAAGGCACTATAAGTGCAGTGAAACGGTACATGTAGACGAAGAGTATCATATTATTGTGCTTGTCGGGAAAAAGTTGAAATATGACTCTAGTCGACTTGCCAGTATGTAGTTGTGGGCAATGACGTCATTCAGTGGCGAGTCACATCCGCCACGTCGCAGTGTCGTTAAACAGACACTTGTGCCTTTTCTAGGGTAAACGTTTGCCAGACGAAAACCCACCAAGATTCAGTTGGCGGTCGTTGGCCAGTATTGTTGCTTATACTGCGTCCAGTTCGAAGTGGCGACGGTTGCCATTGGTTGTAGGGAACCGGGCTTCCAAAAACGACCTCGAGTGTTTTATACTTCCATGTGCTAGGATCTTTTCATTCTCCAGATCGAAATAATGGCCCTATTGATCTTCAAGCGCACAAACCAATGAGCGTAGCTCATGTCTTCTGACGGCCGTCTTGTATTCAGTGGTTCGTGTACAAAACTTTCCTTCAGTTTGTCCCATGCAGCTTTTCTCTCAGTCGCTGCATTTCAGCTGATAGACGTATTGCATTGGTCCGCTTGATTAACTTTTGCTTTGGGTGTTGAGATCAAGTACCTTAGAGTGGCACTTGCTTTGTGAGCCAAAGAGATCCCATGTGATTGCAGCAATCTTCCTGTTAGTTCGGAGAAGTTCCGGATGTAGGGGAGCACTATTCCTTTGCTTGCTTGCTCAAGTGACTGCTGCTGCTGCTGTGGCTGACGCGTTGGTGAATTTAGGCTAACTATGACGCAATTTCTCTGATAACCGTTGTTTCTAAACACTGGAAATAAATGCTTTCCTTCCTGTTTCCGCGCTTTGGCTGTGTTGCATTGCGTTTCCGCTCCTTTGCGTAGGGTTTGAAAGCAGCTCTTCTTGTGATCCATCTGGTGGTTGCTGTGGTAATTTAATATCTGGTCAGTATGCGTTTTCTTCCGATATACACACGTTTGCAGAGATCCGACGGCAGTCCTAGGGACCAGTACATCCAATCATAACAGCTAGTTATCCTCCTTTAATGAAATCGTAAATTTGATATCTTTGAATATACTGTTTAGCAACTCGTGCGTGACCTTACTCCGTTCCGTTTTATGATGACAGATGTGTCGAATGAGTATCGTATCCAGAGTTTTGGGTTGATAGATGACAGTGCGATGCGCCCCACTTTCTGCATTAGGGCTGCTGCGATGAGCCCCGAAATTGCGGATCCCATGCGTGTTTCTTTCAGTTGCTGGTATACTTGACCAACAAAGCGGAAATAATTGGTCATGCAGAGGCACAGGAGTTCCCAAAAGCTTTCAGGTCGTATCATCCTCGTTGGACTTAGGTGACGCACCATGAGTGCCATCATTGTTTCTTTGGCCACTTCGTGACCGATTGATGTGAAGTGAACGGTGACATCGAATGAAAGCATTGTTTCGCCCTCTTCTATTCTGACACTCCGAAGGTTGTTGCAGAATTGTTCAGCATTTTGGATGCTAGGTTCGGATGCAGCAATCAAACGTTTCAACCTCCATAAACCCTTTGCTAGTTTACAGGATGGGGTTCCGTGGAGCGAGGCGATTGGTCGCAGTGGGCCTCTATCCTTGTGTACTTTTGGCAGTCCGTAGGACAGTGCAATATTCATACCATCAGCGTTAAATCTCTATCGCTTGGTAGAACGTAAAAATAGGACGACGCTTCGTGGTACACCCGGCGTAGTGTTCGCAGGACACAGGGTCTCACAGAGGCCGATGGCGGGATCCTGTGTGTTCCATCTAAGGAGGCTCGTTGAGCCAGGAATTGATAATGTCCTCAGAGTTATTGAAGGCTCTAAAACGAAACACCCGTAACGCACCCTGAGCAACCAGGTAATGCCCACGTTTCCGGCCCTAGCAGTCCCTCCTGTGGCAGTCACGTGAAGTTACTTCACGTGATAGGGAGGAACTCAAAGGTGCAGAATAAGAAGTGCACTAGAAATAAGCACGTAGTATCAGTGCATGCAGAAAAGTAGATAAAAGGTTATAAACGTATGTAGCGGCGAGTTACTCATGAAAAAGGGTTTGGTTTTTGGGTGGCACTCAATGGCGTCAAGTTGCCGCGCAAACCCCTTAACCGTAGAGTCCCTGATAGCACTTTCCGGAAGCATGTTTCAGCGCTCAATGACTCGGTGTGACAGTCCGCTTTCCGCCCTAACCCAACCGGACCGCGGTTTTCCAGCTTCAAGGGAGGACCGCGAAGAACAGCAATCTAGCAGGACTGAAGAGCTAAGACAAAGCTGGACCCACCTTCCCAGTTAAGGTACGGTAGGTTAGGAGTAGGTCCGCGCTAAGTTTTCGGTAGTGCATTGGATACCTTCCCAGCCTAAGTAGACGTTCGGGATACGTCCACCCAGTAATCAATCGACTAACGTAGTACCCACCCCTACAACCCTCTCTAGCTCCATATTGTCCCGGAGGAGGCAGGGCGGACAAGCCTGGACGCAATAGTCCAGATAAGGCTTAACGAAAGCCGAGAATAGTCTCGTAATGATGCCGCTTGTCAAGCCTCCATAAGAACGTTGTATTGACCACAACATGCGGGATCATGTGCTTGCGGCCCTCTTCCAGTTGTCGCCGGAGTGTAAAGCCGACACCTAGATCAACTTAGCTAAAGGCACGTATTTGTTCGAACCCACCAAGGAAGTACTTCGCAGAAGGGAATCGTCCTTCATTTAGAAGAACGCAGATCTTTGCCTGATTCATGTGCAGGAACCGTAAATTATACCTGTCGCATAGCTTTTCCAAGGCTCGCTGAATATCTTTGGACGTACCAGGAATATCAATAATGTTCCACAGCTAAAGTTTATTAACAAATAGCAGCGATGGAAATACAAGCTCCGCGGGTAAGATATGCACATGTATAGGGATGTGCAGCGGTCCAGGGAGCGAGCCCTGCGGCACGCCACTGAGGATAGGCTGCCTAAACCATAGGCAACGGCCCACACGTACACATTATTCTCTGTCATCAAATACGGCAGGCACCCAATGTAGGTCGCGGCTAGATACACAGTAAGTCAGCTTTTGCGCCAACCGCAAATGAGGTACCTTTCCAGAGGCGTTCGAAAATTCGAAGAAAGGTACGTCCAGTACGTGGCCGATATCTACCTCTTCCGCCAACCATTCGCGACCCACAAAGAAATTTGTCAGACACGACCTTCACTTCGGGAACCCGTGTTGTACATTTCCATTAGGTTTAAATCTACTAAGGTGACCCTCCAATTAACCCCCCGCCAGTATCTCGAGGAGCTTGACTACTACACTCGTCAGCCCAACTAGCCTGTTATTTGCAAACAGACTCCCCCTTTTTAAGCTGGGGCAGATGACAGCTTGTTTCTATTCGGAAGGTAATGCACAGCTCTCAAGCGGTCTCTTAAACATGACATCGAGCGGTCCGCTTGCTTCTGCAGCCAACTCATGGAACCGTTTCGGGTGAATCAACTCCGGCCCAGCGGTTTTAGCATGGTTCAGCCCTTGCAACACCCTACGAACTGCCGTCTCCTTTACAGTAAATGAAAATATTCCCGAACCCATTGGGGTCCTGCAAAGCTGCTCAAATCCTGTCAAATAGTTTCCCTTACAAACGTTGCTGCATGACGTCCACTAAGTACACAGGCCTTGCCATTATCCGTATGCGCATGAGTACCCTCATCACGCATCAATACCGGCATTGACATTTTTGAATCGCAGAGACTTTTGCCGTTGGCGAAGAAGCCTTTTGGATTCTCTGTAGCTTCGTCAGCCATTCCTTTTTATAACTTAGCTGAGCAACCCTTAGATGTAGCATGCACCTATTTCGAACCTCACGGTACCCGTCATGAGTATCAGTGGGCGGAGCATTTCGGTAAGTCCGCCAACCTTAGCCATGTTTGTGAACGGATGTCTGCCAGTGCAATTTATCCAGGGCGGCTGCACACGCGACTACTTTCTTCTTGTGACTGAGACGAAGGCAGAAGAGACCACTGTGTGGGCTGACTTAACGTTATCCCAGACAACCTTTCCAGGTTCAGCGCCTGTGCCCTTACAATGGAAACCCGAATCCTTGGCTCTCATTGATCGATAGACTGCGTGCTACATGTTCGGGAGATACACAAAAGTACTCTGGTAGCGTCTAGAGAGAGTACGACTGAAGAGCACCAAACATTAGCATTGAAACCCAGTGGTGGTCTGTAGGCAATTTTATAAAATCCTGGGTCACTTAGCACCTACAAAGTCTAAGATGGACCGTACTTGGGCGTCCATGTACCAAGTGGGGACGTCAGTGATCTGATGCAATGGCACTTGGAGCTTGAGCTCAAGTAGATGAGGGTAGATTGTTCCTGACGCTTAGTCGAAAGAAAGTTCTGCTCAGTAAAACCACGGGAGGTTGAAGTCACTTATTGCAAAGCCAGTTTGCGGACTTGGAGCGGTTAAATTCTATCACCTCTTTGGATACGCTCCCAAAGCCTCTATACACCATCACAATTGTAACCTGAGCTGAGGGTTTGCTGATCACAAACCCAGAGCATAACCAGTTTTGTCTGCTGACTGAACTAAGTAGCGCTACGAAAAGTAAATTTTGCAGCTCACATACATAACGACGCCTCCTCCCTACCGGCCAGAGGAGCGAAGGCATTTAAATAGTGCGTTGCCAGAGCAATTTACTTCACCAGGTGTGATGTCCTGAGATAGCTGCGTTTCAGTGAACTCGAGTAGCTTGAGATGATACCCAGCTACAAGCAGACCTAACTAGTAAACCTTAATCCGTAAAGTGCGCACATTACTTAGCACTATCTGAAGGTATCTATTAGGTTCAGACCTTGGTCTGCGTTACCAGAATGGGTAACGTTAGGGCGGAAAAGAACCGCGGATGCCTACCCGTAAACTCACTAAACAGAGACCTAATTCATTGGCCGCCACCTGCTTTGAGGTCCTTCATGGTCTCCCTTAGCTTCAGCGAAAGGTTCGACTGAACATTAATATTTGTATCTTTCCGCTTAAAGGCAAACCGCGTGTGTGCATTGCGTTACCCCGGAGTAGAGCGTACAAAACAAAGTAGCCGCGGTCGAGGATCTGGTGCATTAAATGAAACCCCTAACCTAATCTGTTTCCTGACAGTAATACATGGAAAACCAGGGGAAGAAGATTAGTTGCGTAAACTTTAAAATTTTGCTGGTAGTCCAACAAAGGTCTGGTGGGACGTATTTGCTAGGCGTACCTAAAGGATCATAAGCCTAATACATTTTCCACGGACCCAGTGGTCTAAGAATTTGGAAAGTGATGCATGTAAAGCGGAAGAAAAGGAATGAACATGTAGATAAGACGTAAGGATTGAAATTCGCCTGCACGGATGGCTTCGTCATTGCCCTGCAATATCGGATCATGCCTCCATTGGCGTGCCTCGCATAGTTGAGAATAAAATATTTATTTATTTATTTAGATGGGGAATAACTACGGGTTTGCGAATCTGCCAGTCATTAGGCTAGGCTGTACTGTTTGTTGACGTTTGTAAAAACTGACGAAGTGACCACTGAAAAAGAGAAGCCGGAGGGTTGAGGATTCCAATTGCTCTATGCAGCCTTTGGATCAACGTGTCCGTGAGGTGGCCGAAGCACGTCAGAAAGTAATCAGTAATGACTAAGTGCCTCTTGCATTCAGAATTCTAACGTTAACACCGGTACGACGCGTGCGACTAATCCGACTGAGACCTCCTGGTAGTTGTGATTGCGGTAACGGATAAGGTGAACAAACAGGGGTCATTGATGAAGAAAATTATGGAGATTATCCCTTATTATTCCTTACAGGATGCATTTCTGGTGACACCTACCCTTTCCATATACTGCAGTCATAAGGCTGATTTGTCCGTAGGAGTACTCAAGTAGGTCAGGAAGAGATCGTTGTAGACCAAAGTCATCTTGTACTCGGAGTGCTATTCTTAAACCCTAGAAAATGGGTACGAGAGATACCATTAAAGTCTCCTAGGTGATAAGAAGGTAACGACAATGAATGGGGATGTGTTGTGAGCTCAAGGTGTTTAGATTTCATGCACTACATCGGTGGCGGCCTCAACCAATATCAGGGCCAGTTTCGACGAAGTGGTCTTGCGAAGCATAGATATGGAAAATGCTTTGTATATTGGCAAAAAGTAGGAATCTTTGTATCTCTTTCCTGAATGACTGCAAGTTTTGGATTTCTCTGATTCTGGAAGGCAACCTGTTCCATATCTTCACGCACACAACTGAAAAGAAACGAAATCGCAATCGCTTCTTTACCCTTAGCGGGGTAATGGAATGACCCTTGTTTCGGAGTTTAGATTCAGTTGCGTTCCTTAGTATTTGACCAGTAGTATTCTTGTGCAGCTTTCTATGAATTAGCTTATCTAAGAAGCACAGGTTAAGGATAATGCGCCTTTGCCATAGGGGTTGAATTTTAAAGTGTTCTCAAATTTGTCGATAACTCAGCGCTTGCTGTGATGGAGTCAATGTCTTCGTAAAGCGTCGCTGAACTTTTGCAAGCAGAACAGGTTGCTGCATATAAAGAAACAATGTTCCAGATGTGGCCTGACGCGGCTTTTATGAAGTTCTAGCAGTTTATCTGCCGTTTTATATAACGGCGTATGTGGAACGAGTATCCCCTTACGCTTGTTACTTGATAAGGAACTTGCTCTGCCAATTTGAGGTTCATGGAGTAGCGCAGGCCCAGATCCGTTGTCATGGCATTTTGTTTGCTAGTGGTGTCTTTTATTGTTAGACCCAGCAGGTATAGAACATGTGTGGGCAAGACATTAGGCGTTTGGGCGCAGAAGGTCAGTTTCCAGTGCTCGCAAAACTTTTCAAGTGCTTTAAGATCCTCACATATACTATTACTTGCGGATAATTCCTTACCAGGGGAAAGACGCAGACAACTTTTACGTCGGCAGGAAAGAGGAAGGATCGACCGTGCTGCAAACTCCTGCAGAGGTCATTGATATGAATAAAAATTGGGTAGGACCAAGGACGCTCCCCTGCACCACGCCAATGGAGACGGAGGTCGGGGTGGATATAGTTTGCTCAAGCTCAACATACTGCGTACGTTCTATTAGATAGGAACCCAGCTAGTCTAATAGAGAACAGTTGATCCCGTAAGCCTTTAGTTTATGCAGCAGGCGCGTGTGTGATACCTTGTCAAACGTCTTTTGCATATCAAGTTAAAGCATAACAACTAAAAGATTAGCGTCAAGGGCCTCAGTGGCTAAATTGTGGAAGTCCAGTTGACAGGTTGCACGAGCCCGAGCACATAGTAATCCGTGACGTGATTCATTTATGTGCTCGCCTGCGTAAACTAACTCATGTTGGCGCTCTTTAGCAACTACACCATCACTTGCGAGATAATAGAAGTGTGCTTGATGGAAAGGTAGTTACCAAATTCCTGTATATAAATAAATAAATAAATAAATGGTATATTCCCAGTAAAACGAGACACACCTGTAAAGGCGTGATCAAATATGCATACAAGCATAGCTTCTTTGGAATATTAAAACATTTCATTTTAATGAAAGGAATAAATGAAAAGATGTAGTCCATATTAGTGAGCATATTGTCAGTTAGTAGTCAGATCAAGAACCATGATGGCGCTGTGGCGCGCAGAAAACTGTTGCATCAAGCTACAAGTTGGGGGTAAATTTGCCATGTAGTGATACATCAGCACAGGAGCCCAAACAAGGTTTTGTTGCAATCAATGACCATTACGAAGCCGGGATGATCTGTGCTCCATCAAAGCAACCTTCATGGTAAAATCAGTTGCACAGGTTGGATGTATAAAGCTGAGGACTGCGTCAGTGTGAAATGTCTAGCTTTGACTTTATTTTTTGGCGAGTCACATCCGCCACGTTGCAGTGTTGTTAAGCGGACATTTGTGGCCTTTTATAGGGAGAACGCTTGCCAGGCGAAAACTTAACACGTCCTGGAACACCGCCGTGGCTTTCATCGATCAGTTGTGATAGTCGGCTATGCATCGTATAGGCCGACTTTGTACTCCATTATTCGCATTCGGTCGACAGCCAAAATTCTTCCTTGGTTGGTTGAATACTTTAGTAATGAACCGGCAGTAGTAGTTGAAGCCGGTCGATGATGTAAAAGAGTCGCAGAGTCGAATGATAATGATGCAGGTGAGTAAACACATTGTTAATAGAGGCCGGCTTTTTATGTTATATTGTCCGGCTCGCAACCCGTGTCCAGCTATCCATGCTGGACTTGTCATAGGGACGGTGAGTGCAGTTGTTTCTTGTGTCTGAATATGTCCATAACAGGCGAAAATGCCATTCTCCGCAAAGTGAATTAGTAATTCCTTCAAATGTAAATGCAATTGTCTCCATGGCCAAGTGAAAACTCCATGAAAGATCATCGGAAAAGCCATTTATACGCGCGCAATGCTGTCCGTGAAATGACATCAGAAAAGCTCCAGGTGATTGGAGAATCGGAATGTTTGAGGCAGTGAAGGTAATCACGCCAGAATTGTCTGTCTTCGGTTGTGGAACAGTGGATCCATGTAAATATATTATTCCAGGTGAGTCAATTGTTTTACTGTGAGTATGAGGCGAGCTAAACCCATTTGTTCAGACCCCGTGGAGGTAGCGTCTCCAGAATGGCAGAAAGAGCTCCATTTGGAACGATGTGTGGGTTCTTCCTCTCCCGGAGAAAAGATCAGGCGTTTAAACCATCTGGCTATTGAGGGTGGGTCGACCGGTCCAGGCGGATAAACCTTCTTGTTTTGGCGGGTGTAACTGTGGAAATCTCGGGAGAAAACGGGCAACGGACAAGAGGCAGCCAAACAGCAATGGATCAAGAAGCACAAACACAGACTGGTGGCGCGAAACGGTGCCTATGATACATTAAAACTTATGTACTTTTGTTAAGTATACATGATTTGCAAGCGCGTTCTTTACATCGCGTCGCTGGTGTGACTCAGACTACAACTACTAGGTAGTAAGAAGTTTCTGCACGCACAGGGTCAAGAGACCGATATAAGAATGCTTGTTGACAAGAGTTGAGCGAATACTACGATTGTTGGAGAGAAACAGCTAAACCGATGATGATGACAGCAGTCCGAATGCGAGAGGCATCTTAGGTAAAACTAGGACAACTAGGTTGGGACCGAATGCGGGAGAAACAAAGTTAAAGCAACGTTCCAAGCAGGAAAGGAAATTCAAAGAATCAGCTATGAGCGGATGAATGCGGACGGCAGTGCGAAGAGTAATTCGTGAGAGCAATTACGAGGAGATTATAGTCAGGATGAAAAAAGTTTACTCCTAAAGCCAACGACGCTATCGTGCGAAGTATGAATCGTTCGGTTTTGAACAATCACCGGTGATATCCCGGTAGTCTGAAAGCACTCTGAGAGCCGGAGACCGAACAGGCGAGAATAGAATAGCCGACATCCGGAGGTCTCGTAGTAGTCCCAGAGAATTTGACTGATCAGATGATAAAAAAGAAGGGCAAGGCACTAAGCGTTGGTCTTCCGAATGAAGAAGGATTGAGTGTACGGGGTACTGATAGAAGTGCCTATATTAATAAAAGGTAAAAAATGTCTAGCAAGCTGTCAATGTAAGCGAGACCAAGCTTGGAGTCTACAGCGCCTAGATCGATTAATCTTGCTGGTATGGAAAAGTTCAAAGGAGCAGACCGGCCAGGTGAGACTAGGTTTTTGCAGGGCACTGAGAGTTGGCAGTCCGATTCAAGAAGAAATAAAAGTAGAGAGCACCATAAGGAGGGGAGACGGTCCGGATAGAATGAGGTTTATGTATAAGTTATGGATACGGCCATAGGGCTGGCAAGTTAATGGGGACAGGGATTACTGTCTTCTGAACAAATGCCGGTAACGTCACAGCAGTCTGAGTGAACGCGGAGAGTAGGGGACCGAGCATACGAGACTGGATTAGTCGGCACATTGAGAGTAAGTCAAATAGTTAAGGTGGGAAGATTAATAAAGAGTCAGCATAGGCGGACAGCTTTGAGATGCAGGAGGCTAAATGGATATAAGGTATGCAAGTCAGGCAGACTCGCATTGTGAGAGAACTTGTGTGTTGGTGAAGCAGAGCCTAGAACTGAGTTTCCATAACCTAAGAGGATAATAAGGCAGGGCACTGAGAGATCGTTCTCCGGTTGAAGAAGAAATAAAGGCTGAGCGCGATAAGGAGAGGACTGAGTCGAGAGTTTACGTTTAGGACTAAGAGATAAGACAGTTAACGTGGCTCTCGTGGTAATAGTGACAGAGCGTTCAGTCTTCTGAGCAATAGCCGGCAGGGTCACAAAAGTCGGAGAGAAGGAGACCGAACAGCCGAGCTTATATTTGATAGGCGCATTGTGGTTGAGTCCTATGGTTCATTTGGGAAGCTAACTGGTCAGTAGGATTGGACTGGTAAGAGATAGAAGTGGTTATATTAACATAGGGCGAACAAGTTCAGCAGGCTATCAAGGTGAGGGAGACACTGCTTTGGATCGACGGAGCCTAGGCCGCTAACATCCCGGTAGCCTGGTAGTAGTTCCAGAGAGTTTGACTGATCAGATGAGGCTAAATTAGGGTATGGCACAAAGAGTCGGCCGTCCGATTGAAGAAGGATTGAATACATACGGCGCTCAGTCATCTAAACGACGGTCAGTAATGTCACAGCAGTCGGGGAGCAGGAGGGCGATCAGTTGAGACAGGATTAGTCGGCGAACTGAGCTTGATTTTGGAGGAAAAATGGAGTGGGTCGAGAGGTGGACAGGTGAGAGGTGGAGGTGCCTATATAAATAGAGGGTGAACAAGTCTAGCAGGTTGTCAACGGAAGTGCGACATAGCTTTGAGTCTACGGAGCCTGGACCATTTAAATGTTGCTGATCTGGAAAAGGTCAAAGAAGAGGACCGGTCAGCTGAGACTATTTTATTGCAGGGCACTGAGAGTTGGTCGTCCGATTGAAGAAGGATTACGGGTGCAGGTTACTGATGGAAGTGCCTTTATTAATAAAGGTTAAACAAGTCTAGCGGGCTGTCAATGTAAGCGCGACATAGCTTTGAGTCTACATAGCCGAGATCGATATATCTTGCTGGTCTGGGAAATGTCAAAGGAGCGGAACAGTCAGGTGAGACTAGGTTTTTGCAGGGCACTGAAAGTTGGCAGTCCGCTTAAAGAAGAAATGAAAGTAGAGAGCGCCATATGGAGGGGAGACGGCCCGGGTAGAAAGAGGTTTACGTATATGTTATGGATACGTTCATGGGGCTTGCCATGCAAGGTCACAACAGTCTGGGAGAACTCGGAGCGCAGGGGACCGATAAGACGAGACTGGATTAGTCGGCACATTGAGAGTAAGTCGAACAGTTAAGGGGGAAGATTAATAAAGAGTCTGCAGAGATGGACAGGTTGGGGATTGAAGAGGGTATATGAATAAAAGGGATACAAGTCAGACAGGCTAGCATATGAGCGAAGTTTTGTTTTGGTGAAGCAGGACCTAAAACTGCATTTCGCTGGTCAGGAAGCAGTCAAAGAGGGTAATAGTGCAGGGCACTGAGAGCTCGCTCTCCGGTTTAAGAAGACATAAAGACAGAGCGTTATTTGGGGAGGACAGAGTCGAGATTAGACTTCTAGGGCTAAGAAATGCGACAGTTAACGTGGCTCTCGTGGTAGTGGAGACGGAGCGTTCAGTCTTCCGAGTAATGGCCGTCAAGTTCACAGAAGTCCAGCAGGCTGTCGAGGTGTTGGAGACACTGCTTTGAATCAACCGAGCCCAGACCGCTAACATCCAGGTAACCTGTTTGTAGTCCCAGAGTATTTGGCTGATAGGATTAGGCGAAATTAGGGCAGGGCGCTGGGAGTTGGCAGCCCGATTAAAGAATGATTGAACGTTGGCCAGTAATGTCACAGGAGTCTGAGACTGGATTGGTCGGCTCATTGTGATTGAGGCTGTAGTTCCTTTGGGCG
This sequence comes from Dicrocoelium dendriticum, assembly GCA_944474145.2. NCBI lineage: Eukaryota > Metazoa > Platyhelminthes > Trematoda > Plagiorchiida > Dicrocoeliidae > Dicrocoelium > Dicrocoelium dendriticum. Next base: position 26,629,387 of record OX104060.1, on the reverse strand, counting down.
ACATTTGGATCGGGTCGAGTGGTGGACAAGTCAAAGACGGATGTGGCTACAGCAATAAAGGGTGAACAAGCGCAGCAGGCTGTCGCGGTGAGGAAGGCATTGCGTTGAGTCTGCAGGGCCTGGAACGCTAACTTCCCGGTAGTCTGGAAGAAATCAAAGGGAAGCAGACTGACCAGCTGAGACTAGGTTATTGCAGGGCACTAAGAGTTGGTAGTCCGATTGAAGAAAGATTGAAAACAGATGACGCAGCAGCAAATGACAAGATCAGGATGGAAAAGGTTTACTGCTGGGATTTAGAGAAGCCATCGATGCTCGCGTCTTAAGAGCAAAAGAGCGATTAGGAGAGAAAAAGGTTGAGATAGGAAGTATTTTATTGATAAGGTGTGGGAAAGACATTGAGGCACTCGTGTAAAGGGGTATAGAGTGTTCGGTGTTTCGAGTATTGGCCATTGAATTCACGGTGATCCTGGAGCAGGAGGCCGACCAGACCGTCAGCACGTTGAGGTTGAATCGTATAGTTCAGGTGAGAAGACAAATAGGGAGGGGAAGCAGAAATGTATAGGAATAAACTGTATAAGTGTAAGCGATTCCAGCAGACTGTCAAGGTGTAGTAGACTTAACATTGACTTGCAGATCCAAGACCATTTGCAACTCGGTGGTCATGGATGCAGTCAGAGACTGGTCAAATGAGACTAGATCATGCATGGCACTGAGTTTGCCGTCCGATTGCAAGAGAAATGAAAGGAAAGAGCGCGATAAGGAGCGGACGGTTTCGGAATGAAGGGATCTTTATTAGTGCAGGTTGAAGAATTTGTATGTCTATAAATGATCGTGGCAGTTCTCCCAGAGCTCGTTCTCGGGGATGAAGATGCCCAGGATCTCCGCTACTTTGGGGACGCTTAATAGTCTATCTATGACCGTGGAAAATTGCGTGATACTATTAGATGCTCTGACGGCTTCCGGTGGCCTATTCCATACGTGCGCATATCTATAGAGGAAGAAGTTAGAACTTATGGAGCAAGGTGTTTTGGGTAGTGAGAAGGCGTGTGCCTAATGGCGTAGAGGATAACGTGTATCGCCAAGCGGCTGAAAAAAACTAGCGACAATTGAGTCCGATGTTTTGAATAGCTTATATAGGAAAACAAGGTTGGTTTTAATTAATCGCAGCCAAAGCGGTTCCAGACCAAGCTGCTTGCAGCGGCCTTGATAGTTGAGCGCAGATGCTCCTAAAAGACGCTTAATGAACGAAAGCTGGACTTTCTCAATAACTATCCTGTCACTTTTACGTGAGTTAGTAACAGCCATTGAGCAGTACTCTACTAAAGGCCGGGCGCATAAATTACAGAACATGAGTCGAGACTCTAACAAGCACATTGACTTCAGTATATAGCCAATGAAAGACCTGGCTTTGGCAGAGCAATAGCTCGCTTGTTCCGCAAAATTCAATGAGCAGGAATAGTGTACACCAAGGTCGCGCACAGTGAAGTTGTTATCAAGTGGTGTACCGTTAAGGGTTAATAGTTTGGGGGCATGGAGCATCGGTAGGCAAGGACGTTGTATTTCGTTGGTGGAAACTCTAGGTTCCATAGATCACACCACGTTTCAAGAGCACCGAGATCGCTTTGAATGCTAGAGAGGCCATTGCGTAGACAGCTAGGATCAAATGAGAAAATAACTTTTATGTCATCAGCAAAATGGTACGTGGTGCCGTGTTTGAAGACCTGGAATGCATCATTAATGTGCAGCAAAAACAGCAGAGGCCCCAGAACGCTGCCTTGGAATACTCCGCTGGTTGCGCATGCATTTTGGATGAGATGTCGCCCAATAGCACTGACTGCGCTCGGTTGAAAAGGTAGGAAGATAACCATGAAAGGAGTTGGCTGGAGACACCGTATGCTGCTAGTTTAGTCATTAAACCATGGTATGGGACCCGAACAAACGCTTTTTTCATGTCCAGGAAGATAATGACCAGCGCCTGACCCAGGTCGATGGAGTGTGTCACGTGGTTTAAGAATTCAAACTGGCAGGTTTGACAGGATTTAGTCGGCAGGAACCCGTATTGGGACTTATTGATAAGGTTGCGTTGCAACATAAAGCAGAGCATCGCGTCCTTTATTATTCTTTCTATGAGTCGAGACGCAATAGCTGTGTAACTAATGGGACGATAATTGTTAATATTTTGGCGACAGCCACGTTTGTGTCGTGGTATGACGATTGCGTGCTGCCAATTGGACGGGTAGTGACCACTCTTCATTGAGAGGGTGAAGACATTGAGTAGAAGGACTGCAATGTCCGGGCCTCCGAGTATTAAAATGGAAGAAGGCACACCGTCAGGACCTGGGTAGTGTGACCGTTTCAACGAGCAAATTGCTCGCTTGATATTGCATAAGTCAGAAGCAATAGTATGAATTTGATCTTCAGTAAACTTGAGAATCGTATTTGGCAATGCCAAGTCACTGCTAATGAAGGGGTGACAGAAATGTGTGTTAATGAACTCGCAGATGTCAACCGCAACAGTGATTATACTTTTATCAGGAAGCAAAAGGGTAGTAATCGGGATAGCTTTTCTGCCACCCCGCTGCTTCAGCAGCCGAATAAGAGACTTTGCTTTGATTTCCGTGCAAAGCGCTGCATGCTGTATTAATGTACGCTCATTACTTTGTGAATTTCTCCAGTCGGCTAGCAATTCGTTCATACAGATGATTAGGTGAAAGCATTTGGTCTTGATGTAGCGGGAGCGCATTTTCTTGAGCCGGCTGGTCAGTTAGCGTGTGGAGACGTCATCAACAGTTTGACGCTTTCTGATCTTACTCTATTTTGGAGTAAGGACATCTAAGCAGTTGGTGAAATGGTTGTAAAGCACGTTGGTCGCAGTATCTATGTTGTCCGAGAGGAAGAAGTCGTCCCAGGTTGACGATCGGAGAAGGGAGGAAAAGATGTCACAGTTGATGCTCTGGAGGGGCCGAAATATCTCATATTTCGTGACTGCAGGTGGAATAACGATGGAATGTTTCCAAGCGGGTGTTGACCTTTCTGCATTGATAAAGTAAAGAGTTTCAAAGAAGCATAGGGATGTCTTCACCACAATTGTTAGGTAGACTGGGCGGTATTCCGTCTGGACCAGGGTTCGAGACTGACTGGATAGTTGAAAGCGCAGAACGGACACTGGTTGTGTCAAACTGTACAAAGCACAGGGACTGGCTACCGGGAACTTGTAGGGACTGAAACGTTGAACCTATTTTTAAACACTACGATTCTTGGAAATGTGAGCTGGGTTTCAGTTAAAATTCTTGCGTCACCAGAACTGTCGTTGGGACTACCATTTAGGGTAGAGATCTCTCGTCCACAGTTAGGGGTCCGGAAGCGCAGCTGCCAGCTGAGATTCTTAGCTCTGTCAGCACCTTTTAGTGCAGCCATTTTTGACTGGTTTGCTGCTGCTTAGATCTCGTAGAAAGCTGAGGTTCAACCACATCGCAATCAGGATGTGACCAAAATTGAAGGTTTGGTTGTAGGATCGTCCAAGCTGACGAATTCTGTTGGGGCTGCTGGTTTGGGACGAACTCTTAGATTCTTGCCTTATTAAATATGATATGGGAGTTAGAGTCAAGAGAGTGAGTTATTTCCATATAAAACAGCTCAGCCGAGCGACCCACAGAAGAAGATATTAAGAATTCATCTTAAATTCTTACCTGAAGAGTACAGCAAAGGTTGTCATGTTAACGGGCTACATCGGGCGGTCTATTACGAGTGCGTCTGTTTCTGCTGGGTGCGCAGCATGTTGCTTTAAGTAAACCGAGCAATGTACTAATCTGTGACCACTACCCGGAAACTCCCGGCCGACTGACACTCGCGTAGAGGGGATGCCGAGAGTAAATATTAGGTCAGTACTATGTTTCGTCCTGGTTGGAGCAGGTGCATGTTGTGTCCAGCCGCCTAACTTGCTATATACTGGTAGGTCTGCATAATTTGTTGCCGCAGCGGGTGCGAACCAGTTTAACGCAGGCAGGTTGCGAGCTCCTGCAACCAGGTTGTATTCGCAAGATTTGGTGCCCGCGCAAGGCTAACCATAAGTGCCTTATCCCCGTTAGTTGAGGTACTGGGTGGTCTATAAACACCCATTGCTTAGCCGGACAATCACTTCAAGTCCACAGATAGAAAGCCTCCATTTAGCACTGGCGACAAATTCAAACACATTCAAGCAAAACGACAGGAAAAGTTTACAAATCCCATAAACAAAGCTAAACACGCCTACATGCAAACTTACATACATTCATATATAAACATATGCAACAATCCCATTGTCCCATTGGACATTAACTGACCACATTTTGTACACTCAACATGATCATGCCTACGCAGGCGCGTCTAGCTCAATCGGGAATACACAATTTATTTATTTATTTATTAAAATAATACCGTCGATACCAGAAAACCAGCCCATATGCATACTGAATCCATGGCCTCAGCCGCGTTTATGATTTTGGACTTCTTGCTGGGTACGTACTTTAAACATAAATGGCGCACCCGCCACCGCTTTTATGCAGGCGAGAAGACCAAAAACAGCGGATAGTCAGGAAGTGAATAATCCTGCTCTGAAGCATAAGTGTAAAACCATGTTTCCGTGCCAAATATTGAATCAGTGGAAGGGAGGTTGGACAGAGGTTGCATGATTTGCATTTTATTGTTAAGGAGCCTAACCTTTATAAGTAGGAATGAGAAAGAACACGGGGTTTACTAGCCTTACGGATGACGAAATGAAGCCGTTGATAGTTACTTGGCTATTTGCAGTAGTTGGAGGAAGTGTGTGGGAGGACATTGCTGTGGGTAGCTGGAAGGCGGGGTGTTTGGTGCCGTGATGAAACTGTCGCGGCTCATTCCCACCTAGTCTAAAAATAATGCGCTGGTTGTGGTGCAGGAATCCGTGGACTATTTGATGTATGTAGCGATGATATCGGCATAGGTATGACGGAGGTAGCAGGCGCGTAGCAACCTGGATGCGCATGAAGTTGAGTGGAGCTGTGTAGATTGCTCAATGTAGTGCTCGCTGTAGGTGAATAGGTTGCGGTGGTGGCACGCGGTGCCGTCTCACAAACAACTGAGGTATGTTTCGGTAGAGCCCACCTTGGTGGGCCGAAATACAGTTACCTTAGGATGGGATCACGACAGTTGTTCACAAGTAACTATTATATTGCGCAAGCTTCTACTATCGCCTGTTCTCAGCGTGCTTGGGGCTGGGAATTCGCTGAACCTTTTGGCCATCCCCACAACTTGTACCAAGTTTTCCGCAATAATGTTGCTCACGCCTAGTTTGGTTTGTCTCGACAAATTCAAGAATAAACTATTAATTTATTTATTTAACGAATGTGTGCTTAAAGTTGCCCGTCAATATGCCATCCGGAACGGTAAATGTAAGTAAGCTATACACCGCATCGTCCCAAACAGATTGCGTCGACTGCTTGTCTACGGATCCTAATATCTTTAAGGTATATGTTGGCGACATAACCATCGTAGGTGAGTGTCCAGGCGTGTTCCCTCCGCAAGCCCGTTTGACACTAGGAGCTTTCGTAGGTTTAGACACGATGCTGTCTAAAAGGCAATATATGTCGCGCATTGTTTTTGATGGATGCGCTGGGTTCTGCTTGACTAACGCCTGTTTTGATATCAGGGTTTGTCGCAGCCCAACGTATGCTTCTTTTTAGCGACCCAACCGTAAGCTGGCTCAGCGTTGTTGCGTTGCGTAGCTGTTCCCGGTTAGTTATGAGAGTACGCAACACTGCGTCATCCTTTACCTTCAGTTTGATGGGCGCCGCGACTTTTGTTACACGCTTGGTCAGTCGTTGAACCTGCGGTGCGTTCAATACAATGCCATTAACCGCAATGGTTGCACGCCTAAATGCGTTCACTGCTATAGCGTTTGGAACATTGAATGCCAGTGCGCTACACGAACCATTCCCGCCCGCAGCATTATATGGTGCTTCAGTATCCACTTTTCTTAGCTACGAGGTGGTGTCGTGGAGTCCAGCGGCTCAGGTGAACTCGGTGGCGTGGTCCATTCACGGGCTATTTTGGCGGGAGGCGCCGGCGGCTGTTCTCTGAGTATAGGTTATGCTGGGCTCGCGTTGGTCGTCTTAGGATTATTCTAACATGTCCGGTCTAACTGAGCTGTTTAAAGCCTACCTTAGAGTTTCGTCAACTATTGATCCTTCCTGTATAGCTGCTCGAGTTGTCTCAATAGTTGAGCACTTAGTATTAACCGAGAGCTTTCCTATTTTGCTCTCGGGTTGGCTGGTTTGATCTATGTATGATGTGGCTTTATGGATATTACTGGTCCTAGGGTTTGCAGGTTCTACCAATGAATCAAGCGGTCCAGTATCCATGTCAGGCACAATGTAAAAGTCGACAGTAGGTGGGCGGCTTAGGTTCACAGGCGTCGGACAGTTGTCCAAATTCGCCTGAACATATCTCTGTGCGGAACACTCCCTTAGACTATTGTACTGGCGTTGCAAAGCCTTTCTTGTTAATGCTAACTATAAGTCAACGAACGTCGTGCAGGTTCTAACTTCCTTTTGTTAGGAGAGAACCTTGAGAGCCGAGCTCACATTATCGACCTGACTAAACGAAGGAATTGGTTCTTCTTAACCCTTATTCTCAGCCTTGTGCAGCTCAGAAGGTTGTCTTCCAAGCCACACACTTATCAGTAGTTTGCAACTGGTGTGCAGTTTCGGGCGGTCTGGAACGTTATACACTACTGCTCCCTTAAGATATATAAGCTGATTCAGCATTTCGGTTCAACTCGTGTTAAGGAACCTTCGAGCCAACTGCGCTTAGTTTACATCTATCAAGTCTTTGGGATGAATCCTAGTCGCTATGGCTACTAGTCCATCAGTAAAGGTTCTATTGAGTTGAACATAATTTTGAGCTTCACCACGTCGTTTTGAAGCTGGGCCATTTAGGAATTCAGAGGAAAGGCGTCCGTTAAGTTAACAGTGCAAGGTACAGTTGTGCCAGATAACTTCTTGCCGAAAGTTTAGATTCGGTCGGGAAACGTCCTAGTGGTCTCATACCCTTGCTAGTACGTAAAGACGACTTTCACAGCCTATGTTCAAAGGAAGGTGGGATAAAATAGATAAGATAACTACAGTAAAACTGTAAGTCTAAAGAAAACAACAAAGCGACAATCGTGCTAAAATACACCCTAGATACACCAAAGCCTTTAAACGCCTGAACCACTTATGACCAAGCGAAGAGGAACCAGGTAACCGGGTTCAGCAAGACTTGTTTCTATCAGACAGCCGAGATCAATGTCACGCAAACCAAGCAGTTGAAACCAAAAGGCATTAAACACGCAGCATGAGGGGCGCTACCAACTTAAACAAGACAGGGAACCCAATGCGCTTGATAATATGCGTGAACAACTCAGCATATCACAACCTCGCGCGTTGGCTAGCGAAAATGCTTGAGCCAGTACGAAAACTTCTAGCCACATATTGTTCAACGGACACTTTTAAAGTAGTCGCGGCACTAGAACACGTGTCGCTGGGTACTTAGCATATGTAGTCAACAGACGTCGACGCCCTATTCACAAACGTGCTTCTAAGGAGTGGTTGAGGGACATGATCCTTTAATGCACAAAAGTAACTAAATAACTAGTTTTATACGCGCTGAAACGAGACACGCCAATACAGGTATGATAAAATAATTGTCAAAGCCCATAAACAAACTGGGCGTTTATAAGCCAAAGGACCTGGATATGTCTTTTTGATCGTCGCAGCCAGCCGACAATCCAGATAAGTCAACTACCTATCCGGAAAAGCACAAGCCGGCCGTTTCGCCTCATTGGGGCTCGTCAGTGGTGCGCATCCTTCGGTCCTCTACGGAAAATCGAACCCATGACTGCTAGTGGCTTGTACCAACTAGCCCGCAGCTTATGCAACTGTGCCATGGAGGACGGTAGCCGACCATCACGAATTGTTAGCTAACTGCGATATTGCCCGACCCATTCTCCACTGCCATGCAGGCACCTGCCATGCAGATGACAGCGGTTGGCCTTCCGGTGTCAGGACTTCTCGGTTACGGCACTTATGGATCGACATAGCATTAGTATGGAATCCGTAAGGGTGAATTTGTATTACTTATGAGTAGAAGAATTTTTGTGAGTATTTTTGTTCGTCGCAAATCCTTCTACTCATAAGTAATACCAATTCGCCATTACGGATTCCATATAAGTGTTACGTCGATCCATAGCTGCCGTAACCGGGAAGTCCTGACACCGGAAGGCCAACCGCTGTCATCTGCATGGCAGGTGTCTGCATGGCAGTGGAGAATGGGTCGGGCATTATCGCAGATAGTTAACAATTCGTGATGGTCGGCTAACGTCTCCATGGCACAGTTGCATATGCTGTGGGCTAGTTGGCAAAAGCCACTAGCAGTCATGCGTTCCATCCTCCGTAGAGGACCGAAGGATGCGCACCACTGACGAGCCCCAATAGTGCGAACCGGACGGCTGGTGCTTTTCCGGATAGGTAGATGACTTATCTGGAATGTCGGCTGACTGCGAAGAACAAAAATACTCACAAAAATCCTTCTACTCTTAAGTAATACATAGATGTGTTCGCAAAGTACACCGTTGTATAAATGGTACACTGTTATCAATTAAAAAAGTCTCCAGGATGATGGGCATACTCCTTGGATTCTGGTAGGTGTTTGGCGTTGATGCAATGTAAACTCTAGGAATGTTTTCCTTACCGAAATGCTGGGTGGGATTTCGAATAGTTCAGGGGATCGATCCTTATCATTCCGTGTGCGTAGGAACCCGCTAGGATGATTGCTAAACGGTGTTTGACGGATGCTTGAGGTTTGGTTCATGTGCCACCGTGTTCACAGATTTTAGTTATCGTGATAATATCAGTGGTTAGCAGTAAGCAGTGACTTTTTTGGTGGAGATTCACATCCGCCACGTCGCAGTGTTGATACTCAGACTTGTGTAGCTTTGTATGTACGGAACGCTTGTCAGGCGAAAGCCCACCACCTCTTGAAACACTGCCGATGACCACAAGTGAAGTAACACTGCTCCATTGGCAATGCCAAGTTACGATCATTTTTCCGCAAGACTAATCTCAGACAGGGTGCACCCCTTTTACCATCAGCTGAGCGAGACTTAGTTAGGATACACCATTAATAGCTGGAACCGGCATTACTGGATGGAAATAGGGAGCGGCGTGATGATGATCGGATAGTTAATACGTGGTGTTATGGTACAAGCAGAATGTTACATGTGTGTCTTCTGCTAAACCGATGAGCAACACACAGACACATACCGATCGATTGACCGATAGCTGATTCGTCCACTCTTTTTCCCCGTGCTGATTGGTTCCTTTTCGACTTACTCATCTGGTGTAACTTACAAGCTACCAGTACAGTTTTTGACACGTCCCATCCGGTGTGTTCTTATTCACTTCTTGCGCGGACTAAGGGTCCAGGTGCAAACCAGCAATACTCGAGTGATACCTATCAGAATGGCGACGGTTGCTACGAGCCCTCTTGCGGGTCTGTCTTGTCTGTGGCCTGATGGTGCAGAAAAACCCTCACTACAGTCGTGGATACAGTGGAAAACATCTTTCCCACATCAAATGACTCTCTTTCCTGTGTTAAACCCCTCTATCGTGTTATCCGAAACCCATTGGATTATGTTATTCCGCCAAGCCCTTGGATCAGAAGGACCACGTCAGTTTGACGCTATGAACTTGGTGGCTAAGACCAGTATTGTGCACGTGATCCAGTTGTTTGAGGAATTGTGGGGAATACAACAAAGTGTGTTTTCCGCTCGTTATCAGTTTTTCAAGCTACAGCAACCATGCGGAGAAAGTGTAAATGTTTTCATTGCCCGCGTTCATCAAACTACACCGGAATGCCGGTACTATACCATTCCCACAAGTCGGTTTGAAGAAGTCATGAAAATCCAGTGCCTAATTGGTGGAGTTACAGATGATGGTGCGAGGGAAAAATTATTGTCCCAGGAGGAAGAAACCCTTTCCTGGGAAATGGCGTGTAACCTTGTACGTCAAAGGGAAAACCTAAAATCCCAACTATCCACCTTCAACCCTCCTCAGCCTGTGGAATGTGTAAACAAACTGTCACCACGGTTATCCTCTGAAAACAGGGTACGGAAGTTCGTCTGCTACCGATGCGGGGATCAGCACACTTCTCCCACCCAGTGTCCTCATACTCGCACAAAGTGCAGAAATTGCGGAAAACTTGGCCACCTGGCACGTGTATGCCGTTCCCCACGGTCACAAGTCTCGATCAAATCATTGAACTACGACGACGGTGAGTGCCCAGATTCCTAGCTAAATTTTATGAACCATATAATTTCAAACTGCTCAGTTATGACGTAAGTGTCTCCATATAGGATCACGCTTCATGTTAATAACGAACCTGTTTTATTTGAATTGGATACTGGTTCCGCGGTGACATTGATTAGTGAAAACGCGCTCTCATTCTTACCCGACCTGGAACCGACTGATACCGTATTTAGAACCTACACAGGAGAAGTGATTGATTTACTTGGGAAGTGTCAGGTACGAGTGCAGCATCAGGGTAGATCACACAGTCTGGTACTTCATGCCGTGCCTCAGGCTCCAGTCAATTTGCTTGGTCGCGATTGGATGAAAATGTTACCACAAGTACTAAATACTATCCACTCCGTGGGGGAGGATACCTTTGAATCGGTCCTTAAACGATATCCAGAAGTGCTTGACGAGCAGCAATTGTGCAGACTCAATAATTTTAAAGCAAAATCCATATGTCAGACTCAAGTACACCAAAGTTCTTTAAGGCCAGAACACTGCCCTATTGCTTACGACCTAGAGTGGAAGACGGGCTGAGAAGGCTTCAAAGGGAAGGTACAATTGTACCAGTCCAACAAGCTGAATGGGCGGCCCCGATAGTGCCTTTACTTAAGCCCGACGGTAACGTACGAATCTGTGGTGGTTATAAGCTTACAGTAAATCGAAGTGCCATCATAGACCGTTATCCATTACCGAAAATTGAGGATTTGTATGCCAAGTTGTCTGGAGGAGTCAAGTTCACTAAACTGGATTTGAGTCACGCCTATTCGCAGCCAGAGTTGGATGAGACCTCCCGACGTCTTACGACGATCAGTACACATTTGGGGCTATTCGAATACACTAGACTGCCTATTGGGATTAACTCAGCGCCGGCGATCTTCCAAAGGATAATTGACAATGTCGTGCTTGACATACCGAACACTTGCGCATATCTCGATGATATCCTTATCACGGGTCGCACACAAAAGGAGCACTTGTACACGTTGGACCGGGTGTTGCATAAACTCTCTGAACATGGTTTGCGTTTGAAACGCTCCAAATGTGCTTTCCTAGTTGATGCAGTTGACTACCTCGGTTGTAGACTGGACAAGCATGGTTTACACACGCGAAAAGATAAATTACAACCCATTATTTCTGCACCCTCACCTCGCAACGGAGCCAAGTTATGCTCGTTCGTTTGAATGCTTTCACATTATCGTCGGTTCCTACCTAAGCCTGCTTCTGTTCTAGCACCACTTCACAACTTGCTGAAAAAAGATTCTAAGTGGGCATGGGGCGAGGAAGAGCAACAAGCATTTGACAGGGCAAAAGGCCTCCTTGCTTCTTCACCAGTCTTGGTACATCACGACCCCAACAAACCCCTCATCCTACAGCGTGACGCTTCACCTTTTGGAGTCGGGGCAGTGCTGGGACATAAAGTCCACGACGGAACAGTTCGCCCTATTGCTTTCGCGTCCCGCACATTACAACCTGCTGAGAAAAATTACGCACAATTAGACAAGGAAGCACTGGCCGTAGTATTCGGCGTAAAGCGGTTCCATCAGTACTTGTGGGGCAACCAGTTTGAGATACAGACTGACCATAAACCACTGTTATCACTTCTCGGTAAGGAACGAGGCATAGAACAGCTTAACGCAACGCGAATGGCACAATGGGCCCTTCTACTTTCTGCTTACAATTATCAAATCCGATACATTGCCGGTCCTCACAATAATGTCGCTGATGCGCTCAGTAGATTGCCACAGATTGACTAACAGGAGGAAAGAAGTGATGCACCCTACGAGTTTGTTCAACTTTTGCAACACCTGAATACTACACCCATATCTGGTGACATGGTTAGGACCGCTACAGACAGAGATCCCGTTCCATCGACTGTGAAACGTATGCTGCTGCGTGGCTGGGGTTCGCGAGCCCCTGGTGATCTGCGTCCGTTTTTCAATTGTAGATTTGAGCTGAGCCTGCATGAAGGATGTATCCTACGTGGATCTCGCAACGTTATTCCATTGACTCTCAGGTCAGCTGTACTGAAAGAATTACATGATGCACATCCAGGTATTGTCCGTATGAAATCCCTCGCCAGATCCTACTGCTGGTGGCCAGCGATTGACCGAGACATCGAAGCACTTTTGAGTAAATAAATAAATAAATAGGTATATTTCTAGACCTGCTAGAGGCTGCACCCTAAAGGGTTCAGATCAATGCTTACATTTATCCGATGCTCTTGCATGGGTTGGCAAAATATATGTTCATCGTTAGCAATTACAAATGCATTGGCACTGTTTAGTATACAGCTACTGGGTCGCAGGCGCCCACCTTGACATTTTTCTGGTTCCTTCGGGCGATATTGAGCTCCTTGTCTTTTATTGTGAAAACCTCGCGGAGGTGTAGTTTGCCTTTTCTCCTTGGAACAGAATCCAATTTGCCACAAGTTCACTTTAAATTGATCGCACAATAATTGGCCACTCAGTTGCCCCAATTGTTGTTGCGCACATGGAAGAAATGAATGAAGAGATTATAAGGCATACGAAAAGTTAAAAACAATTCCGATAAATGCAGACATAAATAGAAGCAATTTGTTAAGAGAGAAAATAAATCTGCGCGCTTCAGTAGAAAAATAACAATTTATCAAAAAATATAGCACTACTTTTATTACGCTGATATTGCTCTCCGGCGCAAAATTTTAACCTGAGTTATTCTCAGATAAAGAAAAAACATTTCTACAGTTAGAATACCGCTTAAAGTAGCACAAACTTACACTGGTCTGGACCAACTTTAGCGCCTGAATACGATGAACGTAAAAGAAACACCATGCGTGCAGTAGTTTGCGAGTTATTTGCAATTAAACGATGGTCTACGAATAAGGCCATTTTTATTTTTCGCTAAAAATGGCTTTCTGCTTTGCAGGCAGATAGCAGAAAAAATAAAAGAAAATATAAAAAGTATGGAAGCGGTGTATGTTCTAGATAGACATAGCTATCCAGAAATGCTCTAATTAGCCCGTTATACCCTGCGACAACTACGGAATGCACAGGTGGCCGAAAAGTAAACTTTGCAGGCAAGCATGAAAAATATATGCAATTAAGGGATGAGCTTGCGCGAAAACGCTAGAAATCCAGCAAGGAATATTATACCTACATGGGAATTCAGGGGAGCTTGTAATTAACTCACGGTTAGAAGGCCACAGCATACCATTTTCAGGGGATACTGAGCCACATAAGCAGCCAGTAAAATAGAGTTTAGCATTTTTTAAGCCTCTAAGCTTTTCTACAGCTTACAACAAGGCCGCATGAGCCAGATCTACCTGAGTAACTCAGGGGATCTTTCAGATCCGTTGACAGATTTCGGCCTGCAAAATACACACATTACTTAGCTAAACATCACAAGATTTATCCCTTAGAGCCGATTTTCTATATTAATGTGGCTCTGTCTCTAACATCAGTGAGCTATATGAGCCTGTCACTAATAATAAAGAAATGAGCATGGGAAAATTTAGTAAAATGTAGCTAATTGCATTTGGGCATGAAAGCCGTTTTGGTCTACATTGGTTGGGCTTTAACAACTCTACTTCTGGTGGTTGAGCTTGCTCATACTTGAGGTATTGTTATGCCTCATGTGTATATATACACTATTGTGCAGCTCTTTGATGAATTTCGATTTATTTCTCTCCATTTTTAAGTTCCGAAGATAGTGCCGGCGGTGTTCATCCAGATGGCAATGTTAACTGGCACTCTAATGTCACACCGACTATTTCTTTTGTGATTTTCCTGGCAAGAGCTGTTCTAGCACCCGAAGCAAAGAGCGATAAGGTAAATCAGGCGTAGAATAGTAACAAAAACCAGTGGGAGCTGGTCGTTCACCCGCCACTACGCATATCGCATGGTAGGCTTTGGAGCCAGCTAAAAGATAAATGACACACGAGCGGCCCAGAGAAGAAAAGTGGTGGTGGAAAGTTTCTGGTGTTCCAGCCAGCCAGGGTGACAGGCGCCTCTCTGTCATTGGTTAGCTTTCGTGCCAGTGAAATGAAATCTGAAAATGCGAGTGTTTTACGAGCAAAAGCAGTTAAAGAAGAGGATCTGATTTTCATTATGCCTGTCTACTGGTGTTGCCAATAGCGAAAGGCACATGTATACCAGATAAAGCTAAGTACATGGGGCCAAGAGAGAATAAGTGGAGAGCAAAATGTTTGATTCTTGGGCCTAGAATTTTCAAAGTACGCTCTTTGTCAACAATAAGAAAGATATATTTTTTATTTTGCGGTTTAACTACTGATAGTGTTTGGAAACTGCTGAGTATAGTAACTAGTGCTCAGACTTAATGAAAAAGCTTCAATTAGGGCCCGCTGGCAACCGACATCTAGGAAGACACATAAAGGTTCATTTAAAGCCGGCATTTAGACGATTTTGGACAATTCTAGTGCTAAGCTTAGGTGCATCAGCAGCAGAAAACGCTTTCATCATCCTATGCAAGGCTTAGGTCTGGTTGCATGCCTTTACTAGGAGTACCACAGAGGTCATAAGCCTAATACTTTTTCCACGGATCCAGTGGTCAAGAAGTTGAAAAGTGATAAATGTAAGTCTGAAGAGAAGGAATGAAGATGTAGATAAGAAATAAGGATTGAAGGAAGAGGTCGGTGAAGAATAAGATCATCTTGTATTCAGTTTGCTATTCTTAAACCCTGGAAAATGGGTGCGACGGATACCGTTAAAGTCTCTTAGGTGCTAGAACGGTAACCACAATGAATGTGGATGAGTTTTGAGCTGAAGGTGCTTAGATGTCTTGCACTACATCGTGGGCGTCCTCAAGCTATATCAGCGCCAGATTCAAAGAAGTGGTCTTGCGAATCGCAGATATGGAAGATGCTTTGTAGATTGCCAAAACATAGGAATTTTCGTATCTCCTTCCTGAAGACCTGCAAATTTTGGATTTCTCTTATTCTGAGAGGCAACCGGTTCCATATGTTCACGTAGACAACTAAGAAGAAACGAGACCGCAGTCTCTTCTTTGCCTTAGTTTAAGACAAGTGATATTACTGTGCAACTTTCTATGAATTAGCTTGTGTAAGAAGCACATGTTAAGGATAATGCGCCTTTGCCATAGAGACTGAATTTTAAGGTGTTCACACATTTGTCGGTAATTCAGCGCTTGCTGCGGTGGAGTCAACATCTTCGTAAAGCGTCGCTGAGCTTTCTCAAGCAGAACACGGTCGGACTTACGTAGATTGCTGCATATAAAAGAGTAATATTCTAGATGTGGCCTGACGTGACTCTTATACAGTTCTAGCCTAGCATCGGCGGTTTCTATGCAACGGCGTATGTGGAACGATAATCCTCTTACCCTTGCGACTTGATAATGCACTTGCTCTGCAAAGCTGAGGCTCATAGAGTAGCGCAAGCCCAGATCTGTTGTTATGATATTCTGATTGATAGTGATACCGTTTATTGTAAGGGACCCAGCAGGTATAGAGAATCTGTGGGTCATGACGTTAGATTTTTGAGCGGAGAAGGTCATTTGCCAGTGTTCGCACCACTTTTCAAGTTCTTTAAGATCCTCACGGATACTATTAAGTGCGGAAAATTCATTACCACAAGGAAAGTCGTAGACAACTTTCACATCGTCAGCAAAGATAAAGGAGCGACCGTGTTGCAAAATCTTGCAGAGGTAGTTGATATAAATATCAAAAATATCAAAGGGATACTACAACAAGCCCAATTCACCCTTGGCAGTTGCGCAACAGCCCATGGGAACGTGTCCACGCCGATTAATTTGGCCCGATCGAAGGAAAAATGTTGCTACTTTTAGTAGATGCGTACTCCAAATGGATTGATGTGCATGTTGTTGCAAACGCTACTACAGAAGCTACAATCAATGGCGTACGCTCTAGTCTATCTACACATGGCATACCAAAAACCTTAGTCACGGACAACGGTCCGCGATTTACGAGTGCAATGTTTAAAGAATACCTGCAGAGCAACGGCGTTCATCACATGACTTCCGCACCGTACCATCCCGCATCAAACGGTTTACCTGAAAGAGCGGTCCAAACCGTGAAAGTTGGTCTTCTAAAGCAGCGTAATGGCACGTCACGAACCCAACTTGACCTATTCTTGTTCGCATATCGGATCACACCGCTAGAGTCTATAGGAAAGAGCCCTGGGGAGGCAATGTTTGGGCGTCGACTACGTACTAGGCTAGACCTACTTTTTCCAGACCCTCGTCAGACCAGGCGTTGCCAGCAACAACGTATGCATGAAAGTGGACGCGCACCAGTTAAGCCCCAGAAGTCGATAGTGGAACGTGATGTTTACACGAAACTACCGCATGAGCAGTTATGGCAGTCTGGCACCGTGCTTACGGGCTCAGAAACGGAGGCCGAAATACAATTGGAGAGTGGAGAGACAGTACGCAGGCACAAGGATTTCATCCGACGCCGCAGCCCAGTCACACCGTACCCTGGGGAAGAGAAAGTAGTTCCAGAAGATCTGGAGGAGACAAACAAAACCAAACAGAGAAAATCGATCAGCCGGTTGCTATTCGGAAATCGCACCGCTCACCTAAGCCGATAGAACGTTACATTTCACAACTGTGATTTAATCTGTCACGTGAGGGGATGTCACAGGTGTGTCTTCTGCTAAACCGATGAGCAACACACAGACACATACAGATCGATTGACCGATAGCTGATTCGTCCACTCCTTTTCCCTGTGCTGATTGGTTCCTTTTCGACTTACTCGTCTGGTGTAACTTACAAGTTACCAGTACAGTTTTTGTCACGTCCCATCCGGTGTGTTCTTATTCACTTCTTGCGCGGACTAAGGGTCCAGGTGCAAACCAGCAATACTCGAATGATACGTATCACAGAAATCCCACGGGCCGGGTGGGCTTTGCAGGTAGATCCGCGAGGAAGGACTATTGCTGGTAAGTAGAACACTTGCGGGAGATAAATCTTCTTGTGAATGCTTGTAAACATAAAGTGGGTTTGATTCCAACTACGGTTCAAATTAAGGGGACTGCTTATTAGCAGCTCGACGGCGTCGCTTTTTGGTTGGTATTAGCAGACCTTTTTCTTGGTTTGATAAGAAGACAAGTTGCTGCCAACATAATGGAGCTACGTTGTACAAAATGTATGTGCATGACACCCTAGTCTTCACCAACAAGGAATGCTTTGCGCGGCTGTAGACTGCACTGAACTCAATGTATCCAAATCTATCGATGTATCATAAGTTTCAGCAGCACGATAGTCGGCCGCTTTTAGGTAAACTCATTAAGAGACGTACTATTGGCACACTACAGCTCAAGGTTCATCGAAAAGCAACTTGTAGCGGGTAGTACCTCCAGCTTTCCAGCTTTTCCCTGTGCGCATACGAACGCGATCCACTGAAACCGCTCTTCTACAAAGCCAAATTTGACACGCAGCTCAGAAAGGTTGCAAGCTGAAGAAGAATTTTTATTCAAAACCATGGTGTCAAATGGGTATCCGTTGTGTTTAAAAGACTTACGGTCTCAACAGTCTTTGCAATTGTTACCAGGGCAACCATGAGCAACATTGTACCACTGCAACGGCGGAGGTTTTGCCTTGCAGCTGCAACCGGCCTTCAGGTTTTTCTAGAGACACCGGACGTCGCAGTGCCTGCTTGCACTATATAGTTCTATAGCTGTGTCCGTTGCGGATGACTCCCAAATATTCTCATTGGATCAGTTGCTCATTCGTTTGCCGAACTTGGAAATTTGTTCGCAAAAGTTTCACCGCCATACGAGGCGGCATCATCAGAACGTTGAGAGGTTGGTGTCGCCCAGTATTGCGGTGCAGTGTTTGCAAACAAATTTCAAGCTCGGCGAATGAATGAGCGACTGAATTAACAAGCTGTGGTACTAGGTTGTCGAGATATAGTAAAAGCAAGTTGAAGTTTTGCTTTTCCGCTGACAACACACAACGTGCGTCTTCAGTTCTGACATACCTCTTTTGCCGTGGACGATTGCCTTGCGCGGTCATTACCTACTACCTGCGCGCCATAATCCAGCCAGCAGATACGACACATTCTAACGAGGCAAAAGATTCACATGAATCCTGTTGTATACGTAAGGTCAAAACGCACGAGCAAGTTAAAAGGTCATTCTGATACACGGACTGCTGTAATCTGATCAATGTCTAACTGGGTGAGTACATAAAAGTGTCACAAGGAGAATGATGAACCAATAGGGAAGCAGAGAATTGGACGCATTGTGTATGTGTGTGTGTGTGTCTGGAGTTGTGTGCACCTGTCTGTTTAGACTAGGTCAAGAATGCTGACAGAATACACAACATCACCTCTCCGCCTAATCGTTTGATACGTCAAATCCATATCGATTCGGTCGTGTTTGTTCTCGGCCTGTCCTGCGGAGCTGCGGGCCTTGCGTGGTTGCGTGCGTGAAGGTTGGTGGCATATGCTCCGTTCGTCTGATACTTGTGAATAATCTCCGGGCGTTGACTGTGCGGCCATCCTCCAACCGGTAAGTTCCTGGCCCACATGCACGCGTTATTCTTATCGGATCTGATAACGTGGGCTGTCCTTTTGATGCAGTGTTGACCTTCACGCGCACGTATGTTCCGGGCTGGAGCGGAGTAGTGTGCTGCCGGTAAGTGGTCTGATATCGATGGCGACGATCTAACTCGTCGGAATTATTGGTTGCAGGAATAGAAAGTGCGGCATTCAACTTTGTCCGAAGCTCACGCCCAAGCATGAGTTTAGCTGGCGTTTTGTCTGTAGCTCGGTGGTGTGCGGTTCGGTAAGAAAATAGTGCTTGTAGTACTGCATCCTCCCAACCTGTACCAGATAAGCGAATAGTTTGAATACTCTCTTTCAAGGATCGATTGAACCGCTCTACCATGCCGTTTGCCGCTGGATTATACGGCGTTGTACGTGAGTGTCGGATAGCGTGAAGTTGAAGGAACGAATGAAACTCATGGCTTGTAAACTGCGGCCCGTTGTCCGTCACTATCTCCTCTGGTAATCCGAAGCGGGAGAACATATATTTCAGCCATCGAATAATGCTGGCAGTAGTCACCTCTCCACACAAATGGACTTCCGGCCACTTACTGTAGAAGCATGTCGCTACCAAACAGTTCCTTTGATGCTGAGGCGCTGAGCTAAATGGACCCATGATGTCAACAGCTATCTTGGCCCACGGTCGCATAGGATAGTCAATGGGTTGTATAGGGGATGAAACCGGCCTTGAACTCTTGTCTGCCCTTTGACATGAAGAGCAGTCATGAACAAGGTTTTCTATTTCGTGTGACATTTTGGGCCACCAGAAACATGCGTCAACCTTGCGTTTCGTACGAACGATACCAGGGTGGCCTTCGTGAGCACATAGCATGATCTTTTGTATCAAGCTCCGAGGAGCCACAAACTTTTCGCCACGCATTAAACATCCATCTATAACTGAAAGTTCGTGACGCAACACGTAGTACGGACGAAACTCGCCTGTGATCTTATTGTTTTGTGGCCAACCGTTTAGCAGATACTCCTGAACGTGGCAGAGTGTCTCATCTTCCTGAGTGGCCTTCTGGAGTTCTTCCCTAGTCAGGGCTGAGATTGGTTCATTACTCAGCGAAGACACCAGTAATCTCTCATTATCATCCTCATTATTTTCAGTTTCGTTGAGGGGTAGTCGAGAGAGCCCATCCGCTACCTGGTTTTCGCGTCCGGGACGGAATTTAATTTGAAAATCGTACGTTAACAATCGTGCATACCAGCGGTGTATCCGAAGTGGCCTGATGCCATTTGTTCCTCGAGTAAGTAAACTAGTTAGCGCTGCGTGGTCTGTACGAAGAGTGAAGGGTCTTCCGAACAAGAACAGATTCCACTTCTCACAGGCCCAAACACAGGCAAGGGCTTCTTTTTCCCCGGCAGAGTAAGAAAGCTCCGCCGCCGACAATTTTCTGGAAGCGTAAGCAATAACTCTTTCATGCCCATTTTGAATTTGGGATAGTATAGCACCCAACCCAATGTTTGATGCATCAGTAGAGACAATCGTTGGGCACGTCTCGTCGAAAATCGCCATAACTGGTGTGGAAGCAATGCGGCGTTTTATCTCATCAAATGCCTTTTGTTGGGGTGGACCCCAAACAAATACACTTTTCTCCTTTGTCAGTTCACGCAGTGGCTCAGCAATATTTGTGAAATCCTGCAGATAACGTAGGTTGTAAGAACACATACCTAGAAAATGCTTTATTTCACTGGAGTTCTGTGGGCAAGGAGCCTCAGTGATGGCACGCGCGTTGTCAAAACTCGGCTTCATACCGTCATTTGTTATAGTGTGGCCCAGGAACTCGATCTCACTAGCATTAAATTTGCACTTCTCGAGGTTTAATCTGAGGTTAAGATCGTGTAGTCGACGTAACACAGCGTGCAGTCGTGAATCATGTTCTTCTGGTGTCCTACCGAATACACAGATGTCGTCCATGTATACTATTTGACCAGGTAAATTGGCAAATGAGTGAACCATAAACTTTTGCCAGGCTGCTGGAGCTGAACTCAAGCCCATTGGCAAGACTTTGTACTGAAAGAGTCCGTCCATAGTGAGAAATGCGGTCAGCGGTCTTGACTCCTTAATTAGAGGCATGTGAAAGAAAGCCTTCCTAAGGTCCAATTTTGAAAAGTATCGGGCGCCAGCTAGTTTAACTATTAGTTCATCCGCGGTTGGAAGCACAAACTTTTCTACCACGATTTGCCGATTTAGGGCCTGCAGATCATTGCATATTCTTACTGTACCGTCCTTCTTGAGGACTGTAACCAAAGGGTGGACCCATTCAGAACAGTTAATGGGTTCAATGAGATCATCTGCAATCATCTGCCGTAATGCTGACGAAGCAGCCTCTCTTCTGGCCAAAGGAATTGGACGTGGATGAGCAATAGCTACCGGTTTAGCATCCTGCTTCAGACATATGCGGTGAACGGAAGACGGAGCGCGCCCTATTGTTTGTTCGAATAATTTCGGGTATTGTATCTGTAGGTCTGATAGGTTAATTGCCATGATACGCATACGAGCTAGGGACGGCGTGACTCCCAGTGCAACCATAGCGTTGCGTCCGAGTAAGGGACGGTTATTTCCGCGGGCAACGTACACAGCAACTGATGATTTCACGGCCCCAAGTTGCAACACAATCACCACAAATCCTCGTATTTCTACCGGGGCCTTTGTATAACTGTCAAATCGATAGGCTGAAGGATGTATAGGCATGTCATGTAGGTGAATGTCATAAAAACTACTCGGTACTATAGTGATAGGAGAGGCTGAATCAAGTTCCATGTCAACATGTGTTATTCTATCGTGTGCAATAACTGTAACAGTACGAATGTCAGGCATAGGTAGTTTAGGCTCTGGGCAATTGGAACGATAGTTAGACACAGTACTTGTGTTATCAATGGAAAATACATTTTCAGAGGACTGTAATTGTTGATTAGAAACGGAATCTGTAGGATTCAACTGAGAAATGCGTGCTGAACGACAACAACGAGCAAAATGTCCACGCTTACCGCACTTTTTACAATCCATTTCTAAGGCAGGGCACTTGGTAAAATTGGCTTTATGCTGTAGGCTGCCGCAGCGGAAGCATTTCTGTGGAGATTGGAATTCGGTTGGCGAGCGATGTATCTTGGCAACCTCCTGTATGTCTGCGTGGGTGGCGAAACATCGCAACTGTTCGGCCGTACATATTTTGAGGCGAGCTAATTCCACAGCCTTATCCCAAGTCAATTTGGGAGCGTCTTCGGAAAGTAGGCATTCCCGAATCCGGTTGTTGGTGATACCACTAATCAACTGCTGCACTAGCATTACGCCCTCGATTCTATTTTTCGGTATGGTTGAATACTCGCAGGGACGCACACCGCGAATTAGGCGGTCAACGAAACCGTCTAGAGTTTCCGATGGTTCCTGTGTAAGTCGGCCGAATTTGAGGCGAGCCATGAAGAGATTTGTACGCTGTCCCCATGACTTGTCCAGCACCTCTAGCGCTTTCGTTAAGGTATCTTGTGACTGCAGCTCCAAAGCATCAAATTGACGTTGTCCCTCATCACCGAGTAGGTGTCTGAGTAGCTTCAGTTTCTGGCATTCAGTGTAGTTGGCAGCCGCAGGTAGTAGGTCAAGATAGTTTGTAAACGAGGTTTTCCACTGGGCCCATGCACTTTCGGTAGGACGTAAGGTCGGATCAGACCAGTAAACTGTAGGAGGATGTAATTCCATGGCGTAGGTTCGTAAGGCGCGACGCCAGTGTTGTATACGTAAGGTCAAAACGCACGAGCAAGTTAAAAGGTCATTCTGATACACGGACTGCTGTAATCTGATCAATGTCTAACTGGGTGAGTACATAAAAGTGTCACAAGGAGAATGATGAACCAATAGGGAAGCAGAGAATTGGACGCATTGTGTATGTGTGTGTGTGTGTCTGGAGTTGTGTGCACCTGTCTGTTTAGACTAGGTCAAGAATGCTGACAGAATACACAACAAATCCCATAAATGCCAACGGTATACATGAACCAGACGTCTTGGAGCCACTGCGTGCCTTACAGCGCGTGCTACAGCTGAGCTCAAGGCAACCGCCGCCATTGTGGAGGACGCATGCTCATAGGACGGTAGCGCACGCGTATTCAACGGTCCTCACTGAGTCGTTGGAAACCAGGCCACAAATGCCGTGCGTGGTTCATTGATGGAGGAATCGTGCACGAGCCTAGGGTGTAGTGCTCACGTGCCAATAGGTGACCATTGCCAAACTCCCTGGCGGCACCTAAGGATTAAGCCAGTCTCGTGCCACCTTCGTGCGTCATTCTATACACGCAGCTTGAAAGCGATCGACAACAAAAATGAAACGCAACTGGCAGTAGAACTGGAATTGAGTTTGCTCTTCAACTGGCTATTTTCGTTCTCCAGGCGATTAGTTGTAAACCCACCAAATGCGTACAGTGTCCGCCAACGATGCACTGTCCAGGAAAAGTATATGGCTACCGCGGCGCCTCAAGTGCTTATAACATTCGGGACCGGGAACGTAAGTCACACGGAGAAGTATCAAACAGTGCTTACCGTCCCAAGTGTAAATCAGCGTGCGCACCCAATGACGAGGAACAAGCTTTTCTGCGGACAATACCATTCGCAGCTGGGAGGAGCGGCTACGCAGGTCTGAAACAACATGGAAACGACCCAACCCAAGGGGTGCCCTGGAATACAGATGACGGGAAGCGCCCACTTGGCCGCACATTTCTCCATCACCACCCACCGCGTCACTAAGTGGCTGGTTCACCATAGCTTGCAATTAGCTGTGCAAAGTCTCATTCGGTAACGGGATGTAGTAGCACGACATCGCAACACTGGTTCCATCAACAAGCATTCAATGCCACAACAAATAGCCACCAACGTTGAGTCGGGCATCGCGTCTGCTAAAGTAACCTCGCCGTATTCCCGCACTATGGAAGCCAGCTAGTCGGTGCAAAGGGTAAAATTCGTACCTGTTGCCCTTCGGTGATCACGAGACTCGCGTCATCTCTCCAGCACACAAACAACGTCAGCCAACTCACCAGCTGTTTTGTTCATGTGTCCCCGCTGCATATGCCATAAATTCATTCAGCTGACTCGTCGCCCCTAATGCCTCACTACATCCTTCCGCATACAATGGCTACCTTGAATGTAGCCATCAAACCACGTTCAACCGTTGCTTCACCAGCCGTCAGCGTAGGTACGCTAGATACAGTAACGTTTGCTGTTTATTGAAGTAACCTTGCCGAACTCGTAGTTCTGCCCTTTTAGAATGAAGGTGGACCACGCAGGAAAAACGCAACAACGTAATCTATAAATGACAACTTTTAGTTTATCCATTATGGCGTACTGAAATCAACGGGTGTCATCACGCATGGAATGCACGCAGCGGAACCGCTCATAATGCTACGCAAATCCCTAAGGCAAATTCTATCCATACCGATGCTCATTTTCTTGCCGAGGCACCAACAAATGCTGGAGAAAGTAGCTGCCTTTGAGAGTCAACTGTTGTTCACCGCTTTCTCCATTTCCGGCGCGGATTTGTACAGATTACTATCTGGCTGTAGAAACACATAACCTCCTCCAACATGCCAATCAATAATCAAAATTAGCCCCGTCGCATAACTTCCATTTCAACTAATGACCATCATGGTATCGATATACGCATAGCATGTTCACGTTGCACTTGGGTGGCAATACGAAACCTTTACATATTCCTGGATAACTAGCAACTTCGTACTTCGATTTTCTTTTCTCTACGTTTCTTCACGCATTGGCAGTATTTTCTTATGTGAAGTGCACTTCCTTATTCTGTATCTTCGATTTCTCTTCCTATTCCTTGTTTACTTCACGTGACTGCCACAGCAGGGACGGATAGGGCAGGAAACGTGGGCATTTACTGGTTGGCCAGGGTGCGATACGGGTGTTCCGTATTAGATCTATCAAGAATTGAGCACTTCATCACTTCCTGGCTCGACGATCCACTCAAAATGGAACACTCATGGGACACTCCTATTCTTTCCAGTCCCACCTGAAATTGAACTTGAACCTACCATTACTATCTTCTGAAGTCAGTATTCAACGTAAATCATTTCATCTTTAATCGTGCGATAGTTTATGCTTTGGAGACCGTACTCAAAAGCACAGACACAGTAAGACTATATTTTCTTCCAACGATTAGCCATTCCCGCAGAACAATTGTCCATTACCGCGCACAACAGCCCACATTTAAAATCCCACCATGGACAACCCACACCGTCTCATAAATTACAACAAACATCAACGTGCACTAGTTTGTGAACGTGATATAAGCATTATTAATAGGTAATATTTTTATCCTGTATTCGATGTATGAACCACCGTTTTCAAGCTAATTCAATGAGCTCCAAGGTCTTGCTTTTGGAGGTCTTCTGTTAATAGGCACTGGTTTTCGTTTGGCTTATGTTCACTGCCTCGACGGCTAAAGCAGCTGGGCGTTTTTGCCTCCTTAGTCGCCATCATAGTGACAACGACTAATTCATGGTGTAAAACTATTAAGGGCAATTGACATCTAGCTGCCTAACCGCTTACTTTGTCAGCCCAGATGGAGGGCCAACAGACTAATTTCGATGTTTTTGGTCACTCACGGGGGCAAAAAGTGAATATGAAAATATATGGTGTACTTTGTCCAGTTATGTTTGTAACGTAATGTTATACATTTCCATAGCCGCTTTTTGTTGTCCCTTTTAATAAAATTGTTATTTTACTCAGCACGAGTGAGCGTTTGACGCCCTGATCAGGGTCACTCGATCAATCGAGTGACCGTTTTTTTAGTCATCATCATTGCACACTAGCTAACGGTGAGGAGATTGGCTAGAGCATTCTGAGCTCTCGCTATACGGTGCGTGACCTCATCTTCAATCCCAACGGGCGCTAATGTAGCTGCTCAGATACTTAAAATTCTAGACGACTTCTAGCTGGTCCCTACCAAGGGTCAGCGCAGGATTGAGCTCCTGCCAATCTTGGAGAAAGGCTTTACATTTCGACGATGCAAAACATAGCAGGAAACGACTGAGCTAATTTATCAAATACAGCCTGACACGTTTGTGAGCTGTCACCTATGAACGCAAGGTCGTCGGCATACTCCAAGTGAAGAAGTCGGTCGCCTGGAAGCAGCTCCACACGTACGTCGTACACGGCGAAAGCCGTTTCCATAACTTTGTCAATGGCGAAGTTAAAAAGTAAAATTGACTGCTCAACCTTAGTTCACGTCGCTGGAGATATAGAAGGTCGGCCAAAGTTTGCCGCAAACTCTTACTCTGCTCGAACTATACGTGTACAGCGCTCTCATGACATTTAAATATTTTTCGGGAACACTCATTAAACATCCCCACAGCCTCTTTAAACAATCCCCACTACGATTAGGCGAATCGAAAACCTCTTTGATGTTTAGGAACACGATTACGGTGCGTCGCCAATAAACATGGCACTGCTCAAACAGTTGACCTAGTGTTAAGATGTGGTCAATGCAGTATCGATTTCGACGAACCCAGCTTACTCCTCGCGCATCTGTCTTTCGTGTATACCAGTTGGTATAGCATAGATATAAATCAGGAGAAGTAATGCATCGCGCACATTTCTTTGTACGACCCCGCTGATAATTAGACGTATGAAAGCGATGGTCGCCTAATGTGACTTTATAAGAGCGACCGTTCTGGTATGATTATAGTCAACTTGGTAGTGGCTCGTAGACTCAGAACGAAGCTATCTTTATCAATAAGCGTTTGGGAAGCGCCCGATCAAATGCGTCTTGCATGTCTATAAATGGAATTAAGATTCTATATCCTGGGTCAATACAGTCGGATACGTAGTTCAAATAATACCGCTCGCAGGTTGTGCATGATCGCTTGTTAAGGAGAGCAGGTTGGGACTTGTCTGTCAGTTCCAGTTGGTTGATCTTAAGCATCCCACTCTTTTCACCAATTTTTCGATTATAGGAATGCAGCAGCTTGAGCTGTAACTGTCAGTCTTCTGTTTTGCGTCGCTTTTGGGGCGAGGGATGATAAACGAAGTTTTCCATTGATCTGGAAAGTGGCTCGATTCCAGTGGAATGATAAATATAACCAGAGGGAGAACTGGGATGTCAGGCCGTTCAAGTTTTATTGCGGATGGGTAATTGCCATCAGCGTCCAGCTTTCGGAATTAGTCAATAGAACTAATTGCCTGGTGGATTTTGCGAGGAGAGATTAATTCTGGATAGAGTTATCTGCACTCGAGAGATCCTAAGAGAGAAACTTGGAATTTAGCTGCGAAAATGCTTTCGACTCAACGTGGACAGCTCAAAACGGGGCGACTAGTGAAAGTTGTACAAAAGAAGAATACTTCACCTCCATCCAGGGGCTGACCTATCATCCTGTAGTAGTGTACTGGAGATCATTTCGGATGCACAGACAGGAACCTTTTAAATGACCGCTACATTGCCATATGATGAGTAATACATGATTCGGACGCTTTTATCGCGACAACACCGATCCCCAAAAAAATGCCGCCTCGCAGACCGTTGCGTCAAACCCGCACTGTATTGGAATTGACAGAGCTGACAATGGTCTCCCCTCCTGCTGTCTACATATCAATGAACGGCCTGCACTACAGTGGACTTTGCACTGATTTGAAACTGGACTGGGTCTTGCTAGTTGTTACAAGGTCAGGGGAGGCATGCACTAATCAGATTTGCACATCTGCGAAAATATTCCACGGCCGTTCCGTCCTTTCAGTACTCGTCAGCAAAGCACGTTCCTTCTGTCACACGTTAATCATTAATGCAAGCGATTAATCTGCGGTCTGTACTAGCTGGGTACCATCTTTCCCTACTGAAGATTGTCCAGCGTAAGCCAGATGCAACACAAGCATAAACGTTCCAGAGATGTGTCAGTTGTTTTAAACACCACTACGTTCTGTGCATAATAATAATAATTCTTCTATATGCTCCGTGTTTGGGCGAAGTCTACCATTCCAGCATCGCTTACGTCGGCTACGATAATGCGTGGAACTTTTAAGGGCAATACGTCTTTGTGCATTCAACATATATTTCATGCATAGAACTGATCTCAGAAGTCCTTAAAAATTTGTCTAGACGGTATTATTGTGACGGGTTTTCATATTATCATATGATGCGATCGATGGACGGGTGCTGTATTCGCGGTACCAGTTAACCGTGTGAAAAGGTAACACCAAATAGATATGAGCAAAATATACGTGTATTTCCGAAACGTACACGTTTGCTTAGCTAACGGGCACCTAAGGAACGGATAGATAAGGAGAGGAAAGGAAGGTTACCGGAGCGTCCAAGGCAGCATTCGGGTCGCGTTCCGGAAGTGTGTGTGTAAACAAAACTGGTCAGCATGCGACTATAATTTGGTAGTATTTTATACATCGTACGGAGAAATCTCCACGTCGCCACACTCAGACTACTGGGTGGTGTGACCTTTACTATGATCTCCGGGCCATGTTCTGTTCACCCTAAACTACTGTCCAAATTTGAAACGGAACCGAGTGAGCCATTGACTTGTGTATTCCTGGAGTTGCTCAACAGTCGCATCTTGCTTCCTGAATGGAAGAATGCTTTGGTCTACCTGATTTTCAATATTAGTGCCAAAAACCTGCCGGTTACCTATAAATCTGACATCGTGACTAGCGCGATGACCTAACTTTTTGGTTTAACTCGGCAACACCTTGAACACAGGCCTCAGTCTGGAATTTGTTAACTCTTCGCAAGTTTCGAGGGTTCAACAGCAATTAGTCTTTTCGCAGTGACTTCAAGGACTGACTCGGATAGGTGTGTATCCGCGTGCGTTCACGATAAACCTTCATACAAATGTTTTCACGAGAGACGCAACAATGTACTTCCACTAGATTATCCGGAGGAGGAAATATGTCTGGAGCGGAAGTTTCTTGGTAAATTTTACACAAATTTCACAAATTCAACAATGGTAAGACGTACAGCATTCCGACAGGACAATCTGAATTCAGCTACTTTACATACTTTTGTCAGCGTTTACACATAGTGGGATGGCTGCGTTATATATAGAACCGATCAACGTGTGACGCCATTGTTGAACCTAAGGGCGTCTTATGTGATTTGCACAACTGCGACTCATCGTGCATGAGGATTATTCCTATCACATGAAATGATATCTTCGGTTGCTTAACTTTTTTCGACAACTCATGGGCACGATCTATGCTTGACGGCTTACTTCTTGTTTACCATTTCTCTGATTAATCTTGGAATATGTCTTAATAAGTAAATCGCATAAATTCGTATATTTAACGACACCCGGTATACGGCTCCATAAGTTTCTTGTCCTATTGCAACTTTCCATCGCGATCTGATATACGACGTTCAGCAAAGTGGATCAGTATCTATCTCTGCGCCACCTGCATTGTCATATTTCCAACTATAGTAGCTAAACCTAGTCACCTTAGGCTACTGTAGTCGGGGCACTTTGCTTTCCATCTGATTCACATCAGGGACATGATTTTGGAATAAGCTCCCACAGTTTTTTGGCGCAATATAGCTAGCTCGGCATGAAATTATGTTGGAAGATTGTTTATGGCATAGAACTTGAGGGTTTGTTCCGATGTCACCTTGTTCATCTGGGTATTAATAATCGGAACAGCCCAACGTAGCCGGTTGTCGGTACATATATTGAGGGATATTTCGAACGAAATTTTGAGTGATCTTTACTTCTACTATTTCTTTTGTGCCTATAACGGCCTCTTGTAAAACCTTTTTTCATTGAGATGCACCCTTCTTGCACTGAATGGGAAGCGCTGCAGTCGAGTTAGGTCCTGTTGTTTTTTCTACAACTCATTGATTGATAAACACCGAGTTTGCTACTTTCTTCTTATTTAAGTAACACTTACACTTAGTAGACGAGTTACATACCGAGTGCTGCTGGTTAATTACTGACCTCGTAACCGAATGCACTCTCTTGTCTATTTTGTGCCATTGTGTGCTGTAACAGTATGTTTTTACAAACTCTCAAGTTCTTTCACTAAACACGAGTCTTTGTGTGTGACATTTACACGAAAACATATCTCCGCACTACACCGGGCTTACTTATATGTATCCAGATAGCTGCTTTTTTGATCAACTTTTCGACAGTGTTGGAACAATCGAGTGACCACTCGCGTTTCTGGTTTTGCTGTCCTATTCCTATTTCTCTAGTCACATTATAAGTTTGATTTTTATTGACACTACATAGAAACCTAAGAAAAGGCAAACGTATTTCGGATCAGAGAGTTAAATTTTATGTAACAGTCCGTGTTAATGGACAATCATTGCCACTTTGGACACATCGCGCATCTATGATCGACACAAACTACAACTTACAACATTAGTCAAACCATTGTTTTTCATTGGTTTGGTATTTCTATTAAGGGACAGGATTGCATGAGTTCAATTTACTTGAATTGGTATGAAGTAGCTGCGTGCCTACCTGGCTAGGCAAATAATCATGAGCACCTGCAATGTCGTATGAGACACCTAATTATGCTGGCTACTAAGCCGGAATAAGGCAATGAGAGCAGTTAGCTCATATATATTTATTTTAACGTCATACGGATATTCAAAAATTAAATCATCGACCTACTGTGGTTAGTAGTCTGTAATGATCGATTCTGTTGGGAAGGCTTAGACAAAGAAATGGCGCAGTTAATTGCTTTTCCCTGTTGGTTATGTTGGATCGAATTAGAACCTAGACAATCCAATACCATAACACGAATCGAATCGAGTGCAAGCACTTCCTTTGCTCCTAGTTTCTGCTATTGTCACGTCTTTGTGGGCCCCATTTCCACTGTGAAGTCGGCGGGATGAGAGCCTTACTTTACGTCTAGTGTCCACCTTTAACACACAATATGCCCACAATTGCTTTTGGTCACATGGTATATATATATATATATATATATATAACAGCTTACGAATAGGAGTGAAGCCATCAAAAACCATGGAACCCAAAGGAAGGTACAGCTATTGTTAAACAAACAACACAACACGGATGAGTCCATGGTTTTGTCAGAGGGCGAGGTACTACCCAATTGCCCTGGTCGAAGTAAGGCGTTGACTTAGGGGACATCACCCCGAGCCCTCGGCCGAATGACCTGCCCTCAAGGCAGTGTAGCGAATTCGGGGAATCGCGCCGATTGGGAGCCGGTGACTGATTGTCTAGTTCATACACCTTTCGTTTGTTCCTTTATCAAACAGCGCCCCAATGCTCCTCACAATTTCAGCAGTAAGTTGCTGGAAAACAATGCTTCGCCAGTATGAAGCAAGGGGCAGTGACTGTATTTAATGGCGAGTCACATCCGCCACGTCATAGTGTTGTTAAACAGACCTATGTGGCTTTTTATAGGGAGATCGCTTACCAGGCGCAAATCCACCACATCCTGGAACACTGACGCAGAACGATTTGCTGGAACGGGATAATCCCGAGCCACCCAGCTGGCACCCCGAGGAGGTTGTTCGGTAAGCCAGACCATCACATGGTAGCAGCGCAAAGTACAAATTATCAGCCCACTGCTGCTTCATTTTGTTATTGTTTGGGTCGAGAATGGACCTGGTGGGTGAGTGACACTCTCATTTGAGTTGCAGTTGCTTGCTGGTCCAGGATATGCGCGCGAAGGGCGCAAACAGTAAACTTGTCGGTCCGGTGATTGCGCGTCTACATAAATCGTTACCCCCACACCATGGGACCGGGTGGCTCCACTGAACCGCAGGTTAGACACGAATTCTCACTGGCGCTCTATATCGCATAAATGCTTAGAATCGAGGTGAGAAAGATAGGACTACCGTGTGATAACCCCACATTTGCGAGCTTTGTTTCGCATGTATGCATTGAGCGCACTATTACCAGTTAGGATGCATTGCTTAAACTGTTCGGTATTCTTTGTTTATCACTCAACGCTTGCTAGTGGTAGTAGCAGAATAATTTCGCGCGACGGAGTTGGCATCTTTTCTGCGATAGCATCATGAGTTTTTTTAAATGGGTTGTTTTGCTACCTTGATGGTTCCTCATGCTCGACCTTAAACGTTTTTTGTTTGTTTTTCAGTTGTCTTGACACTGCCATCTCTCTCGCTTGGTGGATTTTTAGAGGACCTTATAACTGTCCCGTTGTCTCCCTTCCTTAACTGCTGGCCACAGTAACAAAAAAGAAGTTTATTTCATTGCAGAAACTCCTGCCGAATTCCATCTTACCTCTTCCGGGGGATGGTGATATTCAATTTCTGAGCATTTTTCATTTAACCTCCTTGATTGTTCTTTGATTTGCCCTCTTTATTCAACCATTTAGCAATGGCATTTGTACTTCTCTGGCCAGATTACCTCATATTTGCCTTCTGGCTTCTTTTATACTCAATGATTGGTATATATCATCGTTTTCACGATCAAATATCATCTTGGATCCATCGCGTACTGAGAAGAAGTTCAACCGACGCCAGTTTACAGAAGGATATTCCGGAGTTTATGTTCTTGGCAAATCGACAGTTGTCCCTGTTTCCAATTCTTGCTAGTGTGCTGGCCAGTTTTCTCTCTGCTGTATCGCTGATGGGCACAGCATCAGAAGCATATACCTATGGAATGCAGTTTATCTTTATGATAATCGCCTACAGTATATCTTTTCCGCTAACATCGGAAGTATACATGCCTGTGTTCTACAAACTGCGACTCCGGAGTGCACAAGAGGTATGTTTAGGTTACGCTTTCAATCCATGTTAATCAGTTGGTTTATTTTTTTATTATATGGCACCGCACTGATTTTGCATCATCGTTCGTAGTAGCTGTCGGATGTGTATGAAGTTGAAATATTCGATTACCTGGTATTACACCAGTCGTCTTCTGTGTTTCACCCTTAAGTTTAGTTGAGTGCTGACTGTGAAATTACTTTTTAGGTAGCTTATTTTTCTCTCTCTCTCCTCTGTCATTGGTTAAATCGGTTCCGTTGCTGCAGTTGCTAATTGTCTCCTCCCATATTCCCCTTTCCGATTGTCCATATTTAACTAGATATATTGGTGAAAATGCATGCCTAATGCTAATGGTAGGTTTTGATGAAGCATTTTCTTTATACGATTGTTAAATTGTATGATATAACAGTTTTAATGTTATTGTGGGCTTTCTCAGTACCAAATCGAGACTACTACTGTATACTGATTATCCGCTTTCACATTTTAGTGGGATAAAATGTGCTGTCCGTTTTGTTCTACCTAACTGGTCGCTGCAATACCTTCGTGTATTATCTCTATTCATTTTTATACGAGGAATTGTTCATTTAATCGGTTTATGTTCTATTGCGAGATCGAGATTTCCATCTGTTACAACTAATGAGCTCAGTCAATTTAGTAGAAACCAGAGGCGCAACACAAAAGCATACTGCTTGTGTCCCACCTTCTTCCTTACACGTTTTCATCCTTATCATCCCAATCCACCTTCGCTTTCATCCCTTTCCTTTCTGGCCTCCTGAATTTCGGCGCTCCTTCCTTTGATAATTTCTAGCTTCGGCTTACACGCAATCTTCTGGCGTTGCTCCGGCCCTTTCTAAACAAACTCAAATCCTAGTGCGTTCGCTTCTACTTGAAGTCATCCGTCCCCGCTAGGATTACTATGTTTTGACACAAACACTGTGCAACAAGTCGTTCAGCAGGCCGCCCATACCCTAACAGTAAGGGCCACATCAGCTCAATTTCCGCTGCTCATCCCAGACCCACCCACAAGAGTCGAGCTCTGCGCTCACTCTACGATCCCCTTCATGTGACACTAGCCTTTATCCAAAGATAATGTTGCTTTGAATGCCGATCAAACTGGTGTGGGTATTACTCTGAGTCCCTTCTCCCGGACCTAATCTGCTTTAGTTGAGTGAATTACAAGCACTATCCGAATATACACCTTGGCTGGCTCGTTCTAAGCCTTTAATTCGCACATGGACATTGGGCACCTGTTTCATATGACTTCTGTCATCAACTGAAGGAGGCTTGTCTCACACAAACTATTGTTACTGTAGGACTGACTGGTAATCTGAACGCACAGTTTGTAAAATTGTCCGCAGACGCGCTGCATCTGGGCACCTGGCACTGCGTAAGTTCCTCTAATACTGTGTGTAGTCATTACAAATGTGTGGAGATGCTCTCTTATTTCTCGCGAGCACTATCTTTAGACGTAGCACCCGTCTCACGATTACATAGTGCTTGGTAACTTCCAACCAGTCATGGGCTCAAATCGGTCACATCGTATTCGGTTATTTTTGGTGGTTGCGTCCTAAGCTGTCTCCCAATTTTCAGCTCTTGTGCTGATTCCGACCATGCACTTATATGTGCTGATCTCCGAGTGGGTTGCAGTAGACGACCACAATGATGCTGTTAACATCAGACACCTACCATTTGTCGAAGCCGTGTATCCTAAATCCGTACCAAACTATTAATAATAAGCGCCCACTAAACACATTCAAAAGTAACTGGTCACATATGCACCGGACGTTATCAGCAGCAGGTGTCTTCCTATGACAACTCCACTTATCATCTTGGGCAATGGGTTTACACCCTGTCTCTAGAACCTACTGACGTTCGATGACGCATTCCGACCGGAAGCTGGTGCAACGAGACCCGTAATGATCACGGGGCGAAATTGTGTGCTAGCTTGAAGAGAGGCCGCGAAACTTAATGTTCACGTCGTGCACCTGAGATGCGAACGACTGCTACTCTTGACAACCATCGATTGGTATTTCGTGCCATACGAAAACTGAGCAAGAGAACTGGAGTAAGCAAACCTATGCAATAAGTACGGATAGTCTCAACCTGTCGAATAACTTAGGTTGTTTCGCAGCTGAGCAAATGCTGTCTCCGTCTCATCCAGTGTCGGCGTGTCCGCCAGATTTGCCTTCACATCGTGCTGCTTGAGGACGTTCAGTCTAGGCCAGTCGACCTCTGAAAGGTTGTTGAAGAGACAGTCAAAATGTTTTTACCAGATCTGCATTATGTCTGCAGTCTGTGTGCAGGTAGCGCCTGTACTACCATCGATCAGCGTCCTCAACGGCTCCAACCTCGGTCCATACACTGCGTTCAAAGAGTCAAAGAATTCCTTGTGTTCGTGACGTAGCATTCCATCTGTTTCGCCTTCTCCGTCCACCATAAATTTTTTGAAATGCAACGGAGCTCTTGAGTCAGTCGCCGTCGAAGTTTGCGAAACGGAATTCTCTTCCCCAAGTCACTGGAGTCTGCCACATGTGCAGCAAATGCCGCACTCTTCTCCGACACCAGTGCGTCAGTCTTCGCATTGTTTTCATCAAATCACTCAGACTGCCTACAGTTTGCGCGCCCGATGGTCTCCTCGACAGCAGCTGTCACCTGGTCACAAATGTGGTACCACAGGTTGCCCGCTGTGGCTATACATCCCACATCACACAGGCGTGCAGCCACCATCTATTCCAGATCAATACGTTTCTCCACATTACCGAGGGAGAGAATGTTAAATTTACGCCGATTCACTGCGGGAGTGCAATAAATAGATTTACGAAGATATGTGTACAGTTTGGTCCGCACCAGTTTGTGATCAGTGCCACACTCAGCTCAATGCAGTACACGTGTCATTCGCATTTCACGCATATCACGCTGACATACGATGACATAGTCGAGCAGGTGAGCGTGACCACTCCGTGGGCGTGTCCAAGTTGCTATATCATTCGCACTCAGTGCAAACGGAGTGTTCGTGGTCGTCAGGCCGTGAGTGACACACTGTGAGAGCAACCTGTCACCGTTCGCATTCGGTGAACTAATACCATGCGGACCGATAACCTCTGTCCACACCGATGCATCACGCCCAACGCACACGTTGAAATCACCCAGCAGAAATAGTCGGTCGCTCCTCAGCACAGACCGTATCACTGAAGATAGCTGAGTGTAGGATTGATCACGTGTGTCATTCTGATAACCCATGGTTGGCAAACTTACCTCTTCCGAGTCGTAGGCGAACAGTCATCATTCGCGTACTAATGCCTGTTGGTTCACCCACGAGCTAGCATTGGAAGCGTTCGGATATTGCAATTCCGATCCCACGTTCACCTAGTGCTGAGGCGGCGTTACCCACCCAGTAGAATATATAGCCAGCACCTGCTTCACGCAATTTACTTTACTCAGCGAGCCGAGTCTCACTGAGCGCCGCAATATCGTTGTGGTAGCGCGCCAATTCCATCGCGCCGAGTACAGTGCTTCGCTCGCGGCGCTCACTCGAGTTCCGGTCCAGTAATGTGCGTACGTTCCAGCATCCGATTGCATATATATATATATATATATATAT
>OX104060.1:26547110-26592980 GCA_944474145.2 Dicrocoelium dendriticum | reverse complement strand
ACACAACAACATGTGGAGTTCTCCAACACTCCCTCACCGGTCTAGTCTTTTCAGACTTTGCGGGTGTGGCCGAAGTCGACACCGCGCGTTGCTTCGCCAATGGAACTGGGGTGATTGGAGTTGGAGTTTTGTGTTTCACCTCCAATACCTTAATGCTTTCAATACCTTCAGGCTTTGAAACAGCCTTAGCGACTTTCTAAGCCCTCTTCCTCCTGCTTTTATTGGGCCCAGGGGCAATAAGTTCGGTCACGCTTTGGACGGCTTCCGGTACGACATCAGAGGCCCCTTTTGAGGCATTCTGGACCGCTGTGACACACGACACGGTAGACATCACCTCAGTCGGATTTCCATCGACAGCAATTGAGGTTAGTTGCGTGTCTTCCTACAATGAGCCGACATCAATAGAGACTCCCATATTTCTCATCAGTAGCTCCACTTTCCGATCAAGAGATATGAGGAAAGACCACAACTGCTGGTTACCCAGCCCGATGTTGCTCAATGTCTCCTCAGTGACCTCAAGAGGCGTAGATCGACGGCGACGGCATAGAAGACAATGGAACAGCATGCTATCGCTAGTCGAAAGCATTGCGTACTGATCAGGGCTCAAATCGGTGCAGGTCTCATGGTACCAGCAGTTGCATACATAGCATTGCATGCCACCAGACTCGTCCGTCACGGGCTTTGAGCAACTCCCGCTGCCACATACAGCATTTGATTCGCTGATCAATGCAGCCGAAGACATATTAGAGCCGGTATTCAGTGAATCCGACATGACGCTTACAAAGAGTGTGAAACAAGTATCAAAACGTAAAACCGACAAGCTGTTACCTGCAGGGCAGTCAACAGAAACAGTTATGGGTTAAACAAGGTGCAAAACGGATTACAAAACACAAAAATACCGGAAAAATAGCCAGAGGCTGAACCCGAAAAAGATGGACGACGTTGGTATGTACCCGAAAACGGGTACGACGTAATCCGGGGAAAAGGATGATCCAAAATTCTTTGGATCAAGCGAAATTTGACAAAAGTCAAATTTTTTTGCACGACACTTGTAAACACTGTTCCGGAACTGTCCTTTGAAAGTAAAACCGCCAAGGAGGAGGAAACCGACAGTGACACCGGGGAAACCAGGTGGAAGCATCTTGTTGACGCAGAGCTTGAACCACTGGAGGTTATCCAGCATGCGCTCCTTTGGAAGAGCTGCCGCGGATTCAGCAACGTTACGAAAGATAACGCTACTATCAGTAAAAGAATCACCTCTACGAGGTGTATTCACTCCACGCGTCTTCGACGCGACCTCAGTTTCGACCGGTTTGGCAGATGGCACGGCGCGTTTCTTCGCCAAGTGAGCTGGAGTAATTGAGGTTGAGGCTTTATCCTCTGCCTCCAACTCCCTCACCGGTCTAAAATAGGCTGGTAAAGACTGAGAATAGCACACGGAAATAAATTGCGTGAAAACGGCTAAAATGGAGCGGATGTGAACGGTCTAACCTTGATAAACTACAGAAACTTGCTCTTTATCCATAAAGGGAACTTGGTCAAAAGTGTGTGTTCATTCCATTTAATATAAAGCAATGCCTACAATCAAGCAAAACACTACCATCGTGATAACCACGAAAGCGAAATATGCACATAGGTATGAAATTCGAAGTTAGTAAAACTATTAGCATTAGAAAACAACTATTACTTTTTGCATCTTAAACAACTTCACATCACCAGCTAAAGTTTATGTAAATACCCATCTAAGCCATGCAAAATCCATGGGGTTTTGCAAATCGTTGGTACGAAATCAAACGTAACGACAGATATTTCCACTTTAAGCGTTATGTGCGTGTAGAAACAAAAGCATTAATACCAGAAGAAAGCAACCTTTAAAATGGTTTCGCGCAACTCTAA
This sequence comes from Dicrocoelium dendriticum, assembly GCA_944474145.2. Taxonomy (NCBI): domain Eukaryota; kingdom Metazoa; phylum Platyhelminthes; class Trematoda; order Plagiorchiida; family Dicrocoeliidae; genus Dicrocoelium; species Dicrocoelium dendriticum. The sequence goes on along the minus strand of OX104060.1, from coordinate 26,591,084 downwards.
CCCCAACCGTCGTCCAAATGCTTAATCGCACTCAACCGACGCGCGTTTATGTTTAGGTCAACAACTATATTTTTGTTGACCCAACAACAACTCACTGTACTTTTGTTTTTACTTTATTTTCTTGTTTATTATTTAGGAAGTATACTGGGGTAATGGTAGCTTACAGTTGTCGCCGAACTTATTTGACGTCAAGGTTGAACAAAATGACGGCAGCTCTCCATGCATCCGGTTTTGAATGTCTATTCGCTCGTTGCTTTCTAACTGCCGACCTCCTTCTCCCGCTAGTTTTCTCCGGCGGCTGACCCGATAGTATCAGTTTTTAAATGTTGGTCTTAATAATTCGGGATGGCTGAACCAGACGAAGGTAATTTTGCAACATTATGCATCATTATTTTCACAAATTAAGATAAAAACGCCGAAGAGCGATATGAAATCCTCCAGGACTTATGTAAGCAACAGATGTTGGTAAGAATGCGTGCACTGGTCTGATTGTTTTCCAAAGATTAATGAGGCACTTAAAGCCGAGGTATTAAGACTGGGGGAATTGTATCAAAAAGCATCTACAGAACGCAGGTTGGTTTCTTTTTACTCCTTTCAATTGAGCTCCAGTTTGCTATTAAATGAATTACTTGAAAATCACTCCTCCTGCACAAGTGCCGTTTTCGCGAGTGAAGCCAGGTAACCTACCTTTCCGTGCTCTTATTCGCATAGTGATTATATTGTTCCTTGCTTTCCTAAAAAACGCTCTATGGCCGTAAGTTTTTTTCGCTACACGCCATTTCGTACTTAGGATCCGGTGGTTGAGATTCCAAGGAAGACTCCGGCTATGTCTCTCAGTCCTGAACGTGAGTTACACTATTTATTCCACGTATTCATAACTAGACCACATGACTTTAGACGCTAAGCCGCTATCCACCATGTGTGCACCTCAGTAACTGTGGTCACCCGCAGCGGAAATACCCTGTCGTTATGTATATTCGCATCTAGGCTACCCATTTTCCTTGCTTCTACATTATCGGTGTTTGTCGTTTTGGTGAGCTGTATTAATGTGCTTCCAAATCCCAATTATGACTGTCACGTTAGCGATCACTGACCTTATAGGGTAGGTTATAGCGCGACGATCTTGTTCTATAAATCAAGAACTCCGATTTATACGGCCAACCAAATGTGTGCTGCAAAACAGAAAAACGCTAGAATATGTATGTTTATTTGAAGGTTACTAGGTCCTAATGCTCGTAATAAGGCACTGAGAGGGATCTAGCTAGAGAATATGTGGTAGGGTGCTGAGTGCGATGGTGTAATATTCGTCCGGTCGATGGTTCCGAGGGTTTCTGTGTGCGGGGTCGTGTTAGACCGTGGGGGCTGAAAGGCAAATGAGATGCTTCGTAGGCATCTGGAAAACCACCCATTTTGTCGGAGCTGGATGAGTAGTGTGCTTGTGCCACATCTCGTGGCTAGCTTGGCGGTACTGTCATAGCTGCCGATTTGAGGACCCAGCGCGAAGCAACTGTATGGATGGCGTAAAAGCGTACGACGGTTGGTTGTTACCACAACACCGAAGAGGAAATGCTAAGGCTAAGTGAAGTCGGAACAGCGCTTACAATATGGGTTACGCTCGACGAAATCTTATTTGTTGCCGCGAGACTGGCGCGCTACATTATTCCCCCTCTTATGAGGCGTTGTTTTTAGCTCCTATCGAAGCCCTGACCGTTGTCAACCTGCTGTCCCTTATGTTCGGACAATTCCGCTTGAGGGAATGCTTGTGATCGTTTCAACGGCTGCAGTCCTGCTTAAGGGACTGGCGTTATGAGCTTGCAAGGTCGTCACATTTGTGTTCAGTTGAGGGTTACGAAGGGAGCTGAAAGGCCAGGAAGATATTTCATAGGCGGCTGAAAAACACTTAGTGACTATGCCAAATGAACGGTTTGTTTGTGTAACATCTCGCGGCTAGGTTGGCGGTACTGTCACAGTTGCAGAAAGCGGACCGAGAGCGAGGCGACTAGATGAATGGCGTAACAATGCAACAAATAACTTACCCTCGACGACAACTTACTTGTTAACTTACTACTGCGAAACTGACGCGCTACAGATGGGCAGTCAACGTTCGCTTTCAAAGTCCGGTTGTTTGTGTTTCTCAGACAAAACGTGCACCATTCTCACGTGAAACCACCTATTTCCCTACTACATAAGAAAACTAATTTCATACTATTTGATTTGCACAACAAGCGGGGGAATTTCTAGATCACTACGCATACCCTAGAATGATGACCAATCGATCTGCGTGAAAACTGTGCGTCCCCAGCCAGCCTTTTGCAAAGCAGGTGATGATACCTCATGCAGTTGCTGGGGGAGCACTAGCGCGATTGGAACTTAGCGGGCTGCCACCCGTATCCTCCCTAACGGTGACAAAAACACAAAATGGGTTTTTCAAACGTTCTTTGTTTTTCAGTTTTCGACAGCTTATGTCGTTTTTTGTTTGCGGTTGGCCAACAAGATAAGGAGAGCAGAAGAAAAACTAATCTTTCAAACGCGTTGGCCAGTGAACTCGCCTACCCGAGTTAGTCGACTACTGCAGTTCGGGTGACGACGTTGTCGACTCACCTGCTGGGGGAGCGGCTGATGATTTGCCACTCAGCTCGATTGAGGTAAGATTGAAGACAAATGGTGAGTGCTCACTGTAGTCAGTGGCGTTGGGAGTCGACCTATCTTCCGTCATCGGCTGCGTTGATTCCTCGGAATATGAGCAGAAATCGTCCTCAAGCTTAGGTTTCATGTGAGCATCCTTGAGACGGTCAGTCTTAACGGCTTCACGCTTGCCGTGTCAATCGTTGATAAAGACACGGTCCTTAGGTTAAAGGGCCTTCATAAGGTCGCGCAAGTGGTCTATGAAGACCATCAACACGGAGGAAAGCGAACGGACAGTGTCGGAGGTCTTGGGGTACGAGTGACTTACGTTGTTCTCTGATGTCGGTAAACTCGATGTGACGCATGCTCGTGGCCAGTCGCCGAGCGTAGTTCTCGTCATAACGGAAGATTCTGGGACTCGAAAAAGTAGTCACCATGTAAACGCAAAAGTTGTCCATATACCATTTTGGCGCTGTACGTATGCAGATTAGTCTTAAGGAATGATCGGATGCCGAGAAGTATCATGGGCAGTGCTTTAGTCCAACTCAGTGCGTTGGTGGCGCTGGGTGAAGCTTTCAGCTGTCAGTGAAACCCTTCCACCATGCCGTTTGCGTCTCGATAATAGGCGTTAGTAAGAATGCGTAGTCATCCAGTTACTTTAAAAACATCGTTAAAATTCGAGGATTCCAATTGTACACCGCGGACGGTTGTCACTGTAGCTGGACAGCCATGCAAAAGCGACCCAGCGCTCAATGAAAACGCGCGTTACGGTTTCCCTGGATATGTCAGGAATGAGAACTGGTTCGGGCCCACGTATACAACAGTCAGTCATGGTCAAAGTATAAACTATTCCGTTGGACAGTGCTAAGGATCCAACTAGATCGGGATGGACATAGGCGAATCACGTCGCAAGGAGACTGGACCTTAACGTCATGCGTACCTCATTGAGCTATACTGGGTGGTGCCTACGGGCACCTTGAGATATACTCCTACAACGTTGGCCAATGGTGAGAAGTCAGACAAATTTAGTCTCCTGGTCCTCCAGGTTGAGGTTTTGAAATGAGATGGCGTCCATTTCTTTAAAACTAAATCATTGCCACCTCGCTGCCTTGCAGACAGTATTTTGAGCCAAAGGCTTTGGATGAGGACCCTAATCGTCTTCCTTTCTAGGTCTGGGCGCCCTGGCAGTATTCCAGCCCATATACAACCATGACTTTTTCTCCAAACATAAACTTCATCTTGCATCGGCCGTCGCGCAGATTATCAAGGGTTGCCTTATCTGCTACATACAGCAGGGCAGATAAGCAAAAACACGCTACTGCTGTCACCTCCCTTCTTGTTTTTTCACCTTTTTCTCTTACTCCCATTACTAACCTACCTTTTATACTTCCCAGCTTAATTGACGTCAACCGAAGTTCCACTGGAGTAGAATCATCTGCATTCACCATCCCACACCTATCGGTATAAGTCCCTTATAAGGCCACGCTGTCCTGTTTCCCTGACAACGTTCAACGGTCGCACTTTAAGACAAGTAGGTCAACAAGCTGCACTCGCACGCACCTTGGACACACTGGATATTGATGTGTGTTTTGTGTCTGAAACTGGGATTAATGACCCTAACCGAGTTATTGAATTAATTGCACCCGGCTTATCCTTTCGTTATTGGTTGTACGCATCCGGAGACGACGATGTAGCACTCACGGGTCAAACTGGTGTAGGTATCATTATAAGCTCCAAGGCTGAGCCATTGTTGGTTGATTGGATTCCGGTGAGCAGCCGTATATTTGCAGTCGGTTTGACGACAACAGCTAAGGTGGATTCACGAAGTAATGCAAAATGCTGTTTGTTTGTGATTTCCGTTTATACTCCCAGCGACCTCAGTTCAAATACTGTCAAGGACACATTCTATCACGAACTGAATGCGCTACTACACAGTGCTACTAGTTCAGATATCATAGTACTTGCAGGGGGTATGAACGCACAAGTAGGGCTTCTGAGCTCATCTAGGTGGTAATTATGGGCTTAACTCCGAACGGACTGACAACGGTGAGCGTCTGCTGTGATTGCGTGCGGAGCACCAGTTGTTTCTTAGTAGCACTGCCTTTAGACACAGTGGGCGCCGAAGTGCTACTTAATAATGTGCCAGCTGTACGCCGTAACGGCGCTTCGCTGCCACGCGACCACCACCAGTCGCGCGTGGGCTGAGTATACCGCGAGGACGCCCACCCCTACGCGGATTCGAACCGGTGACCTTATGGTTGCAAAGCAAACGTGCAGACCACTCGGCCACCGGCCGACCGAAGTGCTACTTGGCGTCCTCCTGTAGCTGGTCAGCGATGGACCCAACTTGACAACATAGCCATAAGTTATAGATGGCGTGGTTCCATGCTGGATTGCGGCTCGTACTGGAATACCTGCGTCGGCTTTGATCATGCCTTGGTACACTATCCTTTCTCCATGAACTGTACCGGGAGGCGCACCAAGCGTCTCCTCCGATTGGCAACTGGGAAATTGTCTCAGTACTCCGTCAGGCAAGCCTATCAAGAAGCACTGCATACCGAACTTTCGCTGTCCTGTTCTAATGACGCTGAGCTTCAGTGGAATAAGATCTCAGCCGCCATGCACGACGCAGGAGCATTTGCTTATGGCACTATCAATCGTCAACGCACCAGTCACTATATATCCGAGAGGTCGGTGAACCTGTTGGAATCTAGAAAACACCTCCCGGCTGGCTTTGAACACAATGTGACCAGACGGGCTATTAGTCGCGAATTAAAGCAGAGCCTACGTGCTGACAAGGAATCCTGTTAGACCACTCGGGCTAAGGAAATGGAGGAGGCAGTGACAGTAGGCAATTACCGCAAGCTCTTCTAGCTGATCCGAACCGCTGGTCCTAGGAAACCAGGCATCTGTGAGACAGAGGCCGCGAGGATGCACTGATACACAATAAGGAGCGCCGTATGGCTCGTTAAGCGGAACACTTTCAAGATCAGTTCAACTGACCCCGTGCTGCCGAACCTCTTCCTACTTAGGTAATGGACGGTTAGTTTAGAGCCTCCGTCAGAGGTCGAGGTCCGAAACGCGATCACAGCGCTCAATCGTTTTCGTGCCTCTGGCCTGGATTCCCTCACACTTGCACTATTTAAAGATGGCGGTGAGGTCCTCTGCAAAGCACTGTCCTCCGTATTCGAATATATCTGGGAGGAAGAGAGTGTGCCGGCTGATTGGAACGAATCGATTATCGTGGCAATATACAATTTGAGCAGTCACATAGACTGTGCGAATCACAGGTGTATTAGCTTAACGCCAGTTGTGACAAAATTACTGGCGTCCATTCTCTTTTTCGCCTCACTGTGGAACGGGAATCTCAGATTACAGAAGAGCAGGCAGGTTTCCACTCAGCGCGTGGCAGGTGCTAAAGCAGCGCCAAGCATTTCGCAGGCCGACGATAGCTGTGTTCCTTGATTTCAAGTGTGCGTTCGATTCAGTCGATCGATCGATTCTTTTCGAAATACTTGCGCGGAAAGGTGTTCCCACGTAATATGTGAACATCCTATGTGCTCTATACTCAAACACTACAGGCCGCGTCATGGTCTACGGTGGCTTATTCGAGGACATGGCGAAAGTTCCAGATTGTCGAGTAAACAACTAGCGGTTCTCGTACGAACGTGCTGTACTTATAATTCTGCTGGTTGCAAACGTCTCTACTAAAAGGCAAGTGGTTTTCAGCTTCCAGTAGTCATCTGCTGCAAGACAGCGCCAATAGCGGAGTTCGATGTATTAACTGCAATGCTAAGCAACGCTTTGGCGTCATCATGGTGAAACATAACTGGGGCGGTTAACGCCTTCTTACTGGCAATAAAAGCCTCAATAGCGGCACGGGTAAGTTTCGCGTCACCGTTTTTGCGACCACGGTATAGGTCGGTCAGCGTGTTGAGTAAATCAGCGCAATGCGGGAGAAATCATCGATAGTGCTCGATCATGCCGTTGAAACGGCTAATGGCAGTTACCATATTCGGAAGCGGAAAGTCACCGATATCTTAGACACTGTCATCTAAAGGCCGTATACCATATTTATCAATGCGATGATCAAGGAAATCTATAGGCGGCTGCTGATAGGGATACTTGTCTAGCTTGTAGCTGATACTAATGGCAGCGAGTCTTTCAAAGAGGATTTTGAGGTACTCTCCATGAGCTTCCTCGGATACGCTGACTACTAATATTTATTAATAAAACACACGAAGTCTAATTCACGAATGACGAAATCTAATAAGCGCTGAAATGTTTGCACTACGTTGCGTAAACTAAATGACATGCGAAGGAATTCTGGCAAATCGATAGGTGTAATGACAGTAGTTTTACCTCTGTTTTCCTTTGCGACCGCCATTTGGTGGTAAGCGCGTACCAGATCAATTTACGAAAACACACGGGTGCCTCTTAGGTTAGCCGTTATGTCCTGAATGTGCGGTATGAAGTACCTGTCGGCAACGGTTACGTTGTTCAGTTCGCGGTAGTCATCACATGAACGCCAGTTTCCTGACTTTTTAATCACAATGTGAAACGGCGACACTCACGGGCTCTAACGATACCTAGTTCGAGCATGTGCTCGAATTCGGCTTTATCGATGCGAAGTTTGTCAGGTGTAAGTCGTCTAGCCTTCGCGAAAACTAGCGGTCCTTTCGTAATGATGTGATGTTTTGCGGCATCAAATTAGGTACACGTAAAACCTGTGGGAAGCTATCGAGGAGCATTTGTTTGATGGGTGAGCTCATCTGATTCGCGTACACGGGACTGATTGGTGCAGTATCGGTCAAAGTCCCAATGATAGCGAGGCTCCTTAAACAGTCGACAAGGCGGTATTGCCTTGTATTCACAAGCAGCTCGTAGTGCTGCAGAAAGTCGAGTCTTAGGCTGGGTGCCTGAACTTCAGCGACAAGGAATACCCATTTAAAAGGTCGTCGTAGGTCAAGATTGAGCGTGCGCAAGCGTTGACCATGCACGCGCCTGATGGTTCCGTTGGCTGTGTGCAATGAGCCAACAATCTCAGTAACGTCAATTGGATCACGTGGGATAACGCAAACCTCTAGACTGTGTCAACGAGGTAGCATGGTTCCGTTTTCTGGTTGGTAACGAAGGAAATACGACTGCAATGACCAACGACCCCCTGTCGCACCTACGTGTTGGTCGATCCGTTTCCTTGTGCCTGGCGCTTGAAGGAACAAGAGGAACAGCACGATCTGGCTTGCGGACCGAATCGCTTGTGGTACCAGCAATAGATTGATCTGGCCGGAAACTTCGAAAGGGATCATGAGTGTGTTCGACTTCTTGGACGAGATGGGCGATTAGATTTGGAAACTGAAATGTCTTCGAGTCGTTTGGTTAACTCGGTCATCTGCAGCCTGAGTTCCGTTAACTCAGCATTAGAGGTCAATTGGACTTGCGAAACTTGGGCGTAAGGCTCCCAGATACGATCAACGGTGTTAGCCAACAGGGACAGTGGAGCATCAGCACAAAGCAGTGACACATTTTACGGGTACTTGTTGTAACCACATTTCCCGTAGAAAATCGTCGTCTACAGCGGTGGGTTTTGCTAGCCTTTGCATTTTTCTTAACATCTGGAATTCCTTAATGTCGCCGAGTTTGGTTTCGCTTAAGAGATTTGTGACTCTTTGTCGGTTAAACAAGCCTGTTCTTTTTAGAACTGTGGCTTTAGTCGTTTCATAAGTATCAATGCCTTATCAGTAGACATTGTCCAAAAAGGCGCAATTTCTTCGTGACTTTCGCCTACGCAAGCTTTTTCAGATCATTCAGACTACCGGCCTCAGTAGACCTAGCGTCAGTGAAAGTATTCACGAGGTTGATCAATCACTAATCACGAGTTTTCGGAGGCACATGGACCGCTGAGCTAAGTACTTCTACTCTCATTCAATTGGCCTTCCACTTTTTAACAAGCATACCTACTTACAGTTGAAACGTTCCAATGGAACCGCCCACCGAAGTAGAGGTCTGCCTTGAATTTCGTGACTTGAAGCGATTCGAGATTGATGGCTCAGACAGACTTCTTCCCGAGCTGTTCAAGTACGGTGACGAAGCAGTTTTCAACCACTTCACAGCTCTGTTCTCCATGGTTTGATGTGAAAGTGAACTTCCATCCTCTTGGTACGAGTCGATTATTCTACCGATTTTCCAAAAGGATGCCTGCTTGGTGATTGATGCTACCAGGTGTGACATCGAAATGCAAAGTCCCACTCCAAGGACTGACATCCACCTGCTCACGTACTGATTACTTAAGGTGCGCAGCTTAGCCTAATAGATATCTTCATCTATATTGTGAACTGCATTTCTGCTGGCTGTACCATAGGAAGAGCTACTTTTTCCTTGTTGCCAAACCCCGATCAGCTTTCATTAATCTGAGGCATCTGTTGCGTCGCGACGTTTCACTCACAGTGAAGATGAAAGTCTACAGCGCCTGTGTTCCCGCCGTACTGTTGTACTAAAGCGAATCCTGGCCGATCCGTGTAACTGACTTGCTTCGGGTTTCTGCTTTTGGCAACGCTTGTCTTCAAAGAATAGGTCGTGTGTGGTGTCACCACCACTACTGCTACATCACGTCCTACGCATGCCGTGCGAGCGTTTAACACGGCGCGCAATATTTCCCAGCGCAGGACCGTATAAAAAGTAATCGCTTAGTGGTCAACCAATATATATATATATATGTATATATATGTACATATATATATACATATATATGTGTATATATATATATATATATATATATATATATATATATATAGGTTGGCGGCATCCGGTTTCGGACTTGCTTGTCACTGTGGCCAGCCACAGGACACCTGCGCCTACAGAGGGACTGTAAGTGACTTTCGCTGTACCACTCACAGCTTCATCCACACACCCATATCCAGTGTAAACCCGAAGGAATAAGACCTGGAGGAATGTGGATGGGAGCCACTTTCCATCAACGGAGCCGGTCCACTCTCCTTCACAGGCAAACACAAGCACGCTGTATTTGGGGAATCATGTACACACAAGGCGGTGACTGGACCGTATTCTGTTCCACACAGTGCATGGAACCACTCTTCGACCCTTAGCACGACCACAATGACCGTGCGCCCCGTCCCCTCCAGCAACGAGCAGCTGTCTCCTGGAGTCAGTATTTACGAGGTATTTAGTAACAGACGAGTAGTCACTTTGTCAATATGCACATCACGCGCAGCCCTACCGTGGATATTACGCAATAGTCAATCACTTGAAATGACAATATGAAATTAGCTAAATCTGATAATGCATACAGATACGGAGGCAAAACTCTTCACTAAATGGGCGTATACCATAAATTGGTTACGAATTAATCCGCAATAAGCTCAAGAGGTCAGAAAACGCAAAAATGTTATCGAAATCAACTACGCTTAGCTACAGTGACACGTTCTTATTTATAGAAGATAGTACATGTTGACATTATAAAATAGAAAAGCATTAGAACAAAATTGCAAAACCACCACCTGAAATAAAAAGACTTAACATGCAAGCACGCGGTTACTAAACGGAATGCAGCGTACCTACAAACGCTGCACCGGTTCTGCCTACGTTTTGTACAAGACCTATCGTCGCATCGGTGGTGGTCCCGCGTCGCCTCGCTCATGGCTCACTAAACCTGCCTGACTCAAGCACTCGCGACTGCATGTGCTACAGCACCATGCGCTCAATGTCGATGGTGTACAACCCAACGGTTCTGGCCGCTCCCGCACTTGTCACTTCTCTGCATGTATGTGGTCTTTCTCCCGCACTTCGGCAACTGCCTTCATTATTGGATCGCACCATGCACGCCGATCAAGCGCTTTCAATTCCCATGACCTGCAATCAAGATTAGAACGTGAGAGGCTCACTTTGATCATGTCCTGGTAACGTAACTTTGGTTTCCTCAAATGCCGCTTCCCAATACTCAGCTGACCGTATAAGAGTTGTTTCGGTATCCACATTGAATCCATACGCCACACATGACCGAGCCATCTCAGGTGTCTCAATAAAAGTATGCAGTCTACTGCATACATCCCACTTTGTCGCAACACTTCCGTGTCAGCAACTCTGTCGCGCCATCCGATGCGCAAAATTCGTCGCAGACATTGCTGATGGAACCGATCTAGATACCGCACATCGCGCCGGTACATCGTCCACGTTTCACTGCGGTAGAGAAGAACGGACAGCACTATGGATTTGTACACCATCAGCTTCGTGTCAACGGTAAGCTGATGATTGCTCCACACTCGGTACTCTAGCTTCCCGAATGCCGCCGCTACCTTCGACACGCGGATACGAAACTCACTGTGTCGCTGCTAATCAGTCTACATCACACTCCCAAGGTAGCAGAAGCGGGAGGTAGTCTCCAATACTTCAACACCAATGCTGATTCGCGGCACCATTGCAGACTACACCTCCAATGAAGGCTGAAATAGACAGACAGTTTTGCTTGTGTTGATCGTGAGTCCGAATTTGGCCGCTGTCGAAGCCAGAGCACTAGTCATGTGCTGCAACTCATCCGCGCTGTGTGAAAACAACACACAGTCGTCAGCAAACAGCAGCATATGGATAGTTTTCTCACAGACTAGAGTTCTCGCACCGAAACGACGGATATTCGGCAACCCACCATCGGTACGGTGCTCCACACGAACACCGTACTTACGAGACGATTCAAAAGCACAAGACATCATGGCATGAAGATATATATTAAACGGGACAGAAGCGAAGACACAGCCTTGCTTCACACCAGTGACAACTGCAGTCATCCGATGTCTCTCCCCTTAGCTGCACCCTCGCTCGCATACCACTGTGCAGACATTCAATCAAATTTACAAACTTACGTGGGCAACCAAACTTACCCAACAGCAGCCACAATGCCTCGCGGTTCACCGTATCAAATGCCATGGTGAAATCAACAAAAAGCGAGTACAACGGCTTGTGTCGTTCTCTGCACTTCTCCTGCAACTGACGAGCCGAAAACACCATATCTATAGTGCTGCGACCAGAACGGAATCCACATTGCTCTTCCGCCGCGTTCGGTTCCAGAACCTGACTGACGAGGCGGTTGAGTAGGATTCGGGCAATCACCTTGCCCACACAACTCAGCAAGTTGGTGCCACGATAATTCGTGCGACATTGCTTGCTCCCTTTACCCTTGTACAGTGGTAGCACAAGGGCATCGTTCAGCTCAGGAGTCACCTCCTCCTCAATCCACACGCGTTGCACCAAGTGGTGCAGCGCAGTCAACAACGCGGGTCCGCCGTGTCTCAATACTTAAGGCCGGATCCCGTCGGCCCCGGCACACTTGCCGTTTCGCAGCTAAGCAAGTGCCCTCTGCGTCTCATCCAGTGTCGACGTGTCCGCCAGACTCACCTTCACATCGTGCTGCTTGAGGCCATTCAAAGTAGGAAAGTCGATCTCTGAACGGTTGTTTAAGAGACAGTCAAAGTTATTTCGCCAGATCTGCATTATATCTGCAGTCTGGGTGCAGGTAGCGCCTGAACTACCATCGATCGGTGTCCTCAGCGTCTCCAACCTCGGTCCATACACCGCCTTCAAGAAGTCAAAGAATCCCTTGTGTTGGCGGCGTTCGGCGTAGCATTCCATCTGCTTCGCCTTCTCCTTCCACCATGCAGTTTTAATGCATCGGAGCTCGCGAATCAATCGCCGTCGAAGTTTGCGAAACTGACTACTCTTCCCCAAGTCACTGGGGTCTGCAACGTGTGCAGCAAATGCTGCATTCTTCTCCGACACCAATGCGCTGATCGTCGCATTGTTATTATCAAACCAATCAGGCCGATTGCAGTTTGCGCGCCCGATGGTCTCAGAAGCAGCCGTCACCTGATCGCGAATGTGGTGCCACAGGTCGCCCACTGTGGCTATGCAGTCCACATTACACAAGCGTGCAGCCATTGCCTTCTCCAGCTCAGTACGTTTCGTCACAGTACCGAGAGAGAGAATATTAACTTTACGCCGGTTCACTTCAGGAGTGCAATACATAGATTTACGAAAATATATGTACAGTTTGGTCCGCACCAATTTGTGATCAGTGCCACACTCAGCTCCACGCAGTACACGTGTCATGCGCACTTCACGCTGACGTACGATGACATAGTCGAGCAAGTGAGCGTGACCACTCCGTGGATGCGTCCAAGTTGCTATATCACTCGCAGTGCAAACCGAGTGTTCTTGATCGTCAGGCCGTGAGTGGCACACAGTGAGAGCAGCCTGTCACCGTGCGCATTCGCTGAACCAATGCCATGCGGACCGATAACATCTGTCCACCCCGATGCTTCCCGCTCGACTCACGCGTTGAAATCACCCAGCAGAAATAGTCGGTCGCTCCTCGGCACAGACCATATCATGGAGGATAACTCAGTGTAAAATTGATCACGCGTGTCATCAGGATAACACGTGGTCGGATCGTATGTGCTTATAAAAGTACCAAACTTACCTCTTTCGAGTCGTAGGCGAACAGTCATCAGTCGCGGGCTGATGCCCGTTGGTTTACCCACCAGCTATCCAGGGAGGCGATCGGATATTGCAAATCCGACCCCGTGATCACGTGGTGCTGAGGCGGCGTTGCCTACCCAGTAGAATGGGTAGTCATCACATGCTTCATGCAAATTACCGTGTTTAGCGAGCCGGGTTTCACTGAGCGCCGCAACATCGATGTTGTAGCGCGCCAGTTCCATCGCGACGAGTGCAGTGCGTCGCTCCGGGCGTTTGCTGGAGTTCCGGTCCAGTAGTGTGCGCACTTTTCAGCACCCGATACCGAGTGCTTTGTGCGCAGGCCTACGATTGCATTGGTGGACAACCGCACGAGAGGTGGTCGTTGTGCTTCGGAGGTTTGTTTGAGGGACTCCAGCCGGAGCCTTTGGCTCAATAGTCTGACCCACAAGGCAGTGGGTGGTTTGGAGGTTTGCTTGAGGGACTCTGCCTGGAGCCTTTGGCTCAATAGCCTGACCCACAAGGCAATGGGTGGTTTGGAGATTAGCTTGAGGTACTGCGCCCATAGCCTTTGGCTCAATAGCCTGATCCACAAGTCAGTAGGGAGCAGATCCAGCTCGGGAATGTGATTGCAGAGACAGATTGGAATCTGCTTGACGGCCGTCACACGCAGCCTTGGAGGTACTGGAACGATTTCTATATATTTTGCGACCGTAGTAGGATACGCACCTGCGACCACGGCCAGACGCAGGTGGGTTTTGGCGGGTTTGCACCAATTTGACCAGGGGCTGCCAGGCTTGAGGCGGGCAGTAGCAAACCATTGAACACCCGGAGGTGCCCTCCCACCGTCAGAGACAATGCGTGGCCTTCATGCTTTATGCCAATCGAGCTATGAGCTTATAACCCGCAGACCTGTTGTCTCCCATTGCTAGGTTTTACGGGAAGAGGGCCATCGACCACTTCCTAACCTCCGAAGAGGATGGACTAGGATACTGCCAGGGCGCCCACACCTGACAAGAGAACGACTCGGGTCCTCAGCCAAAGCCGATTAAATGAACACCCGAAAGGCAGCGGGTCTAGCACATGGTAAGTTCACTGACTCATGTGAATTGGTGTCCTGGATCTTAGCAGAAGGAAAGAGGGAAACCCAACTCCCACTCAGCGGTCGCCACGAGGAAGCGTCCTGGACATGAGCCTATGGCGCAACACTAGCAGCAGTGGGTAGACCATATGTCAGGATCTAGCCACCACCAGCCTCAGCGCGCCATAGGCTCTCCCGCTATGCATATATATATATATGTATATATATGTGCTCCATATATGTGCCAACCATGTGCCCCATGCTGAAGCTGATGTTGCATTCTTGATGCTTCTTCACCGCAGTTGGGCTAAACCAACTTACACTTAAACTAGGTCTTTTTAAGCTGGATAAATTTCATTCCACTTTATTTGGTTTGGTCTGCCTCCCTGAATAATGTTCTATTAACTGGCCACGTTGCTTACACTAATTGCGCTTATGTTCGGTAATTTTGTTGCGTTTGTAGCATTTTAAGTAACTTGTGGACATTTCTTACTTATCACGGATTTGTTGCTGACCAACTTACCTCATATGGTAATTTAGCGAAGAGTTATGCCACTGTATGCATTATTGGATTTATTTTATTTCAGCTTGTCGTTTAAATTGAATGGCTGTTGTTTGAAATCCCTGGTATGGTTGCGCTTGATGTGTATGTTGACAAGGTGCCTACCTGTCTATTACCCACTACATCGTTCATACTGGCTCCAGGAGACAGTTGGTCGTTGCTGGAGGGGACGGGGTGCACGGTTCTTGTGGCCGTGCTAGGCTCAAAGAGCGGTTCCATGCACTCAGTGTGGAGCGGACTACGGTCCAGCCCCCGCCTTGTGGGCGGTTGATTCCCCAAATACAGCGTGCTTGTGTTTGCCTGTGAAGGAGTGTGGGCCGGCTCCGTTGATGAAACGTGGTTCCCATCCGCATGCCTCCCGGTCTTATTCCTTCGGGTTTACACTGGATATGGGGTATGTGGTTGGAGCTGTGGGTGGTGCAGCGCAAGCCATCCATGGTCCCTCTGTAGGCGCAGGCGTCCTGTGGCTTGCCACAGTGACAGGCAAATCCGAAACCGGATGCCGCCAACATATATATATATATATATATATATATATATATATATATATATATATATATATATATATATACTGCTGTGCATCCTGACTTTTACATTTGCCCAAGAAGCACCGTCGCCAAGCGTCCACTGCTAGCCTGATCGGTCACATTTTCAGTGAAGTCGAATCACCTCTCATTCCTGTGATGCTATTCTTCATTGCATCTTTCGCGTCCACCCGCTGCTCCGAAGGAATACTTTCGGTGTTTACATATGAATCATCTCCAGAACACGTGCAGGACAACAATGTCTTAATTCAGCGCTTACAAAGGTCAGGTTTCACGGGCTCTGCTGAGCTTCTCCATGTTAGTGTATCGTGTCTAAGATATTAAACGAAGGAATCACTTAGTGTTCTTGGAAATGTTAAGAAAACTAGAGACATGCATGCGTATGTTTATTCGTGTGCATTCTTGCTACCTTTCTCTCATGAGGTTGGCGAGGTATCAGCCGTCCTTCAGCATAGTTTGCTAATACTTCATCGTCATTCAACTGCACGCGGTTATAAACCGGATGGGATACTGCCAGGATTTTCTAATCTATGGAGGCGGAGGTGCAGAGGTTTCAATTTAAGCGCCTTCATTACTGAGCTCCGCCAATCATGTTATTGGATGCTTTTGTATGATGGCAAGAAATATCCGCCTGTGCTAATAGGCGCTTGAGTCCTCTCACCGCACTGTTACGTGTCTGGTTGGGTTTTTCCCTTTTCGTATACCGCCCGTGTTTTTACTTTTCTCATCGATTTATCCAATCTGTTCTCTGATAGGCAAGGTCGTCTCGCAGCCTTCTGGATCTTCCGAGTCGGATCTACACGGCGAGGATTCAGTAAGTCAAGCTGTCTGTTATCTCAACGATTTGTTACCGGTTTGTCTCTTCTCGCCTTTTCTTCTTACTTATCTGCCTATTTACGTATTGCCATCTCTGTACTATTATTGTTGCATTTTGTCATCTTTGTGGTTACGTTTGTGTCACATATGACTTTTCCCGGGTGTATCAGCTATGGATAAATGTTGTCCTCGTTCGTTCTTGACTGCTGTCACGCGCCACTCTCGTTTATTTTTGTTCAATAAACCTACCATACACTTTCCTCGCTTTTGGTTCTATATATTGCAATCTAGTCACACCCCAAGAAACAACCTCTCACCGAACTTAATATCTGCGTTATAAAGGTTTCTCTCATGGTTAGTTTTGTCGACCATCCATATTATTTGACTTGCGACCACAATGCTTCCGCGTTTCCTGCCCACTATGGCCTGCGAAATTGACAAAATGTTCAAAATTTTATCAGCTCTCTGCATACAGTTTTATCTCATTTGTGTGTCTTCCTATTCATCAGTTTTCATTTCGTTTGATGTGTGTGCCCCACCCAATTACACAGTTTGTGAATCGAAATATCTCCTGCTTGCTTCCCCTACCTGTCTACCTTTTATTCGTAGAATGGAGATGTTTCGTTTATGTTTCCATTCACCCTGATGCCTAGCTCTGTTTTCACCGACCTAGTTACATAATGCGTTTACATCTAAATTGTTACTTCCAATTCTTGTCCCATCATCATTTTGTAGAATGATGAATGCTGCCAACATACTTAAGCATGTTCGTAGTCTAAAGGTAACAACCTTGTCTTGTGATCTGACGGCGAAAGTTCGAGCCTGCGGATGGGGCACGGCGACCCTTGCAGTATCCGTAGACCACGTGCGACCGGTGATGCTTGCAGGGCAGCGAAGCGTCGGCACTGCGCACTGCTGATGTCTACATCTGTATTCTTCTTCTGACCTTGTTTCATGTTGAATGTGAGTCGACTGTAGTTCGCTGAACGGTCTCACCGTTACTCATGGTGATTTCCACAGTGACCTGTTATTCTTTGTCGTTTTACCTTCACAGTTCACTTCATCACTGTTCTGCATGCCTGATTACAAGTTCAGGCAATACCGTATCACTGTCATTTGACGGATATTGGAAAAGACCAAATAATCACTTGCTTTTCTACGGCTGCTTCAGCCAAGTCAGTTACTGTGTACATCATCCATGGCATCCTAAAGGCTACACGGGTGATGTCACCCGTTTTCGAATTTTCTTATTAAGGCTATGAACTACCACAGTACGTCTGTGTGTCGTGAGCTCATGGGGACTTGTGACATACCCCGTACGTATATCGGTCCGATATGATAGAATCGGGAATCATTCGTGTTGGAGCCGAAACTTTTGATTTGACCTCACTTTCTCTCAGTGCATGTCACCCATAGATGTTAAAATCCATTCGAGGACACATTTGGGTCATGATGGTTTCAGGGGATTGAAAATGGGACCCATTTATGAGCGTCTGAATAGTGCGCGCTTTTACCCTGTATCAACATGGTGACCGTCATGCATACAATTCAGTGGTTTAATCACTATTTCATAGTCACTCTAAGCCTATCACTGACACAAGATCTGCCCACCATTATGCATAATGGTGGTTGTCAATTTTCTTGAGTAGATAATCTTGTTCAGGATATCTACTGACGACGAGTGAGCTCTGTTTCCACTTATATCAAGTCCGGCCAAAATCGACATCTAGCTGAAATGAACCTCTAGAATGTTAGAACACACACTGCTATTTATGTATAGTTCGATCCTAAAGACACGACTCGGTGTGCCACACCTTCACAGTACCAGGAAATGATGAATGGATGCACTCCCTCACTTCCTCCTCTTCGCTCTACAGTTACTTAACTGTCTGGTTTCGTCAGACAGCGAGATACTATCCGGTTGCCCAAGCCTAAGTCATGGACTGTAATATGTTGCATTGTGTTTTCTTTTACAATATCTGTACCTTCTTTGTGTTCCATGGTTTCCGATGGATCTATGTCTATTCATAGACTGTTGCTATATATATATATATATATATATATATATATATATATATATATATATATATATATATATATATATATCACTGTCTGGTTGCCCCATGCTGAGGCTGATGTCGCATTCATGGTACTTCTTCACCGCAGTTGGGCTAAACCAACACACTTAAACTAAGTCTCTTTTGCAGCTGGATAAATGTCATTCTACTTCATTTGATTTGTTCTCCTACCGGAATAATCTCTCAAATTTCCACATTGCCTACGGTAATTTTGCTTATCTTCGTTAACTTTATTGCGTTTGTAGCATTTTCTGAGTCACTTCTGGACCTTTTTTACTTATCGCGGATTCGTTGCTAACCAACATACTTCATATGCTAATTTAGGGTACAGTTCTGTCTGCATAGCCGTATTCTTTAACCGGTATATTTTATTTGTTACTGTCATTTCAAGTGATTGGCTGTTGTTTGACATCCCCAGTGCGGCTGCGCTTGATGTGCATGTTGACAGGGTGCCTACCTGTCTATTACCCACTACCTCGTCCATACTGTCTCTAGGAGATAGTTGGTCGTTGCTGGAGGAGACGGGGTGCACGGTCCTCGTGGCCGTGCTAGGCTCGAAGAGTGGTTCCATGCACTCAGTGTGGAGCGGACTACGGTCCAGCCCCCGCCTTGTGTGCGCTTGATTCTTCAAATATAGCGTGCTTGTGTTTGCCTGTGAATGAGTGTGGGCCGGCTCCGTTGATGAAACGTGGCTTCCATCTTATTCCTTCAGGTTTACACTGGATATGAGGTGTGTGGTTGGAGCTGTGGGTGGTACAGCGCAAACCAACCATGGTCCCTCTATAGGCGCAGGCATCCTGTGGCTGTCCACAGTGACAGGCAAATCCGAAAACGGATGCCGCCAACCATGTAACTGTCTGGTAGGTTCTACTGACAGCGCCTTCACCATTATCAAAGTGTATAGCGAGCGCATTTTCGTTAGCCTTATCGAGGTCGCTGCAATGTGCTCATCATCGTGCGCGTTTCGATGTTGGGATGGACTTGTCATTAACCACGCTCCATTGTTTCATTTTGCTTACATCGTTATGCTTAAATGCGCATTGCATTCACGCTCAGTCGGTGGGTATTTCCTTATAATGTATCAGCCTGAACTGCGAAGGGTGCGCATTTTGACAACGCCACTGAATCCCTGCACTTACCCATCGGCTTAAATGCGAATGCTTTACTGTACTGCTGTGTCTAGCCGGCCCATAGCCTATAGGTAACAAGCTTGTCCCGTAACCTTGCTGCGCGGGTTCGAGTCCACGTTGGGGTGGGCGTCATCGCGGTATACTCAGCCCGCTTGCGACTGATGGTGGTCGCGCGGCAGCAAAGCACCGTCATGATAGCTGACAAACTGTTATTTATTATTATTTTTTCCAACCGTCAATCCCGCATTTGCATTGTGGACCAGCTGGAAATGTGAGTGGAGATGATCTCGGTAGTTCATTTACAAAAAGTATGACTGGCCATTGGAGACCCAACATAAAACATGCTTTTGGTACATTATGCCCAGTTTTGTTATCCTTCTGTTTGTGTTGCATTTTTTTACCTGCATTTTTGCGATTAAAGGGACAGTTTCGCGCTAGAGGATGTGCTCATTGAATTAATTCATCTTCCGGTTAAATACTCAAGGTTTAATAACTTCGCATCTGTTCTCCCTTGCTTCTGAAAATCATCTTACCGTCTTTGGCTACTCTTGGCACAGAAACATGCAGTCACCTCATATAGTAATGTTTTATCAAATTTCTCTAAAAAAACGAGAAACTGTTCCCAAGGTAGGAACAGATCAGTATATGCAGGGCTTATCATTAGTGAATACTTATACCGAGTTTAGCTTTCCAAACGATTTTGGGTTGCTTAATCAGCTGATTTTTGTATGCAGACACAGATGACGCCACTTCCAGTTCATGGAAACTATCGAGTTTGGTATGGACTGCTTTGGAGTTCTCACATGCTTCGATTGTAGTTGGCAGACTGTTCCACAAAACGGTGTATCTGCTGAAGAAACAGTTAAAACACATCGTTACTCCCGTCCGTGGTGTATAGTTTTTGTTACGGAGTCTTTGAAGGGTATTTTGTTTCGTCTCTAAATTAGGCAGGTAGGAGTATGTATTCGGATATATCAAAGTGTGTAAGGCATCATCTTTTGCTTTAGACCTCGCGGCCAGAGGGGCTCGAGGTTATGTTGCTTACCACGTTCACGCTATAGTATATGGTAGGTGTACGTTTAGTGAATGACCTCTTTACATTCTCCATAGCTTTCTTGTCAATCATCCCGCTTGATGCCTTTGTGGACGTTTCCGTATTCAAGGATGAAACAAATCGGGTTTGGCAGGGACTATGGATTTTATAACATTTTAATCATCGATTGTCTGGCACAAGGTATTTGGCCTTGGACTTGTTCAAAAAAGTGGAAATTGGAAGGATACTGGATTCCAAGATAACTGGTAGTATGCTGTGTGTACATACTTTTACTGCCGAGTTTGACTGACCCTTCGGAGGTCGAGCAATCGTGGGATATAATGCTTGCTTTGTCAGACGAGCATTTCACCAACTACGTGTTGCACCATTCCTTAAAGGAATGGGTTAGCAGCAGGATGTTGTGAAGCTGATCCCGCCGAAGCTCATAGACAATCTTGCTGTTATCTGCAAATAGAAATTTCTGGTCGTTTTCTTTGGCTATGTTATTATTATTGATGTGAAGTAGTAGCGAAGAGCCAACTACACTTCCCTCACTTTGACTCCCCATCACTCTGTTTTGTAGGCGTTCGTTCCTTGAGCATTCAGCTGGGCTCGTTCACTTCTGTTGCTGCTTTCACGCTTTTCTTGCCGATATTTATGTTCAAATTCCCATATTGTAAGCGGTATCCGCGATCACCCAGTTGTTTACCACCCTGCTATGCTTATTTTCTCGTCCTAAGTATGTGACATGTCCTGCTAAGCTCCGGTTGTAGCTCGGTCAATAACCGGCGCTCTACGCATGTTCCTTTACTTTCGAGTTTACTACCACTTCTGTCGTCTTCTGGAGCAAGCTTAGCATTTTTATTTAACTCTAAGTCTGCCTTATCCTCTGTACATGTAAACTGCACTTGGAATCGCTTTTAGTTATTCACTAAAACCTTCTCTCTATCGATCTTCCTACTGTCTTAGATGGGCTATGATCCCGACACATGGATGGCACAGGATTCGTCCACAGTTTTGGATCAACGAGAGAAAGCGCCTTTGATCGTCCCTTCTGCTACCGCACCTGTGCGCAGCTCGGTTTCCAGACTTCAAAACTTAGCGACGCAGTTAAACTCACCATCTGGTCTCACAGTGAGGGATCCACAAACAAATCCAAACTGTAATTGGCAGCAACCATACACTAGCCCCGGATCGCCTCCTACTCTGGCTGTC
This sequence comes from Dicrocoelium dendriticum, assembly GCA_944474145.2. Lineage (NCBI taxonomy): Eukaryota > Metazoa > Platyhelminthes > Trematoda > Plagiorchiida > Dicrocoeliidae > Dicrocoelium > Dicrocoelium dendriticum. The sequence continues at coordinate 26,569,517 of OX104060.1, read as the reverse complement.
CCGACATCGTCTGCAGCCAATCCAGTTATCGCACGTTCTCTAAAGGCCGCCTCTTTGGTTACCAGCTCTTCTGTATCGTCCAGTTCGAGCATTCCATTTGTGCCCATTTCTGGGCATAAAGGTCCAACACCACCAGGTCTGCAAGGCATGAAAAGCATATCATTCTCTTCTAGCCGTGCTGTGTGCGGCGCTCAAGGTTCTCCTCTATCTCGGCCCAATGCTCCAATCAGCGTTGTTTTCAATACCAACACGTCGTGCTCAGGCAGCGGTCAAGCGACATTGCTCGGGACTAAAGTCCAGTCTTCTCCACAGGGTACAACTTCGTTGCGGTTGGCTTGCTCCACTTCTGGTCAACGTATTTTGATACAACCATCGAGCACAAACGCAAGATCTGTTGTGGTGCATCCATCGGAGAATCACTCGAGGTGAGCTCCGGACCCGCGCACGTGGCCGTACTTTTAAACACGCCATTAATTTTTCGACAGGAAGTTGCGTATTTAAGCTCATTGAAAAGTTCCTACAAATACGAGTAGATTCGTTGACCTATTTTACTACAACCACGAGCGTAGCGTAGGATGAGTAACTTACCGGTACGATGATACCCAGGCCGTGAACTTATTTTAGCTAATGCGAACACTTTATGAGGCATCAATATTTTTGAACGGAATTGCGGTTGTATTTCAGGTTTTCCTTGCATTGTCCCTGTGACATTGTGTCGGCAAAGTATGCCGTCGCGAAATACATCTGGGACTTGCTTGAGATGCTCACTCTACAAGTGGTCATACCACGATTTAATAACTGTTGAGGACTGAATACCATTTCAGATGTCACTAATGGACACAGTGACCGTAATCGCGAGGCATTTATGTTGATAGCTGAAGCTGTATCTAGTTAAAGGCCACCTGGATGCTCATTAAAAGTATGACACATCGCCTAATGATTTCCCGACGTCTTTGGACTCTGACCGTCTCTTGGCATTGTGAGATTTGTGTCTTCTTTACTTTGAAATAACCCATCGTTGTCACCAATTTTGCGTCACCTGCGACACTTGTGCTTTTAAACTCGTTATTTGCAAACTTTCGGCAGGGAGGTGGTAGCTTCCTGTGTGGTCCACAATTTGTTGGACTTCGGGGGGGGGGGGTGTACCTTAACCGTGTTGAGTGTTTGCCCAGCCTGCTGATTAATCGCGGTATCACTCTTCACACTCATGAGGCTCAAATATTCAGTGACGCATTGCTGCAGAGCGATGCTTTCAAACTGTATCAATTGGTGCAGTTGCCGGGTACGAATTGTGTTTTTAGGTGGCGTCAAATCACGAACGAAGGTGACACTTCTCCTGCTTTATCGGGAGCAATGACAAATCGAAGCACTCACATTCCGATTTGGCGGTTTCGTCACCATTGTTGCAGGTCACGTTTATGGTACGGGAAGTTTGGACAATGTCTTTGAACACCCCTTGTTCGGCTAGGCCAAGTTTCTGTTGTAAAACTCGAGCATGCCGATACTCTTCATGGTCGGCGAAATATATGCACAACAGCACTTCATAGCAGTTTAACCAGGATTCGAAAGTGACACTAACGACGTCGTAACGGAATTCCGTGAGGTTATTCACAAGATTATCGATGAACTGAGTTCCACCTGAGGAAGTGAACTGGCGGGAACACTTCTGCAACAAAGCTTCTAGCATTTGGTTCAGATCTTTGATAGTGATCAACATGTAAATTAATCCAACAATCGCACCCTTGTCGCTAAGAATAGGCAGTCCGGTCACAGCACCGGTTATCAAAATGTTGCGTGGGGGTTAGCTGCTTTACACTGATATCATGATTTAACCTACAGGCTTCTCCGGTTTGAGTCACACTGTCACAAGAGATAGGTGAGATGTTCGCAGCTGCCATGCCCAAAAGATTTATTTTCTGTTCGTACCATCGGGTGATGACTCCGAGCTCATTATCGGGTTGAGGGAGATACAACAGCTGTTCGGTTCTTTTCCGGATCTTGTTGTCTATTGGTCTGGTTTTCTTTCCAATTTCTCGCTATTTATCTGCACTAGCGAACTGGTCTCATAATCAGAGTAGATGAAACTTGTACGCTGTATATCCTACTCTTGAGGAGGGCATTTGAGTTGATTTTGATGCCAGTCTTCGAACGTTGACCTCTGGGAAGTCCCATAATCAGTTATCCGACTGACTAATATTATTGCACTACTCATGAGTAGCCAATTTTCGCTGCGTATTTGTTGCATCATATCCCTCCACTTGCTCACATCCCATACTTTTTGCTTTGCAGCGGAACCACTGGAAACTCCCAGTAGCTGATGTGTTTGTAAAAATCGTCTGCCTTATTTTCACAGTACGAAGTCTTCAGTTATTTATTCACTCCACGAAATTATGTACATTCCTACCCATCCGCACTCTATGTACAGTTGCTTCCTATGCATTTCTGACCCAGTGCGACTCAGACCCCGCTTCTTGCTCGTTGCACGTATTTTGAACTTACTTTCTTGATAAATAATCCCAAAATTACTCTTTTTTGTCTACAATGGTTAGAGATTTCACGCGTCAGACTAGCGCAATATCATAGGAGCATAGTGACTTGTTGGGTGTGGGTCCTTATAACTTTGATTCCGCTTTTCACATCGATCTTCGTCTCCATAGTTTGCATACTGTCCAACTCATTGATGTCGGCTCTCTTCTGATTCAGTCCTTGTAATCCGATCAGTGTCGCTTATCACAATTCTCGTCTACTTGCAAGTCATAGACCACTCCAAGCTACTTCGAAAATACGATCATTGCGCCTCGAATCTTGCGATGTGTGCAACCTCCGATTCGGTAAATATGCGCTTTCAGTGGTTTCTCCTCAATGTTCCGGACACAGATATTCATGCTTGACCATTTCTCGCTTGTCACACTGGCCACTCTGAGTGCACTGCCTCACTCATCTGGTGGATTTTCGTATTTATCCGTCTCAGTTGGGTAGATGTATCAAACCAAAGCCGTATAACTTTTTTCCGGAACTCCCCTTCTCACGATTGATGGTTTCGCTGTGTTCATGAATCTTGCTCACGGCCACGGTCCGCATCTTATAGTTCTGCTCACCTCTTGAGTGTGACCAAGACCCGAAGTTTACTGCACTTCTTTTCTTTTGATTCGGATGAGCCATCTTCCTCTACTCCTGAATGCGTTTTACCTGAGCTCCTCTCTGTTTGAGGACGGCCACGCTCGTCGCATCTGTCCCATATATTAGCTTTTGTCGCTGCTCATACTTTACTTTTTTGTTACTTGGTCCAAAATAGAACGCAGTGTTGAGTGTGCTTTCACCAACGACTGGTGAAAGCTGCATGTGGTATGACGTGACATTTTTGTATCCGGTGCACTTTTCAGACCCTCATTTCCCATCCTCTAAGTTCCTTTGCACTAAGCCTTAATTTTAAGGTGATATTAATAGATAACTGACATGTTATCGATAATGCGAGACACATGGTAAGATCCTTCGGTTCAACATAATGGGATAATAGAGGAAGTGGTGCGAGTTTTCCAGTGTAGTTCACAAAGACGTTTTTGGTGGTGTTCTGTCAGTTAAGTTATACTAAGTCGGAGAGGTTGAGAGTAGGGATAGTCAGCTGTCTATTGGTGACCTTGATTTCTTACTGGATAGTCTCTCGAAAAGTTTCATCCGAATTTCTACGCCTCATTTGGCTATGTACTGCTGTGGCTTAGAATCAACTAAACCGTCGTCATGTTGACTGGGTATTTTATGACTTCTGTTATAAATAAGTAGGCCGCTATCACTTTGAGTCATCTATTTAGGTCCGCTGTGTTACATGCTGGGCACTCTCGCCACACAGCCATTTGCACCTTTCGGCTATTTCGAGTACCGCAAATTTTATAGATATAGAAGGTATATTTCTCGACAACAAGTGACGCAGTCCAACTCAATTATCTTCTCGAATAAGTACAACGAGATCGCATAAATTATATGGCTGCACGTTATTCAATATGGTTTACAATCGAATCTTGGGCAAACTAAAGATGAATGTCAGAAGCATCGATAAATTGAAATCAATAACGACTAGAGACGTGCAAAGTGCTAAAGTAATACGGCCATCCATGGACCCGGCTTCCATGCAGCGTGTTCCCTCGGAAGGTTTCACCCGCACTTCCATGCCCCATCTGGCTATGGCGCAATAGTATGTATGTCTACACCTCTTGTACACATAAATAGATAAACTTTGTTCTCGACGATGCGAGACACCCTGTATCGATATGATCGGGCAATTGCATGCTTGTATAGCACATTGATCACAGGCGGATCAAGATCAGATCACACACACTATACACGTTAGCTAGAGGTGGAAAACACCTCAGCTACTATGCCGCCATACCTAAAAGAAAAAAGGGAATAAAATGCAACAGGTGCATGCCAGCTGGGCTACCAGTAACGGATGGACATCGTTCCGGAAAGCTATCAGCCGGTTACTATGCAGCAAAAATAATTTATTATGCAAAATTATAAAGCTAACTAATGAGATGGTGGTTGGAGGGGGTAGGACAATGAAACTCACAGCACGAACGCCACTGTATTCGGCTCCTAGCTATATCAACAAGTGTATCCAGCCAAACGTGTTCATCGTCTTTCGAACCCCAACCAGGGAGCCGAGACGCTCCAGCTGAGGCCAGTTTCGAAGTGAGGGCCTTCATTCTTCTCTACCAAGTCATCGCTTGGTCACACTCACGTCGCGTAACACGTGGCCGAGCCATTAGAGCCCAAGATCATATCAGGCAATGACGATTGAAAGGACAGCAAAGAAATATTAGATAGTTGCCTGGTTTGTAATGATTTTTCTGGCTTTTAACCCTTCTCTTACATAGAACAGCTAGACCACCTGGGCTAGTATGGCAGTGGGACATGCATTGGGTCATATGAAGCCTGGAACAATCAAACAGTTTGATCACATTCTGTGTAGACAAGAATTTGCTGGTGCTTTTTGGAAATTGTGTTCCAGAGTGCAAGCACGTATTCCGGGTGGTACCTTTTTCCAGACTCTGGCGTACATGTTGAGGAACAAGTTGGAAGATGTGTTGGTTGGATTAATGTCGTGTTGAGGTTGGAAACGTATATTTCTGTGCAAGATGTTAACGAATATACCTAGGTTACGCTTCATGTGCCGTAGCCAGAGCGGATCGAGCCCATCACATCGTTTAGAGTATTCCGGTTTTGAATATACACCTAGGAGGCATTTCGCGAATGCTCTCTGTGCTTGTTCCAGTGCAACGCGGTCGCTTTTTGAGCTTCTACACAACATTGTACAATATTCCAACATGGGTCGAGCAGCTGGTTTGTAACAATAAAGTATTGATTCATGTAGAGAGATGGTCCTGAATACCAGTCCAATTTTTTTGTCTTGCTCTCGCAGTGGCATAACTTACTTGTTCACAGAAGTCAACTGAGCATGAATATCGCACTTTCAGATCGCTTATCTTAGAGCAGAGCTTAAATGGTTGGCCATCAATAGTCAGACCACTATGAGCCAAATCGTACTTGTAGGACATTGCACAGCATTTGTCAGTAGAAAAAGACATTTTCCACTTTGAGCACCAAGTTCCAATCGCATATAGCTTGCGTTAGACCATGTTGACAGCGTCATTGGAATCTGCTGGATGGAAAGTGTCATCAGCAAACAAGTTAGACTGTCGAGCCGTATAGCCCGTTGTATTATCCTGTTCATTTCGAGCATAATTACCAGCCTGGAAGCCTCAATTCTTTATCTCAGGGTATCAGCTCTAGTCGTGGCCAGCGGTATGCTAAGGAACAGTATAAATATACGAAATCGCAAAGAATAATAAATCTGTTGATTCTCGGCGAGATGAGATTCAACTCATCACACGTCAATTGATCATAGCGAATGGGGATGTTTCACAATAGTTTAATGGTGTCATTGGTCGAACGTACATACTGTCATATCACCCGACCCTTCTCGGAGCGGGTTCCGACAAGAAAACAAATAAATAATTTTTATTCTCGACCACGTGGGGCACGCCACAGGCATGATCAAGTAGGTGCAGAAATGTACATTAAGTCGATCATAAGTTGACCAGATATTTTGTTGCTGGTCAAAAATTTGACATACGACTGGACACAGGTGACATGAACGAGGCAGAAAGTATTTGCTACCGTTTGCTTCCTTCCTGATTTATGGGACAGTCCGACCATTGAGACTTGTAATCAAGGTGTCTGTAACAGGACGACAGTAAAAGCCCAGGAAAATGTGCAACAATGCTGTATGATGCCACAGGTGGATAGCGAGTTTGTCTGATAAGTGTAACTTGTGTCACAGCGTGTGTTGTGCATTTACGGTTAAACCAAATTCCTGCTAATCGCGGTCGTTAGGGCATCAAATTTTCGCGATTGCTCCCTGGCTCCGGGATATAATGAGCGGTAAGCATCAAATTCCTTTCCCATAATCATGCTCGTGACGTTTTTCCGAAAATATGGTCGAACCCTAGTTAGAATGATCCCGGGATTGTAGTGGTTCCACTAGTGTAACTAGTTTCTTTGATCCATCGAGCGTCAAGTGAATGTTCCGTGCGCTTTGGAAAAGTGAGAACTATATCTTTCCTAAAGAGCCATCGTTGGACCTTCTGTGGGCTTAAATGTTTCCGGCCAAATCGTAATTCTTCAGGTGATCGGTTTGGATATAGTAACATGCCGTAAGCTGAATTGCAAATAACTTATGATAAAGGCGATACCCATCAAATACGAGAATGGGGAAAAGTGCCATTAAAGCGAAAGCCTGTCGGTAAGTGTCAGAGCGATTTAAAAAGATGGCTAAATTCGTGCTGTCCTTCTTGGTCAGTGTTTGCATTGGTCAACCGTGGAGTTTGCAGCCACCTACTACGGTAGTTTAGTAGTATATGTAACTGCTAAGGTGGATTGAAGAGATTAAGACAAAAGCTTTCATGTCCAACATTCCGGTAAGCTATTGTTTACGCTGATCAATTGTAATTGTGAGGTCTATATCAGACCAATTTGAAGGAATTAAGGCAAAGGTGGACGACAGAAGTACGCAGCTCAATCATCTGCCTCGGTTTTGGTTGTATTAATCATTTTTCACCGTATATTATATGCCTAGTGGCTCTTTCCAATAGGCTTCTGGTCACTTTATTCCGAATAACTCAACTTCTTTGTCTATCGTGAGAAATTTGCCTATTCGATCACATAGGGGAACACGCAGGATGTTAAGGACAATGGAGGCCTGTTCCGAATGGTTGCATATTTATTACACAAGAACTTTGCGCGTATTTTGGAGCGCGACTTTGTTTCTCACAAGTTGCATTTCTTTGTACCGGGAAGAGTGTTGCGATTGAAGAGAACAGCTAGTGTTATGTCCTCAGTGTTAATACTTAGCAGCTTCCTATGTTGCGCCTCGCGAACTAAAAGTCAACCCACCGGACGAGTAGCACATTGGGGAACACAAAACAGGTCGACGTGGGACGAAAGCACACCGATACAGTTCGGTTCACAGTTGCTTGTTCCGTTTATTGTATCAGTCTCAAACAATTAAAGGACGTATGAGTGGTGTGAAGCAAGCGACAGTAACAAATGTTCTGTGACACGGGAAAAAGCTGGTTTGCTTGTATCTGAGGCTGTTCTGATACAAAACATAGTTGCTTGTGGGAAATTGCGCACTTACCTTCCTGCACAAGTCAATTTGTTCGGTTGTTGTGTGTATTTGACTTTCCTCTGTGTGGAATTCTGTTTTTCCATGCAAGTTACAATATTTAGTCTGAATCAGTGACGCCTACTCGACTTGCTTCTCAGGCAGTGAAACTCGGAGTATGTTGTTCGAGACCCAACGGCTATGCACATAAATAATTCGATGTATCGCATCATCTTTGAGCGACAACTTAACTTTTGCCTTCTGAATCAAATCGGGTGCAGTTCCAGCGTTTTGAGTATCTCGGTTTTCAAATGGAACTAGGAATCAATTTGGCATACTATCATTGAATTTGCCCCAGTTGTAATGCTTCGCACCGACGTGCGCTGCATCAACCTGAAGCGCTGGGTGTTTACATGTCTTGAACAATATAAGTTAGCAGCTTTTGAACCGAAGAGTCTAAAGCGCATCGCATATTTTAGCTTATCGTTTGCGGGGATATATTGTACGTGTTTCGCCAAGTTCGGACTATTTGGAAATGATAATACGAAATCTGTCCACTGGACTATTACCGGGCGACTGGAAATGCTCAGTCGCAAAGCCCATACCGAAAGGTGATAACCCAAGCAAAGTGGATAACTACCGGCCGATCTGCCTGACCGCAGTTTTGGCAGGAGGCTCGAGAAGATCATGAAGAAGAGCCTTCTGCAGCTTTTCGAGTCAAAAAGCCTCTTGGCGCCCGCACAACATGGTTTCGTGAAAGGTCGCTCGTGCATCACCAACCTACTTTTGACGAGGCACGAATGGTTACAAGCGCTGAACGAAGGCCAATCGGTCGACCTCATTTACATTGATTTCAGTAGGGTTTTTGACAAGGTAAATCATGCAGTACTCCTCGACAGGCTGAGGATGTGCGGTGTTGATGGTTCGCTGCACCAATGGATCAAGAATTTCCTTGTTGCTCGAAAGTGGAGGGTCCAGGTAGACAACCATCTAACCGACTGGTATCCATCGAGCAGCGGCGTGCCCCAAGGCACTGTACTGGGGCCGATTTTGTTTCTGATCCATGTAAATGATATGCCTCAGCTACTCCAATCACCTTGTGCGTTGTTCGCAAATGACTTGAAGGTGTGGAGAATAATCCGCACAATCAGTGATTGTGATTTACTTCAGCAAGACCTCGACCGCCTCTCCACGTGGTCTGTAGAGGTCAACCTCCCAATCGACCCGGTCAAGTCGCCGTTCATGAGGCTGGGTAAATATGAACCTTGTCGAACTTACATGGTGGCTGGTCAACCGTCGCATCTCGCGCCTTTCGTGTGCGACCTCGTTGTACTCTCACGATACAACATAAAGTCCATGGACAACACGAATAGGCTGTACCAAAACAGCCTTCGGATGCTTTTGGCACTCAAGCGCAGCTTCAACACTTGGTCCGAAGAGATTGCCACTAGTCTCTTCGTTTCAATACTACGATCAATGCTAGAGTACGGCTGTCCCGCGTATAGTCCTATTACCCGGGGCGAGGTAGAAAAGATTGAGCGAGTGCAGCATGTAGCCACCAGGCTGATTACCAACGTATGACGTGTACCGTACGATGACCGGTGTAAGAAACTAGGGCTGTACCCCCTAGCTTATCGTCGACTGAGGGTTGCCCTCATCATGACGCACCGAATACTGCATTTGGGGGATTACCCAATGCTGAGACCGCTGCTTCATTTGCGCACACCAAGCAGCACACTAAGACACCGGTGTAAGCTTGTCGTACCGGATTTGAAGCGGGTCGCCCACCAACTATGTTTCGAACGTAGAGTGGTGAATGTATGGAACGACCTGCCGCAGTACGTAGTTGAGGCCAAGTCGGTGTCGGAATTTAAGAAGCTACTTGACGAACACTTTGCCGACTCAAAATATATTGAGCGGTACACAAAATAACAGGTATTTGTCTATAAGCAACGATTGATGTAGCTACATAGAGCAAACTTTACTTACTGCTCATAATCAGTATTCTTGGATTTCGGTAACACAAGTAAGCTGCTTAACCAAGAATCAGTGTTCCAGGTCCAATATTACAGCGGTCCGAAAATGCATTGCTATTTTCAATTGAGAAACTCATTTTTGAAGTGGAGCATCACAAGCTAAACTCAACACCAGAAGGACCCCGATGGGCAGTCAATCCAATAATGCAAAAAAAATTCACGGCCACTTACTGGACCCAACAACATATTTAAACGTGTGATGAACACGATAGAAACTAACAAAATATACCAACATAGTTTGCACAAACAATATATAGAGCGACTTCCTGAGCCGACGAATACCAGCAACAAATATCTTTTATACCCCTCGCTATAATCCCATTCCATACCACAAAAACAAGCTCAGTAATGGTAGGATAAACCATATCACGAAGCCAAGGTCACTTCCCATCCCGTCTCATTTGTGTGCAGCCCTTCCCAACACCCATCAGTGTGATCAATTTTATTACAGGAAAGAATGGAGCCGGGGCCATTCCCACTGCTTGCATACCCGGCAGAAGCCAACTACGTTTTCCCACTGTTCCTGCAATTTTTGCAGAGGACTCGGCTAGCCAATTGCCAGGCCAATTGCAAATTAGACTTACTCTCTCAAACAACTCCATATCCACAGCAATGTAGGCAATCACAAATGACATGGGACCGATAGTACCACGCCTGTTAAGAGTAAACCCAACACCAGTACTCACAATCATATCGCTTGCGTCCATAATACCGGACTACATCGATGAGTATAACAATGAACCGCAATAGGATGACCCCATACCAAATAATCCGTTTTCCATACTTCTACAACATGCCAGATCTATTAACAACCACTTGCACTTCTTGGGTGCGATGGGCGCTGGAAATGCTGGTGATGGGAAATGTAATGCCGATCGAACGTCACAGACCAGACTGAGAGTGAGCATGTTGCCGGAGGCAGATTGGTCAGCCAATCAGGAAATAGTTGTCCCGTGCTCGCGTCCAGCCTGCAACCATTCACTGAGCGTGCAAGTGACCAATCAGGCACAAACAGGCGTAGGAGTGCATGCTCGTACACCCTTGAGCCAAGGCTTATGGCATTGGACCGAGGGAAGAAGTGCGCGGGCCCAATCGCGCCAATCGTACATCCACTAAGAAAGTCAAGGTGATTTTAGACAGCGTGAACGTGGCGAGCAAGCATAAAACAATGGAAAAGGAGCCAACGACACAATGCAAATGTCAGGGATGAGCCACTGAAACGAACTGTTGTAAATAGTGTATATACCCTACAAATATTCAAGCATAATCTTAATAAATAACTTCGTGAGCGCGGTCCAATCTGCTTGCTTCTTGGAGGGCAACACGACATCTCGACAGAGGAGAAGAAGCCGACGCGCAAAATCCCGCTCCTTTTTAATGGACAGCCCTCGATCACACTGCCGACCGCTCTGCAGGTGACTGAAAGCATGTTGCTGGAGAATGTGAAAGGCGAAATGGAGAGATTTCGTTACCCTGACCCAGTTGGATACTCACCCAATGGCATAACAGTTGGCGATGTTTATGCATGTTGTGGGTGATGAAGCCAGGAGGGTGCTCGAAACATTGGAGCTCAGTGAGGCTGGTGAAAAAAGTCGAACTTTCGGAAGAGCTGAGAAGATTCGGGGCGTTTTGCGACGGACAGGTATATGAAACGTACCAGAGGTATTTACTTTTTGTTCGCGATCGATGCCCAAACGAATCGTTCCAGACTTACCTAACGGAACTGAAACGGTTGGCGCGTAACTGCAACTTCTGCAATTGCATACGAGACTCCTTGACACGTGATCGTATTGTCATTGGCATGAAGAATGATGAGCTGACTCGATGCCTACTGAGAAAAAGGAACCTGTCTTTGGAACAGTATGTGGACATCTGCTTGAGTGAAGCAAGGACGGCGCAGCAGTTCGAGCAGGAGAGAGCCGAAACAAACACCCATCTGCGCGGGTATCCAGAACCAGCAACAGTCCGCCCCAGGCACCCGAAGGACAGGGTCCGAGTTGTCCGTTTTGCGGTCATGTACATCCAAGAAGAAAGAAGAGCTGCCCAGCTTGAGGTTGAATGTGCACAAAATGTTCCAAGAAGAACCATTTTTCTCACTGTTGCAGATCCGCCAAGGTCAGCCCAGTAGTCGAGAGCATCAACGAACAGTTACAAGAATTTTCGACAAGCACCTTGGAAACTCGTGCAGAACACACGTGTATTTTTGCGGCGCTTTCGATTCGAGGACGACCGGTGCGCTCCCAACTGGAGTCAGGGGCTACTGCCAGCATCCTACCTGAGAAGCACTGTGTGGGAGTGACATGTGACAGGACGCAGAATTGCTTCAGAATGAGGAATGGTTCAAAGCTGCTGCTGAAAAGTACCGCCGCGTTGCAGGCGATCAATTCGTAAAACGGCACATAACACCAACTCGATTTTCTGCTAGTCTCAGGCTACCTTATGCGCATTGGGTATTGATTCTATTCAGAGTCTCGGTTGTGTCGCTTTTAACCATGAAAGTTTCGTCCTTTCGTTTGAAAATAACATAGCTATTGTTGACAGCTATCCAAGTGTGTATGACGGGGTCGTAGCGAGATTCGAAGGTTGTGCTCATTTATCTTTAATCGAATCCACTAAACCGGTAGTGTTGCCGACCAGAAAGGTGCCTACTGTCTTGCGTGAGAAATGTTTAGACGAGCTGCAGCGTATTGGTAGTTTGGGTGTCCTAGCCAAATTTGAGGAGCCGACAGATTGGGCTAGCCAGGTGGCGATCGTTACTAAAAATCTGGAGAACTACGCGTGTACATTGATCCAAAACCACTTAACGCCACACTTAGGAGGGAGCATTACACAATACCGATATATCGTACATCCACTAAGCGAGTCAAGGTGATTTTAGACAGCGTGAACGTAGCGAGCAAGCATAAAGCAATGGGATAAGAGCCAGCGACACAATGCAAATGTTAGGGATGAGTCATTGAAACGAACTGTTGTAAATAGTGTATATGCGCTATAAATATTCAAGCATAATCTTAATAAACGACTTCGAGATTGCTGCCCAGTCTGCTAGTTTCCCGGAGGGTAACACGACACCACGCGTGCTTGCGCATATCAACGAGACACAAGCAATCCTCTACTTAAATGTGGTACTTCTTTGATACATTAGACTCCATCTTAATGCTTTTTAATTATCATCTCTTCCGAAAAGATCGCGGTACAGGCAAAGGAGGTGGATGCATTAATGTGCCTGCACGGTACATTTGCAGCAAAACTTCCCGGTCATACACGGATAACCAATGTTCCCGAATCTCTTTGTCTGTCCGTCTAAGGAACCGGCTCTCACATTTTACTCGGATGTGTTTACAACCTGCCAACTGCGTCAACTGCGAGTGTTACCATCATCACTTCAGCTTTCACGTTTGTTGCTAAGATTTCGCACAGACAGAAGATAATTGTTCGTGATTTTAATCTACCAAAGATTAACTGGTCCTCTCAACCATCTTCGTCTACACATACAGCTTTCCTATTCTCTCAAAATTGGTGGCTGGATGCAGTGGGTTACTGAGCCAACAAGAGCGACCAATATACTGAATCACATGTCCATTTTTGGGGTCACAAGCGCACAAATAACGGTATTAGACAAGATCTCTGGCAGTGACCACAAGATGGTATCGTTCACTTTCTGCATCAAATTGGTCATCAATCACGTTTTTATTCCGCTTGTATCCCGTAGGATAAACTGGAAGCAATTCCAACAATTTATCTGATCAGCTGATTGGGACGCATGCTTCTTTTCTAACAACGTATGCAATGCCGTAGACTATTTCTACCGTCGGGTCCATCAGACCTACGCTGTCCTTACTTCCCAAGACGAGGGGACCACACGTGTCCAAAAAGACGCAATCGTGCGTTCAGTCAGCCAGAAACACAGAAGACTAATTACTGGATACAGCAAGGCTGGAAATTTTATCTTGCTTTTACAGTTGCATAATAGCTTTGACAAGATCAAGGACATACAGTTGACAAAGAGTATACACAAGAAGAAACGGCTCTACCAACCATATGCAAAACAAAAGAACTTGTTAACATTCTGAGTCGCAGCACTAATAACCACTCCCAATTAATCGACGGACTGGTTAATGCAGACGGACCGTTCCTTCATGATCCAGCCGACATCTGCAAAGCGTTTAGCTCATTTTTCGCTACCTCGGTGAGCTAAGAGACGTTTCGATTAATGCAAGCATAAAGGTGTAAACAATCAACGTCCAGTGTGACATGGTATTTTCCATCGTTGGTAATAAATTCTACTAAAGCATTCCGATGGTATCTCAAGTGCCATCATTAGACTGGGAGAGCCTAAGATGTCGTTACTATTGCTGAACATGTTTATCCATTCGTTGGAATCAAGCTAGTTTCCAGACAGAGGAAAACAGCGCTCATCTTCCCCCGTCACAAGGGTGGCTCTAAACAAGGAATTAATAAGTACCGGCTAATCCTTCACACCCCTGTAGTAGACAGAATATTAGAAAAACTGGTTAACAATGGTGTAATGAAATTCACCAATTCGCTGGATCTAATAGACACGTCACAGCATGGTTTCCTGCACACAAGAGCGTGCATAACCTGCCAATTACATTATCTAAACTATGTTTCGGATGCTATTGACTCAGGATACGCTACCATACTTCTGTTCCTGGACATGGCAAAGGCATCCGATCGAGTGTCTCATAAATGGCTACTGAAAAAGATCGCTTCCTTTGGAATTCAGGGCTCACCACTAGGCTAGCTATTCTCATAAATGAGCGGCTGTTCTCAGGCAGTAACCATAGCCAACCACCACTCTTCACCACGTCCAATCACTAGTGATATTATTCAAGGGAGTGTACTTGATCCGATACTGTTCTTGCTCTACATCATTGACATCAGTGCAGCTATCCGTCATGGCATGTCTTTCCTAGTTACAGATGACAAAGATAATCTACAATTTCCGACGAGTTGAACTTCAAGATACACTACCGCTCATACAGGAAGACCTCCACTCCCTTGAGAAATGGTGTGACACCTGGATGATGCAGTTCTCGGCGAAAATAGTCTGGCATCACGTATCGCGGCTGCCGATACCAGAGAGATCAATTACACTCAATAGCGCACACCTATGTGTACGACTGTCTACCCGCGACCTCGGAATCAGATATTCTTGCACCTTCAACTTTTCTGAACAAGTGGATACCAGCTGGCTAGGGCCAGAAAATTAATAGCTTGTATAATAGATAAGCTCCACATAACCCCATCCAGAGTAAAACTCTTCAAAATCCTACTCGCATCAGTTTGGAATACTACAACATCATTTGTGGCGGCATGAGGAAATCTGACAGAATATCTCTGGAAAGCATACAAAGGTCATTTACCAAAAGTCTGCTAAGCAAAACATCCACTAAGAACTATCGGGAGCGCCGCCAACAATTCCAGCTCGATCCGCTTTGGCAACCAAGATTGAGACATAACCTGACGTTTCGGTACAACATGATTCACCAAAACGCCTACTGTTATTCGCCCTCCCTAGAACTACAACATAGCTAGACAAGGGAGTTCCGCAGTAAGGAGTTTACCCCGAATGTACCCAGGGGCAGGGTAAACCTGCCGTCTAACTTTTGCTTATCAGTTATGCTATCTTGTGGAATAAGCTTACAGTCGCAATCAGATCGTGTGCGAGCACAACGGCCTTTCGCGTTTAGCTCAGAGATTGCCTTGACTTGATCAGGATTATGACCCAGTTGTCTTAGGAAAGATCACTTGATACTTTGTACCAAGAAGGGTCAGACAACATCTAATGAGTAGAAAAGTTTCAACATGTATGACACCCTAGTGCTGTTCCCATTCACTATTTCAACTAGTGCACATTGTGTCGAACACACCAGTGAGTCAAAACAATCCCTTGCAAGTGCAAAAGCAATAAAAACACAAAGGTCTATTATTCATGCATGAGCATGATATTTTGTAAAATATGATCTCTGCAAAATATGGCCACTGCTACTGACTCAATGAGAAATACAGCTATTATTATTATATTAATACTATTATTAACTCAAGGGCTTCTAGATCAATCCGTACACTGCAAAGTGCAGGTTTCTGGTCTGCCGGATTGAAGGTGTGCACGACTTTAATGTCATCAGCGAACATGATAGGCGACCGTGTGAAAATGCATCAATAACATCACTGCTCTACATAAGGAATAGTAAACAACCAAGAACGCTGCCTTGTAGAATGTCATTTCTTACCAAGCTGCGGCAGGATGTGTGATTTTCGACCCTGATTGCTTTTGTTCTACCTTTAAGGTAGGTGAAAATCAAGGGTGCGAGGGGTTAGTTATACCAAATATACCAAGGTTAGCCGGCCTGTGGCCCTTAGGATCACAAGCCTGTGTGTTTGACCTTTCGTAAGGGACCGACCGATTCTGACAGTATCCTTAACCCAAGCGCGATGGATGGTGGTTGTGCGGCGACGAAGAGTCGATACTGCGTACCGGCGTACTGCTGATACCATTTATGCCAAGATTACCAAATCTGTCATGAGGTACCGGGTTGAAAACCTACATTTAGGTAAACATAATAATATGGGATTTACCCTCATCAACAGCTTTTGTGATGTGATTTAATATTTCCAAGTGGCTTTACTGGCAAGTACGATGCTGGTCTGGGAGTATAGGGTTTTTGTAGAGTAGACATTCATGCCACTTTTTCATGAATTGTGCACAATGCAGTTGTGGCTTCATTGTTTTCTGAGCCCTTTTTGTAATTTGGAGCTAATTCGGCATACTTTCAATGAGCTTGAACGGGGGTAGCTCTCGTTGATAAAATGCTTATATTCAGCTGAAGGATAGGGATTTGGCGTCACCACATTTAAGAAATCTGAAGGAATACAATTAGGACCGTTGTAGAAAAATGGCTTTAGGAGTTCGAATGATCTGTATGAGCAGTCTACTGTCACCAAAATATCGGTATAACACAAATTATGGTATTCGCCATTGAGCCTGTGACAATTCGCCTTGTGTGTGTACTAGTTAGCTGGGAAGCTACAATCCCTCACCTAAGGAAATCGGCACAGTCGTGACCCACAATAAAAGGAGAAAATATTGTAGAAATAGGCTGAAAGTACAGTGACGATAAATAAACAGCTTATGTCCGAAAGTTGTCTGATTGAAATAGTGAAAAAGATCATATTAAACATTGTGTATCCTCCTGCTGGTACGCCTTCATTTTTCCATGAACATTGCCGGGAGGTGTACCAAGTAACTTCCTTTAGTGGCAGCTGGAAAGTGGTCCTATACCTCAATGAATCAAGCCTAACGGAATGCCGTGCGTACCAAAATTTCGCTTGAAGGATGGCAGGCTTCAGCTAAATAAGATCTCGGTCACCATTCACAATGCGAGTGCCTCTGTTTGCTGCATTATCTGTTGTCACCGTACCAGTCACTATATCCGAGAGGTTAGTGAACCTGTTAGAATCCAAAAGAAAACTCCTGTCCGGCTGTGAGCACAATGTAACAGACGGACTATTAGGAGCCTGCGTGCTGACAGGGAAGGCTGGTGGACTACTAGGGCACAAGAAATGGAAGAAGTAGGCGATGGGCGCAAGCCTTTCCGACTGTGCCGCACTAGTGGTCCCAGGAAACCATCAAAAAACGCTGGTGCCCTGATTCACGCTAAGGATCGTTGATTGACTCATTGAGTGGTGTGTTTTCGAGAGTAATTGCTCTGGCCTCTCGCTCAGACGGCGCAAACTGTGTCGTGACTGGTTAGTTGACGGGCTCCGCAATCAGAGTCATTAATCATTCTCGAGCTGCTGATCCGAATGGCTATAAACCCAGACCGTTCAAGGATGATGTGAGGTCTTCTACAAAGGACTGACCACACTTTCCAAACAAGTCTGGCAGGAAGAGACAAACCCAGCTAACTGGCGTGCGTCGATCCTAGTGGCAATATACAAGAAGGGTAGTCGCACGGAATCTGTCAACCGCAGAGGTATTAGCTTTACGTCGGTGGTGACAGAATTAATGGTCCTAATTCTCGTCCGTCGCCTCACTACAGGACGGGGATTGCGAGGGAGGATAAAGCAAGTAGGTTTCCGCCCAGGAAGGGACTGTATAGACCATATGTTCACTCTGAGGTAGGTGCTAGAGCAGCGCCACAAGAAATTCAAACCTATGTTAACTGTGTTCCTTGACGTCAAGAGGGCGTTCGACTCAATCGGTCGATCAGTTCTGATCAAAATACACAGTAATATGTGAACATTCTTCGTGCGCTGTACTAGGACACCGCACATCGCGCCAGCGTCTACGGTGAATTATCGGATGTTTTACAAGACAACAGCAACGCACGTCAGAGTTGTCCACGTTCTATGAAGAACAACAGAGGCAAACAACTTGACGGCAACAAAGATAAAAACGATACCTCTAAGATTATCGCATTCCGAACCTGAGTCACTCTTGAAAATTGGGACTGTAGCGGAGGTGCTCCCGTTACCACAGCTTCAATACTAAAGTGTATAAATAGTCCACAAGAGCGAAGAAGTGCTGGGGGAGGGCGTCTATCTTCTCCTGCGGGTTAGTTCCATTTCGGGACTTTGATTACTGCCAATGATGGTAGATCCTAGCTGATGGAAGACGGGTTATCACTGGCCGTTAAGGATGCTGGTAACTCTGGTTGACTAAACCGCTTTTCAAGGTGTTCGATCCAACGCTGCAATCGTTTTGACAAGCTCGGGATTGGCTTTTCACCTTCGCCGCACATGGTCTCACTAACTGCAGGTCTCCTGCTGCCCTTTTCCATATCAGACGGAAAAACTTTTCGATGCTTATCAAGGATAGCGGATGTTTCCATTTCCAATGCACGATGAGGCCATCACGCTTCGAGGTCCCTTTTCATGTTGGCACACAGTTTGGACCTGAGGTCTTTGCGTGTCTCGTATTCGTTTCCAGACTGAACGCATCGTTGAGCATCCGGAGGTTCCAGAGACTGCGTAGAGACTTAGCGTCCAGGTTGAAAATTACTTACTTCACATGCCTGCTGCTAATAACGTCTGGTGAATATGCGACCAATGGACCTCAACTGTGTTCGGCGAACACTTACTGCTTTTGAATACCACTGATGCATAATCAGAACATCCGGCTGTGACAGTTGGAGGGTGTAAATACACTCTCAACGTTGTCGCGGATGTCCGCCGAAACGAACTAGAAAATCGGCACATATAGATGCATGGTCGGAGTCCCCACTCGTCCTCTTGATCCAGCGACAGTTGTGACACATGCTCTCCAGCAGTAATTGACCATGATGGGCATCGATTTGTGTTTATGGTTAGCCTGGGGTTGTGGAGCTCCATACCACCTTACGGTGGGTGTTGTTTTGGAACTTAGCACTGAAGGGAAAAAGGTGCGCATCTTCACATGGTTTAGTTACTGCTATCCGTTATCAATACAGGAGCATACACTGTGTTGGCAGTCCAGATGCAGCTCATCAGTCGACAGCTTTCCAGCTTCGGCATTTCGTTAATCAGCGAGTGCTACTGTA
Organism: Dicrocoelium dendriticum; assembly: GCA_944474145.2. Lineage (NCBI taxonomy): Eukaryota > Metazoa > Platyhelminthes > Trematoda > Plagiorchiida > Dicrocoeliidae > Dicrocoelium > Dicrocoelium dendriticum. Next base: position 26,550,276 of record OX104060.1, on the reverse strand, counting down.
TCCGTACTGTTTCTGTAATGAGGGAGCTCGTTCAGCTGATGGTAGAAATTGTCTTTCACCGAGTCGGCGCTACAGTGCATAGGCAGGTAGGCTACCACGCCAAACAGGCACCGTTTATCTCCGCACGATTTCGAAGCTTTGAACGAGCTAGCCATCCTGAGGGCACATTTTCGGTTTATGATCGGTTTTGTTTCAGTAGGATAGCTTAACCCGGTGGCTCAGAGCAATGTGCATACCGGCATTTAAGGTTCTGTCATCTCCAGACAAACGCAATGAGAAAGTGTCGCATGTGGCGGGTCGCAGACTGAACACAGAGCTCAAATCTTGCAGTCGAATCTCCAATAAACAGCTGCTATCGATCGATAGATTCTCTAGCCTACTGATAAGTGTTGTCTGTTAGCCGATCTGCTACATAATGCACACGTTGAAAAGGCCAGTTTATAGCAAGGATCGAGGGCTGCTGCTTTCCGCTTGGTTGCAATGGATTTGTCGATAGGGTCAGAGCAACGTCCTTCGATTGCGTATGCCTCGAAGCTAGAACCTAAGCGACCATCGAAGCAAAGTGAGTGTTGGCCAAGTATTTTGGGATTGAAAACCGGGGATAAACATGAACTTGGAGGGGGACGATAAGCATGAAGACGCGAAAGAGGTGGAATGGGAATATGAAAACGCCTGAGTGGTAACATCCCCCATGGTGTCCACCCTGCTCGACGCAACAAATGCGGCTCCGGAGAATCAGAAAATAATTTGAACTATTTGCCACTGTATTTTCTGGGGACGATATTGTCGGAATACCCGTGTCTATAAAAACGAATGATTTTAGTTATCAATCAAATCCTTTAGTCCAAAAGCTTGGACGCAGGGCCTCGGAGTTTTGTCAATGTGCTACAGTGTCTGTTTATGGACTGAAGAGCCACAGTCATCATCCTTATTATACACTTTAGCTTTAGGTGGAAAGCACCACAGCTATTGTGCCGCAATACAAAAGACAATTAAAAAAACATGAACCAGAAGCACGCCTGCTGAGTCGTCAGTAACGGATGGACATCGATCCGGCTATTTTGCCTCAACAAGTATTATGTTATGCCCAATGAAAGAGATCGTGATTGGAGGGAGGCTAAGCCCGAGAGAGAGAGAGAGAGAGAGAGAGAGACAGAGAGACAGACAAAGAAAGTCCCAATACAAAGGCCATTGAGGTCGGCTCCTAGCCATCTCAACAAGTGTATCCAGCCAAACTTATTTACCGTCTTTCGATCCGCAACCGGGAAGCCGAGCGGCTACAACCAAGGCCAACTTCGAAGTGAGGTCCTTCATTCTTCTTGACCGTCTTCACTTGGTCATCCATCCTCATCTTCCATCCAGACCCCAGTCGTGCAAACAACGCACGCCGCGGGAGTCAGTGGGCCGGCATAGGCAAGATGTGACTCAGCCATCGGAGTCTGGTGTGCGAAATAACGGTGCTGAGCGTTTCACTTCTTTTTCCTAAGCCATAAACAAAACGTCGAACACGCTCAATATTCACACGGTGTACCCACCAGAAATGAGCGACACTGCAAAGGCACTGGTGATTGAATATAACTAGCCTCGATAGATCTAATGGGCCAGCTTTCACAGCTGAACAGCAGGGTCGGAAGTACGGCTCCGCATCACACTCTACTCTTCAATTAGAGAGTGACGTTGCGCCTTCACCATAGGTTGCGAAGGTTAGCAAAAGTGTATCGTGCTTTTGCTATACTGTTTGTGACCTCGTTTTCAATTCCATTGGCGCTGATACAACTACATTGGTTGTTGAACTTATGGACGACTTCTAGCTGATCCCCGCCAACCGTCAGTGCAGCAGTTGTCCTTGCCAATCTTGAAAAAAAGCTTTGCAGTTCGAGGGTGCAAAACATAGCCCGAAACGTTTGACAGCCAAGTGCTAAGCTATCCAGAGCCACCCTCAAACTAGCCGCCAACATGGAGTGTCAATAAACTGACTCTGATCTCTAACCATTGAGCAATATGGTGTTGGTAGCTCTGAAGGTGTACGAAACACCACCCAGCAGAGCTCAGTGAATGGCTGAGGCCTGTAAACCACCGCATCACCTTGAGGCCCAGTATTGTAGTGACAATGACATTTTCCTCCATCAAGCATCGCCATCAGACTTGTACACATTTTGTTTTACTTTGCACTCCTCCAAAGCCTATATATACCAGACTGCAATTTTGAACTAGGTCCGCCCTCTTGCCCGCGCGTTCCCGGCTGTTGCGCTCTGACGTGGTGTAACCCTGCTTCGCCACTTTCTCCCACTGCCCCCAGGCTATATTTACATAGTTATTGTACAGTGCTATTTCCTCAAGACATTCTTTATATTTTGGCTGTCTTCTGTCTTATTGTGTTACGGATTTCTTGTGTAGCGTTCGTGAAGGCGCTACATAATTGGTGACCCCAATAGCATTCCGGTGAGTTCGTTCCATTTCTTTGGTTTTTCCACGCAAGCCATGGCCTCAGTTTCTAAAAAGTGTGAAGATTCATAGTCGGTACAAGCGGTATCTCTTGTAGTTCCATCATTTATTAAAAAAGATCCCGTTTTGTGGTTCATAATTTTAGAAGCTGAATTTACTTCTAAGCATGTTACTAGTGATTCTGCAAAGTTTAATCACTTGCTAACACGCCTGCCAACTGATATTACTATAGCACTACGTGATCTTATTATTTCCTCTCGTTCTCCTGACCGTTATAATTTGCACAAGAACGCTGTAGTAAAGCGTGTTACTCTCTCAGCGAAGACCCGCCTGCATCAACTTTTTACTGGTCTTCAGCTAGGTTCTAGTAAGCCATCCGCGCTGTTGCTAGAGCTGCGTGGTCTTCTTCAAGGATCGCATATGGACGAGTCGCTGCTTCGAGAGTTATGGCTTCAGCGTTGCCTGAAAACGTACAAGCTATGCTATCGCTTGCGAAATCGCAGCCTTTGTCAGAAATTGCAGATATTGCTGATGACATGATGGATCGTTTTACCAGACCACCGTGTCCGTCGTCTAGTTCTGTTTGCTCATCAGACACTGTCGCTCGCGCTTTCCTAGAGCGATGGGTCCCATTCTTTGGTTGTCCTGCTGTTGTGACAACTGATCGAGGTTCGCACTTCGGCAGGCACATTTGCTCACCTTCTTCAGACCCTCGGCTGCC
>OX104060.1:26522521-26546611 GCA_944474145.2 Dicrocoelium dendriticum | reverse complement strand
ATGCGCCACATTCAGACGAATGGCCAACCTGTCTCATACCGTCCACGCCTAACTTTCCCCGAGAAACGTAAGGTAGGTAAGGCGGAGGTTAAGGACATGTGCAAACTCGGGATAATAGGTCCTTCTGACAGCCCTTGATTTTTTCCACTGCAATGCTTCCTAAGGAATCTGGTGACTGGCGCCATGAGAATGATCATCGCGCACCCACTTTGCTAACCGTCCCAGATAGTACCTAACCCCACAAATGCAGGACCTCACCACCTGCCCAGAAATAAAGCGATCTTCAGTAAGATCAAGCTGATTCACGCCTAACACCAGAAAAAATGTAGAAGAAAGTGGCATTCCTGAAATAGCCGTCATCAATGCTTTCGGCCTGTTCAAAATTTTAAGAATGTTCCTCGGACTGGGCAAAACCGCACAAACCCTCCAACGCTTCATCCACGATATAACTCGTGGTCCAGATTTCGCCAATTCCTACGTCTGCGATACTATGTGTGATGGGAGTGTCAGATCAGAGTGAGCGAATGGACCAACCTAGCCAGCTGGACAGCCAATTGGAGGCGGGCGTAACGGATTCGATTACTGGACTTGGATTGACCGATAGTCGTGTGAGTGATTCACCGTCTGTTTAACTGAAGCAATGGAGGGAACGCACTGACTCGGAAGGGTTGTTAGTTATGGACTTGCACGGGCAACTTATATGGAGACTTACCAAATCTGCTGTAATCTTCGTCGACATGACTTTGCTGAATACACGCTTGTCCCCGAAAGACTGACTTCAGCAACACTATGGTTCATCAGAAGAAAATCACCTCGACCATCTTCGTTCTCTTTTCCAACGCTTGACCCAACACAGTGTCATAGTCAACCTGACTGTAAAATCTCGGCAAGTCAACCGTCGAATTCCTAGGCCAGCTCGTTTAATCGTCTGGTATCCCAGTTCTTCCTGATAAGATGCAGAAAGTCGATGACTTCTCCGTTCTTACTTCCTTCAAGCACCGTCGATTTTGTGTTCCAGTCAACTCCCGACGCTTTATTCTTCGTTGTGCTCAGCTCATGCAGCACTTGACTCACGAACTCATGGGAAATGAAAGTAAGTTCACTTTCCCGGATACAACACAGACAGTCATTACGGAGCTTAAAGATTCTATCTCCAACTTAGCTTTCTGCACTTCTCTCTATCACGACTGATGCCTCAGACGTCGCGGTAGGGGCTATCCTCCAACGTGTTGGTGAGCACTGGCCGCTCCTCCAAACGCCTTCAAGCATCGGAATCTCGCTACAGAACGTTTGGCAGAGAACTGCTCGCCGTTTATCTAGCCAGTCGTCACTTCGGGCACACCCTCGAAGGTCATGCTTTCAGGCCTACACTGATCACAATCCCACAGCTTCATCTTTATTTTAGCCTCTGATAAATACTCACCGCGAGAAACTAGACATCTATACTTTGTCACAAAGTTCACTGCTGACATACGTCATGTCTCAGGTTTCGGCAACCCCGTCGCTGAGGCTCTGTCACGCGACAACTTCACCCTTCAATCTATGCCTACTGTCGACCTTGCCGTCATGGTATCGGCTCAGGCTCAAGATGAAGACATCCAACGTAGCTTGCAGTGTACTCCACTGCAAGTGCAACCCGCTGCTCTCCAAACCACGGAAGCACTATCCTCTGTGCCACTATCACAGGTTGTCCTAGACTCCTCGTGCCAGTCTCCTACGGACGCACCGTCTTCAACACACTCTACGCACTATCATATCCCGATATGCTTGTATCTTTGAAACTGGTCACCGAACGTTTCGTTTGGCCACGCGTAAACAAGGATATTCGTACCTGGGCTAGAGCTAGCCTTCAATACCAACGCTTCAAAACAAATTGCACATCCGTAGTCCTCTGAGTTCTTTCCCCGCCCCAGAAGCTAGTTTCCCGCATGTGTACCTAGACTGATAGTTCCTTTACTCCCTACACGTGGATTCGCATACATGCTCACATTGGTCGACCGTTTCTCCAGAAGCCATTCCCGTAATAGATTGCCCAGCATAGACTTTCATCTGGGCCTTCTTGGATCAATGAGTCTCGCAGTACGGATGCCCATCCACCATCACAACTGACCGTGAAAAGTCTTTCGAATCCCCATAATCCGATATCTTCCGCAAATTATTAGGCTGCAGTTGCATTCATACGGCAATGTATCACCCAGCAGTCAGTGATTTAGTTGAAGCTTGTATAGACATCTTAAAGCCTCACTCGGTACCTCCTCAAACTCTAGCTGGAGCGACAACATTTTGTTTGTTCTCATTGACATTCGCAGCAGAATCAAAGCTGCTTTGCTACGTGCACCAGCAGCTGGTTTACGGCACAACGCTCAAGTTGCCAGGGGAATTACTTTCATCTTTCGCATTGTCAGGTATACCTCCGCCTAACTTTGTGCCCTCCCTAGCGCAAGGCATGCGTTCACCAAACCCGACCCCTCCTCGTGACCAGAGCAGAAATGTTCAAATGCACAGTGAACTCTTTTATCTGCACTCACGTTTTCCTTCGCATTGACGCAAAGAGGCGCCCACTCCAGCCTCCATACACTGGACTCTTCGGAGATCTGCAACTGTTCCACCGATCAACTCAAGGTGGCTTTCTTTGCGAACCAATTGTAAACCAAGCTGATACTACCACAAAAGTACGCACACCTGCGGTGAGTTCCAAAACACTGGAGACCCGCAAAGCCTCCGTTTCCATTAACCGTCTGCCTACCCTGCCTCTGCACCAAGCAACCGATCGATGTGGTAGACAGGTAAGACATCTGGTCCTCTTTTTAGCGTCTGTGCACGTTTGTTGATTCCGTTAACAAGCAGGTATTACGCCTTTTATGGTAATCTTGCGCTTCACCCATAAGTCTTTGCAAGCTCAACAAAAAACCCATAAAATATTTTGAAAAACCCAACAAGCTTATTTGCTTTTATCCTGCATGCCCCATTCCCTCCCTGGCGTCAAGCCGCTTTCTCCGGCACTTGCCCACCTCCACTGAGTTTTGCCATCTTGAAACTACAGAACTGCCAAGGCAACTATTGTTACACCCCAACCGACTCAAGGCCCCTCACTGACTCAAAGAACAACCAGTCGCTCTCGACCGAGGACGGCCACGGCAGGATTGGTCCCCATACGCCTGGCTACCTGTTATCGCCGAGGACGCCGGGGTTTCTTCGTGGGACGAGGAAGGTGGGACGCAGTGCGGTGGGCGGGGGAGTGACGCCTCCTAAGCACACGGTGGGATCTTCACTGGAGTAAATGTCGTGTTGATCCTTTGCTTGGCTAGCCAGATTTTCGCAATCGGACCAGCCCCCTCCCCGACAGCTCACCGACGATGCTCTCTGGTCCAAATGAAAAATAACAGAAACCTAGACCTGCGAAGTCTGCTACACGCCCTGTTTGGAATTCCTTGTAGAAGTTCGTCTTACTCTTTGCACCTACCCACACCCCGTTACGTTCACTGACATCTCTATCAAATACTTTCACCCTCCTGCCTTTTAGTGGGAAAGCCTTTTAGTGCATCTAAAACACAGCATTTTACGACTTGGATTTTACTGTTGTTTGAACCAAACGTCCAGTTGCTCACTGATTGTGCATCCATCTTCATAAACTGCTCCCATGAGTCCCATTCCTTGCCCTTGCTCATTCGCTTCCCAATCCTAGTTGCATGTACAATATACCTTGGGTTCAACTGCCTCCATTTTTTTCTACCGTCCCATATTCGACGTCTTTTACGTGTCATTGCTACCAATTATATTCCAGATGCTACCCAACAATACCTCCGTTTGGATACCGAGGTTTGTCAATACGCCTAGTCTATGCGACCTCAGTGGTCTAGATTTCGTCGAGTTACGTAAAATAAATTTCTCAAGAGGCGGTCGATTTGCTAGCTGTCCGTTCTCACCAGTACCTAGTTGAACAGACGTTTGATGTACATATAGATCATAAGCTACAATCAGGAATGCTAGGTGAGTCAAAAGCATCGATCCAAATGGGTAAATGGGTAAATCAATCTGCTGGCTACCAGTATAAAATGAAATAACTCCCGCGAAAAAACTCCCCGCGAAAAAATGTTCAACCGTATGTTGAATTTTTGTGTCCTTCACACATACACTTGGCGCCCCGGTTGGATTCAACATGCCGCTTCATCGCGCGGTACCCACAAGTGTGTCGTAACGGAATCTCATTGAATGGTTAGCGGCATCCGGTTCCGGGCTTGGCTGTCACTGCTGCCTCCATAGGACAGCCACAGGGCTTCTGCGTCTACAGAGGGACCGGGGGTGGCTTGCGCTGCGCCAGCCACAACTCCATCCACACACTCCATATCCGTTGTAAACCCGAAGGAATAAAAACGGCAGGCAGGTGAATGGGAGTCATGTTTCATCAACGGAGCCGGCCCACATACCAGCATGCATGGTGGCAGCATTCCTGTCTTGCTACTTCGCGAATCGTGCGTACCAGACGTACACAAGGTAAAGGTTGAGCCCTAATCCGCTGCACACTGGATAGAACCACCCTTGAGTATAGCACGGTCAAGGGGACCGTGTAACACGTTTCTTACCTCAGCAACCATTCATAATCTCTTGGAGAAAGTAATCGAGGTGGAGGATGTATGGCAAGTAGGCACCTTGTCAACATTCACATCAAATGCAACTGCACCAGGGATATCAAACAACCAAAATAGAAGTTGAAAGAAAAGAAAGACGTAAATTCGACAAGGACTATGTAAGAACGTAAAGGAACTGAGCAAGTCAAATTAAGTGGCATTCCTTGTATCCAAATTATATGCCCATCAGTAAAAATTTAAACTACCACCTCCGTGTCTTTTAAGTTATCAGGAACGGTGCTCACCAGTTGACAGACGGATATGGTAAGTCTAGTAGCGTGGGTTGATCACTCCATCTCAGCACTCACCACCAATGAAGAATTGATAGGGTTACATCACAACAAAAGAACGGTATATCGCAACCTTTAGAATTGTTTGGATTGAGAGAGGACGACCGCAGCGCAAATGTTTCCAGATCACTCTGAAGAGTGGGAGCGACACAGTGGGGGCGATACATCCTAAAACGATATCTGCAGCATTCAATAAATTTAGCCGGTATAGGAAGTTCTAGCTCGGGTTACTCCCTGTAAGACAGGAGCAAAGTGTAGAGGACTTTATTCCGTTAAGCTGAGTAAAGTGGGTGCAGTTTGTAAACTAGGTTTAATCACTTTGTAGACATTTGTTTAAACACTAATCGTGAACAGCTACACGACCAGGCTTGATCTGTTAGCGCACGCGGAAGCTTTTGAATATTTAGGAAACAGCAGCCCCACTATTCTACATTTTCCATTCAGTGCAGGTGATACAATATACACAAGATACGATACAGCATCTAGTGTGGATCGGTTAGGTGTATGAGTTAACTGGTATACATCGTCCGCATGGATACGTGTGAAAATCTGAAGAAAAAAAGTTTTCTCTAAGACCTTCAGCTTCAACGACTTACATGCATCGAACGGAAACTTTGTGGCTTCATTTTGGGCACAAGCGTTATCCTTAGGTGTTACCAAATGCCAGGGCTTATGACAGTTATGAGAGAGCGGTTGAACAGAGCGGTTAAGGAGTACCGCGAGATAATCCGCGCGTCCCTGTGGAATGAGTGACAATAGAGCAACAGGTCTAGCAGCCTTTACCATGGTGATTTTTATAAAGATCTTTCTTGTCAAGACAGACTACGGGACCTGTGTTGGTGAGAGAGGGCAAGAACACATACCCTACGTAGAAGAAGAAAGGACAGCAATTAGCTAATCCACATCCATGCTAGAAGGTCGTTTAAGAGAGCTTCTGCCACACAGCTGCTTTAAACGTCTCCAAAGATCACGACAGGCGCGGCTGGCTAACACAGTTTAAATGTATGAAGGAAGGAATTGTATTCTTTCTGGTTTCATTGTAAATGATAGCCTTTTAAACTTGACAAACATTCGAAAAGTATAGGCCCTTGCTTGCCTCTAAGTTGCTTCATTAGCAGCAAAGAGAAACTGTGCATCTGTAGGGGTCGGATGCAAGAAGGAAGCACAAGCCAAAGCTGAAGTCGATGTGTTCAGTTAGATCTCCGCACTCCAAAGATAGGTTATCGTCACTGAGAACCGAAAAGTCCGTCGTAGCCAGCGTCGCTTGTAGTTTCAAGTACTTGGTTGTAGAGCATCGTTCTGATCGTCTGACGGCTTAGTAGGGATTTTTGTCAGATACACATGTCTTTGATTTTGCAACAAATAGCTAAACATTTCTACTCAGGACACAGTGGTCTGAATTGCCGAGATGATCACGCTTCAATATAGAGAACAACTGACTTTGGCTTGTGAAAACAAAACAAAACTATGTAGCAAGTCTGGTCTCGAAAGACATCGTATTTTTAGACAAAGTGTATTAATGAATGTCGTATTATTTTTGTCAAAGTTCCCAACAACCATACAAATAAGAGTAACGCTGGGGAGAAATGGTCCTCAAAATTCTTAAGCTGAGACGGCGTTGTACCATGGGCTATTTAGACGACAGACTGCAGAAGGAAAGAAATCCACCAAAAAACCGGTTTACATTCGGTTGCATGACAGTTACGTTTGGCTGTTGAGTAGGTAGATAACAAGGTTACCGAATTACATCAGCATTGGTTGACGTAGATGGTATTGCCTCTGCACTACTCTTAGTGGATCGAACTAACACAGCGCAGGTAACGGGTGTCTGCGAATAAGCTAAGTCAAATGATTGTGTACAACAGCGGTTACCGTAGTATTCAGGCGCAGCCGAATTACAAACCGTAGAATTCAGCTAAACGCTGGAATTACACACAGTTGTTGCACACAGTAATCAATGCAGGTAATCACAGGCAGTCGCAGGTACTCATCGGTAGTCACATGGACTCAGTAGCCTTCAAGTCTGGTAATGGGTCAAGGCCAAGATAACACAGATTGGCATGGTGGACTAGATATCAATGAACAATGATTTGCGCCGAGTAAAAAAGCAGTCGCTTGACAAGTCCTGCAGGATGGAGGGGGTAAAATTAGAATTAGCAAAATATGGATGAATTGTCTGTTTGAGCGTTTATCTGGCGGATACGCGGTTGAATATAAGTAGTGTAAGTGGGAATTGTATACGAACGACGAGATGAAATGGGGACAGTTATAGTTGCTGTACTCTGTGCGAAAGTAAGATGTCAAAACGAGGATACTCACTTTGTCTCGCATTCTCAGGTTTATGTAAGGTGCTAATCCGGTTTGGAGAGATAAATAATATACTTCAAAATAGCACAGTTTAGTCAACGAAGTGATTAGGGCAAAGGGCAACATCCAATGGTTTTTCGAAAAGACCCATGATCAGGTAGAAAACAATGAAGATGGAGTGAGAGTTCCAGGGTTGACAAACCGGAAGATAAAAATACTTCCGCCGGCATTCCAGGCGGCTAAACTGTGCACACAATTTCAGAGGGTTACCTCTGAGATTTGTGTTATGGCTACGTTTCAGCAAGTGACGGCATATTTGATTAGGGTCACACAATATTTGATAGACTAACATGAGATCGCCGCGCAGCCTTCGGTAACGACCACTGAAAACTCCCAGTAACTTCAGCCTTTGATGGTAGGACAGATTTCGTAAGCCCTTGACGTTCTTTGAGGCTCTGCGCTGTGGTTTTTCTACAACTTCTAAGCCAGCGTTCTACCAAGGTTGCCAAGCTTGGATGGCGTATTCAACGTGAGGGCGCACGTAAGAATCATGCATCGTGAACAAGATGGATGGGTCGAATCTTCCGAATGCTTTCTGCAGCAAGCCGACATGCTGGTTAGCTCTCTTCGCAGCTGCTTCTGACTGCTTTGAACAGTTAAGGTCCTTTTGAAGGAGTACACCAAGGTCAAGTTCTTGGGAAATTTGCAATACCTTTGCCCCAAGCCTATACAAGTAGTCATGCCTATGGCGCAATTGAACAGCTGATATTTTTCCACTTTGAACGATAGCGTAGTCAGAACTGCCCAGATTGAAATCGTGTTGAGGTCAAGCTGGAGATTTTGTGGTCGTTCGGTTCTTTGATCACTCGACATAACTTGATATCATCCGCGAAGCATAAGAAATCGGAAATCTTTTCCCTCGCCAGGTTGTTTATGAAAACCACGAATACACGGGGCCCGAGCACAGAGCCATGTGGTACGAAGCACTCCACCTCAATTGCGTCGGACAGGGATTCTCATACTCTCACTTCCAACCAAGGTTCGTGCATGAAACTGCCTAGCCAACGCAACCGTAGGTCAACACCGCCATAGAGCTGAAGTTTAAGGAGGAGGATTCGGTGGTCTAGGTGACTGAACGCTTTTGAGAAATCCAAGTAAATGACATCAACTCCTGCTCCACCATCAACTGCTTCAGTACAGCTCTTGCGTGTAATTAACAGGTTCGTAGCGCTTGACTGCGACAGTGTAGAATCCAAAACTGTTTACATAAAACGAATTTTTTTATCACCATGGTGGAGGCCTGTGCACGTATTATGGATTCGTGTGTCCTCTACTCTGTCCCTCTTACCTACTACTTCGTAAGATTACAATGAATCTAAAAATTATTGGTATAGTTCCATGTGGTTGGATTTCTGCAGTACCGTAAAATTTGTTAAAGCCCACCCTTCCGATAGGTTATGGACCGAGATGCCGATTGATGTCTGAGGATAATTTCCGATCCATCAAAATATCAAGCCTTACGAGTAGCGTGATCCCACAAAGGAAAAAATGCTGCTACGAATGAATCACTAGAGGAATTATCACCGATCTCGTAACTTGGCGGAAATGATGTCTGAAAACCTCAGCAACACTGCGGAGTAGTTAGCCATGAACGTAACAGTGAACCCATTACATTTCTTGGTGTTTAAATCTGTTTGAACAACTCTATATCATCCACTATGTATCAGTTGAACACACCAGGTAGGTGGAATTTGTCCCGGGACGTCATGAGATACATATGCTTTGTAATTAATGCCACTCCTTCCTGTCGCGTCAAACGTCACGTAAAACATTCGAAGCTCTCTACGTCTATTGATCCATACGCGCTCCCCAGGCCACACCTGCTCAGGAGAGAAAGGTATTAGGTTATTGCCTGATGGCAAGCAGTTCAGATCAACGCGCTTGGGTGTCTGTTCCTCGTCACTGTTGGCCGGCTACCATAACACCAAGTGCTGAAGTGTGCATGGATTCAGAACAAAAAGTTAGCGAACAAGCTCATTTTCGGTGGCTCTAGTTAGGCTAAAACATTACAACTGATAGGCATAAGATTAACATAAAACGTCAGATACTGGTAAAGTTCAAAGTTCATGGTCATTGGAATGAAAATTCTAGCTAATCGGATCAGAAGTGATCGATGACTTGTAGGCGGCATGTCCCTCAACATGAGTCGTTGTGATAGCGGGCCATGGCAAACACAGAATCTGAACGAACCGTTTTTGAGCACATAAGTCTGGGTTCTGGTGGCGGATAGCAATTGCCTCAGTTGCTGCTAGTAAGGGACATTTTACCGCTCGTGAAATGCGTCCAGATAGATGGTAAATGGGTTGGAAACATTGGCAGGTATCGAATTGGTGATTAGAATCAACCAGTTGTGCCAGCACGGCGCTCATCACGGTTTTGCTCCCACCACTGCGTAGATTAACTGGACGATGCTCACGTATTCTCGCAGACAGCCTCCTAGTAGTTCTTCCGATGTACCTTGCTCGACACGAACAAGAGAAGGAATATACACAGTAAGAAGCACATGACCAAGGAAATCTGTCTTTGAGTTGAGGCCGCACGATCGGTGTCGAAGTAAAGCTTAGCCGCAACCTTGCTGCGTAGTATGTATGGCTCGTAGATTCGGATTACCTTCTAGATGTTGCCTGCGTTATACCATCCCCTTGAACGGCAACGACAGATAAACCGGTTACCTTTCTACCGAAAATGGTCTAGTTCTTGTTTCTCTGCACTCCATATATTTCCGAACAGATTTTTCTGGATATCCATTTCTTCCTAAAACGCCACTTAAGAAAGTGAGCTCGTCCGCAAGTATGTCCTCACTACAAATCCTTCTGGCCCTTTCGGTTAGACATCCAATCAAGTTGCGTTTCTGGTTTATTGGGACAAAACTAGCAAAATCTATATATTGTCCTTTCCACGTTGCTTTTCTATGAACCCTCCGTTGGACCGATGCATCTGGTCTTCTACTAAACTGAACGTCTAGGAAGGACATCGTGTCATTGCTTTCAGTTTCTAGGGTGAACTTGACGTTAGGGTGCGCTGAGTTAAAATGGAATAAAATTTTCTCTGGGCAGCAGCACCTGTCTGTCACGCAAAATATATCATGAATTGTCGTGCCATTATCTGGACCGATCCAGTCTCCGCCCTACGGAAATCAGCTTCCATTTTTTATCCTGTTGGACCGAATGGACCCTACCGGGCCTTTCAGGCCGGGCATTGTGGTCAGCTAGTGTGGGCGACACTTTATTTTCTGCCTGTCTGTGGACCCGCATCGGTAGCGCGCACCTTAACTGCCACTAAACAACACTGCTTTGAATTGCAACTTTGGTGTCGCAGGGGGGCTGACGACTTTTTCTCCGAAATTACGAAGCACTCTGATGAAAAGACGGATATGCAATCTGTTGTGATCAGTGAAGCAAGGAAATTCAAGGCCTATTCAGCATGATTGTATATTAATAAGAAGGCTCAAAATGACGGAGACAGGAATTGCATGCTCTCGTCGAAAACGACTCGAACAAACGTTGGTTATATCATGGCTTAGTGCAAAAGTTTTGTTCCCACGTAACTTGACACCGACTTCTGGAGGAGCTAACGTTTACGATGTTGCAAGGTGAGCCACACAATCTTGCGCTCCGTCGGACAAGAGTGCAACAACGTTGACTACGTGCTTAAGACCCTAGTTGTAATAACACGTATGCAGTTTTCATCTTTGATCAGCCTGAAGTTAGCCAACTGCTATTGAGAGACGAAACGGCCAGGCAGAGCTTTCCCGTGTGTCACTGGCTTTTTGCATGTGTACAAAGCCACGATTAGTCTCATATGAACGTCCATGGTCCCCCAAGGTATTGCTTCCTGTTACAGGAGTAAAACCTAGATGAAAGCAAAGAACTGGCGATGCAAACCGATTCCATTTGATGGTGATACACTCATCTCTTTTGTAACTACAAAACATCAGTTGCATCTGCCGTGGTTCAATGAGGCTCGACACCTCCAGTGTATTAACGGTGACGGATTCCAGTTGGACTGGTTTACCTAAGCTGCAGGAGAAAGCTCTATCGTTTCTTGTCCATCGGTCGACCTTGCTTGTTCCGATGAGTTGAGCTAACGTGATGCCACTAAAGCAACCTTCTCGTTGTCGACTTCTCCCCATTAATCACCCGTTGACTCCAGCTCAGCCGGCGCAGTGAATCAATTAACTGTCTATGAAGCTGTGAGGTTTCATCGAGGCGGCTTCGAAAATCTGCACTCCACATAACCGGTTTGGCAAGCGTCACGTTCTCAAATGAAGGAGAGCTGAGCAGATATATCATATCATATTGCACTAGGTCCAGTATACGTGAGATTCTTGTAAACGGGAGGCCCCATTGTGCCACCACAGACATGGACCGATAACGTAGGTAGAGCATTTTGCTCAATCAAGGCATTGTGTGTAACCAGAGGCAAGACATATATTTTCATCCACTCTGGCCGAAGAATGTCTACTTGTTGCTTCACTTGGGTCTTTTTAGTCAGTAGTGCGAAACCGGTAGCCGTAATATGTTACTAGCTATGTCCACATGTTGCAATACATGGTAGAGGTAATATTGTAGGTGCGCCGAAGACTGGAAAGCCACAAGCACGGGCGAGACAGAAACGCGGAAATGTAGCATGGACTGAAGCAAGGGGAACAACGTAGGTCCCACAGAACGAGCGGGCAGGGGATTATGAGCGAAGAACAGCAATCGGCTTGAGCCATAGAGAACAGAAAAGATTTCGGTCGAAGGCAACACTGGTCAAAATGGAATTTACAGAAGCCTAGCTATGACGTTAAACATACAGGAAAGGTTCACCAAATTTGGACGCAAAGAAGCATGGATTTGACAGGTAGTAATTTTATCCGTATGGTATGTTGTTGGGCGGAAATACGGCTGATATATGTGCGTGCATGAGACCTTAATTAACGTTGGGCGCTTGCGATAAACTTTGTGCTTTCTTGCTGCATCGTTTTCGCTGCAATGTGGCTAGTGACAAAAATCATCTTATATATGCTCTCGAATGTAGCACGTGGAAATCTACAGCGTCCTCACAAAGTGACTCGTGTTAGCCCAGCCAAAAAAGGCCTGACGGTGACTGATACTCATTCATTTGGTTCGGTGACTCCACTTATTGTCCTATCTGGTAGCCATATGCTACATGAAGAGAAGTCACGGCATTTCATTTAGACAGCCATGCATCTGTTCCAACCCCTGGTACGCAGCCTTGTGTTTCAGACCGCATAGATTGCAACTTTTCCTCTCCAATCGGAAAAATAACGATTTAACCGAACCAAGTTTTCATTCAGCATCTAGTCTTCAGTTCATGATATCCAGACAAAACTAGGTATCTCTTCATGGGATTTAATGTCAGTGTCCACTAACCTAGTATGGTTCATTGTTTGCGCTCAACACTTTATATATACAGCAATGTGACTTTGAGTAACTTTTCTCTGTATTGTCGTGTGCAAATATCTGTGCCTATGAGTTGGCACCTATTGGTAAAAGCGTGCAATCACAGATGGAACGATGCATATCCGCGTGAGTCAAGTTACTTCGTCTAGTTGGAGTTGCAAGGCGTGTTCCTGTGCTTACTTTATCTTCTAGGTCTTTCGTACAATCATCGTGTCATCTCTTTATACAATCACTACAAAGTCAGAGTCAAAGTGGATTTGTCAGGATCCTAACGTAGACAATCACCCATTTGGAAATCGGTGTGCAGTCAAGCAGTATCCAGCTCTATCACGTGCCCACAGGCCTTTATTTCGTAGGCTCTCGCTACAGACTGGCCGATTTCTACTGGTCGGATTGTACTCTTCCCGGGATGAACCGCTGCCCAGGACGATATCATTTAAGCACTGCTCACGCATGAACGATATAGTGAGCTGGAACACTTTGTAATTGTGCTGCCTGGTCGGACGTGACTAATTTGCTATGCGTAGCACTTCATGTTCGATGTATTCAATTGTTGCACCCGCTTTCTGAAGGGAATAAGATCACATGTTCGTGTTAGTCATCGAAATTCAAACCCATACCTCACCATCCAGCTAGGTAGGAAAGTATCTAGTGCTATCGACCAGATTTCTAAATTTTCGACCAGGCATCATTGCGTACCAGCGTAATGTACAAAATTGCAGCATAAAAGTTTGAAATGTCGAAACTGGGTACTATTACACGAGAAAGCAGCAATATGAGAAACGGGTAAACCTAATACGTACTAGCGTTCAGGAACAAAAGTCGAATTCATTGAAAGGAGTGCAGATGGGCCACCTGGAACACCAGAAGCAACCTGAACGGCTTCCCAGCTAAGCCCACCAATTGGACGAGAATCACCCATCGTCCGAATTTCAAACACTGGTGAAGCCAGGCTTCTTCGGGTTGCACTAAACGTGGTCGACGAGGTGGAAGCTGCTTTGCTTTCGACAACTCGTCTCCGGAACGGACTCTGATTGATCCCTATCCTTCTAAACGTTCCGTGGAGGGAGCGTAAGCGATTGAAACGAGGGCTAGAAGAATACGGAGTAGACACAGTAGTTGGTACCATTCTTGTGCATGGCGTCATGCAATCACATGAGCATGACGGATGCGAAACAGATGCGCGCGCTCAGAAGCAGTGGCGCATTATTCTTGAGACCGTGCCCTTGGGTGACGTTTAGCTGCTTCCCTGTCAACGCCGCCAAGATCAACAGGCTATAAAGGGTGCAGGTTAAGGATAAGAATGGCGGTGCTTCAAAGCAGGAAGATGGCATTTAGGCTACTGGGATGCTGGCGGTCACTTCCGAACAGACTGCCAGCTGAGCTCCAGTTCAAGGCGGATAGCTGCACTGTGACCCGACTTAAAGCTCCAAGTCAGCAGGAAGATGACGTGGGGCCTCAATTCGTACTTTCCACTGGTAGCAGGTCTGAGAAAAGCAAGGAAATTCCTATGTAATCCTGCAGCCACACTTCACGCCCTGTGCGAAATGAGTTGCCAGAGGGGCTGAGTACGATGTCGTCAAACCAGTCGCCAACTCACTCAGATTATACCGCCAAAAAACGTCTAGAGGCCGACCACACAAGGGGCAGCACAATCGATTGTCCGAACCACAGTTCATTCGCTTCTCTACTGAGAAGCGAAAACCTTTTCTACATGTACACTTGTGCTAAAGACCTTATCAGAAAACTTGGTGAGCCCCGTTTGTTTCAGGCAACAGATGCTTGGGATCTCATTTCTATGACCCAGAATTGGTTGCGCCGACGATTTACGTTTGTCGACATAGTGATTCAAGGGATATCAGTGTCGAAGTAGCCCTCCAAAAATCAAAATAAGGACGGGACAGCCATGGAACTCGTTTGTTAAAGAACAAATGGTCGTGTTATGCTGTGCATAGATTTTAATTCCTACTTCACACAAGCACACCTTCAATGGCTGATCTTTCCTAGTCATCTGCCTACATTCATTAGCCAGCAGGCATTGAAACCCTCGTCGCCATTTGGATCAACTCCATCTTGAGTGGAACAAAAATACGCTCTGTTCACAATACCTCAACCCCATTTTGGTCGACTCATTCGGTCCTTGCAAATGTGAGCAGCTTGTTGGACCGGCGGCGCTGATTGGCTTCACATCTGCCGTATGGGTCTGTTCCGCTTACCGGTCGATCAGCTGTCATCGCACCATGAGCCGTCCTCTATGTGTCAATGTCGTATGCGGACAACTTGCTTGATTTGGTCCGGGAACAGAGACGAAGCTGACTCACAATGCCGCAACCCAATTCTCCACCGTTCACTCAGCCCGCAAAAGCGTGGTCGATTTGCGCTCACGCAGCTGACTGTTTCCAGTCCACTGGCCACGAGTAGATTTGCCTTGGGTGATTTTCCAGTTACCTTCAGATCACGTTTTCAAAACGAGCGTCCCAGCAGGTGAGGTGGCGCAACACGGTCCTATCGTAATGCGAACTAGTGGATGATGGGGAAACACGGGTCACCGATTCACTTGTTGTATCGCCGCCGACTGTTCTCACTCGACGACCGCAATAAGAACACGGAAGACGAGCCAGAACAGAATTGCACACATGGGAAATCTACTGCACTCAACTACGGCACAGTAGTAGTTGGGGCAAAGCTACTTAAACACGTTGAAGCCAATCACTAACAAAGGAGACACTGCATTACACAGGCGAATGAGAAGTGGTAGATCCTTCGTTCATTATACACGCAAGCTGCATGCGGGAAAACACCCATCTGTGGTGCCGCAACACAAAAGAAAATTAACATGTGAAACAGTGGCACGTCGGCTGAGTCACCGTTAATGGATGGACATCATTCTGAAGAGATAACAGCTGGCTATTGTGCCGCAAAGTCATACAATGCCTATTAATTGAGATCGTGGTTGGAGGGAGAGGTTAAGCAAAGGGGTATGAACAAAGGAACTCACAACACAAACGCCACTGAAGTCTGCTCCTAGCCATGTCAACAAGTGTATCCAACCAAACATGTTCATCATTCTTCGGTCCACAATCAGGGAGCGAAGCGGCTCCAAGCAAGGACAACTTAGAAGTAAAAGCCTTCATTATTTTCGACCAAGTCATCGCTTGGCAACCTCTCCTCTTCTTCCATCTGCACATCTGCATGTCACGGAAGCCGGTTGGCTGGTATGCGTAACAAGTGGCCGAGCCATCGGAGCGTGTTGAGTAAAATGGCAGTGCTGGCGGTTGGCTTCTTCTTCCTGCGCCATTAACAAGGCGTCGAACACTCTCATTGCTCACACGGTGTTCCCACCAGATATGAGCCAAACTGCGAAGGCACCTTTGGTAAGAAGCGGTAGAAGTAATAGCCAAGCGTGTATGTTCGAAGAAACAACATTCAGCGGAAACCGGACCGTGAGATGACATCCATTACGAACGACGTATGCCGGTCAACGAAATTTGAGAAATGATGCTTTTAAACGAATGTCAATAAACACAACTATAGCTAAAGGAAAAGACGGTAACTGAGAACTGTCACAAGAAATATATGTCCAGGGAGCACCGCCTTACATGGTTATGGCCCCGTTCAGGTGATAATGGCTTGCGTCTCAGCTACGATGATAACTGCTTCGTGACGGACAATATTTGCCCAGCCATTGTCCACTCCGGTGATGGACTTCTGCCAGATATGGGCCTTGACAAAAATCTTACTCCCAATTTGCAGCTAAGTTCTAAACTCAGGCGATTTCAACGTACACGAACTGGACGTCTCCGCATCTGTTAAGGGGTGCATAAGACACATTTATTTCTTGTGACAATCCTTAGTTACCGCCTTTATCTTTCGCCATCGTGTTTTCATTGAGATTTGTTTACACGCAATATTTCGTTAGTTTTATTGACCGGCATACGTCGTTCACAATGGATGTCACATCACGGTCCCATTTCCGCTAACTACCGTTCCTACGGACACACATGATTAGCACTTACTTCTTCCACTTCTCATTCACCTGTGTTATTCAGTGTCTCCTTTGTTATTGATTGGCTCCAACGTGTTCAAGTAGCTTTGCCCTAACTACTACTGTGCCGTATTTGAGTGCAGTTGATTTCCCATGCATGCAGTTCTGTTCTGGCTCGTCCTCCGTGTTCCTATCGCGGTCGTCTCTTGGCGAACAGTCGGAGGCGACACAACAGCATCATCCAGGGAAATATTGCAGGCCAAATTTCAAGATATTCTATCAAGTATTCAACCGTATAATCACGAAATCGTATACACCAAGTAAAGGGCTGACAACCAACCATCGATACTAGGTTTCCCAGTTAATATACGGATCTAGTGATGCAAAAGCCATTGATAGCCCCCTAGTAGGACCAAGTCATCAAGTTATTATACCATGTTCACTTAAATTGGACATTTTCCAAACCACATTGGACATTTTGCAAACCAAATTGGACATTTTGCAAACCACATTGGACATTTTGCAAACCACATTGGACATTTTGCAAACCACATTGGACATTTTGCAAACCAAACTGGACATTTTGCAAAACAAATTGGGCACGTTGCAATCTAAGTAGCAACTCGCCAATTTGTTGGTAAGAAACGAGCAGTAAGACTGCTGAATGATGTTCAGAATATACATTGTGATGACGCTAATACACCGGCATTGTGTAAGCAGCGGGCTACACTGTAAAACATATGTTTGATCGTGAGCAGCGACCGAAGTTCTGAAATACGCTCCCCTCTCCCCATTGACATTCACCTAGTTGGTGTGTGTAGGTGCGTGACAATTGGAAAATCGGACGTCCAAATCGTAATTGTGTATCAATCATTTTGTGAGTGGATTGCGATGCGCAATCTCAATGTGCACTGTTATTCTCATTAGACGGAACCTTTTCCGATTCGGTCAATGGGACCATGTCGGATGAAGCAGGTAGGCGGTGTCCCAGCTTCGCCCGTCTCTCTATTAGCTTTCGCAACTGCCACGTTATTGTATCAGCGTAGGCTGTAATGACCCCCAGCAAATCCAGTCTAGATCTATAGCCTATTGTTGCAACATATCAACTACTGAGGAGTGGGCCGATCACACGTTGTTCAGGCCACATTGTGGTCACCATAATGTAACCGAACTGCGTACGTAGCGGGTGATTGTGTAAGCCCTTCTCTTGACATGAGTGCCGTTCGCCTCGGTCAAAATCGGTGACCTATTTTCCCATAACCCCCCCCCCATAGGAATTCGTGTGTTTTGTCTGGGTCTGTGGACTGACCTATGCAGCGGTACCACTATTGGAGCCGAGCATACGATAATGGTTCCACTCAACACAACTAAGCTTTATTAGCTCCGTGCCGCACGAAACGACCAAAATGAGTGACGAACAACAGGAGAGCTGGTGGCCGACTCGACGGCACTGCAGGCGAACATCGTTTGCGCAAAGAGAAATTCTCACGAAACTTGTGCTGGTCGACGGCAAAACTACTCGGGAAGCCGCTGAAGTCGCCGGTGTTAACGCGAGTACGGCAAGGAACATCATTAATGTCTACAAGCGAGAAGGCTCAAATACAGAGCGCACATGCGGTGGAAACAATAGGGAGAAGCTGACTCCCAATGTATTGCAGCGTGTCGAAGAAGCGGTTGAACGGCACTCTGGGGACACGTTGGTGCAGCTGCAGACGCGCATGAGAGGTAATGGGATAAACCTATCAGTATCCTCTGTCTTCAACGCCCTCAGAAGACTAAAGATAAATCTCAAAAAGTGTCATTACGAGCTCGACCGAGTCAACAGTGCCACGACAATCGCTAGCCGACAGGCGCACGCTCTCGAATTCTCGGTGACCGTCCTGCTCTTACTCGCTAAGCCAACTGTTAATATTGAAAACGCACCTTTTTAAATTGAAATGGTATATTACCAAAAAATAAGGCAGTAACCATAGCAAAGATCAGTTGACGAAGGGTTGTCCGGCTGTCGCTTTCGTCATGTTCATCATCGTATTGAGAACGCAGTTCATGCAGTCCTGCTGCGTTACCATCCCAACGCTGTCGTGAATGACCGTGCTCAGCGTCTGCTCAGGTGTGGGGTTAATAAGCAGGCGTCTCGTCGACGCTTTCACCTTTGAAAAGACGTGTTCTACCGGGTTTAGCATGTACGAGTAGGGCGGCAAGAACTGCAGGTGGTAAGACGAACCAAAGATCCTCGTTAGCTTATCAGGCATATGGATCCTAGGCATTGGTCCATGAACAGCCACGCCGCCGTTCATCTCCACTATGCAGTCTTATACGCGCCACCAGTTCCTCGACGAACGCTGAGAACTTCGCACCTTTGCAGGTGCCATCGTTAATGATCTTTGAATGGATTGACTGGCCTCTTGGTTATTCATGTGCAACAATCAGGGTTACCATAGCGACCTCTGACTGTGGGTACACGGACGTTCGGCCGCGTCACTCTTCTTGAGGGAGCCTGGATTCGCCTCAATAAAGGTTTGAAACCATTCTCATCTATGAAGGATGCATTTCTCTTTGTTAGCAGGTGCATTTGCCGAGAACTCCTAGTGCGTACGCCTGTCGGCCTAGCGATTGTCGTGGCACTGTTGACTCGGTCGAGCTCGTATGACACTTTTTGAGGAGTTATCTTTAGTCATCTGAGGGCGTTGAAGACAGAGGATACTGATAAGGTTTTATCCCATTCTCTCTCAGGGCGCATCTGCAGCTGCACCAACGTGTCCTCAGAGTGCCGTTCAACCGCTTCTTCGACACGCTTGCAATACATTGGGAGTCAGCTTCTCCCTATTGTTTCCACCGCAGGTGCGCTGCTGTATTTGAGCCTTCTCGCTTGTAGGCATTAATGATGTTCCTTGGCCGTACTCGCGGTTAACACCGGCGACTTCAGCGGCTTCCCGAGTAGTTTTGGCCGTCGACCAGCACAAGTTTTGTGAGAATTTCTCTTTGCCGCAAATGATGTTCGCCTGCAGTGCCGTCGCGTCGGACACCAGCTCTCCTGTTGTTCGTCACTCATTTTGGTCGTTTCGTGCGGCACGGAGCTAATAAAGCTATAGTTGTGTTGAGTGGAACCATAGTCGTATGCTCGCTCCAATAGTGGTACCGCTGCATAGGTCAGGTCCACACACCCAGACAAAACACACGAATTCCTATGGGGGGGGGGGTTAGGGGAAAAATAGGTCACCGATTTTGACCGAGGCGAACGGCACTCATGTCAAGAGAAGGGCTTACACAATCACCCGCTACGTACGCAGTTCGGTTACATTAATCGTGACCACAAATGTGGCCTGAACAACGTGTAATCGGCCCACTCCTCAGTAGTTGAATGTTGCAACAATAGGCTATAGATCTAGACTGGTTTTGCTGGGGGTCATTACAGGCCTACGCTGATACAATAACGTGGCAGTTGCGAAAGCTAATAGAGAGACGGGCGAAGCTGGGACACCGCCTACCTGCTTCATCCGACATGGTCCCATTAACCGAATGGACAAGGTTCCCTCTAATGAGAATAACGGTGCACATTGAGATTGCGCATCGCAATCCACTCACAAAATGATTGATACACAATTACGATTCGGACGTCCGATTTTCCAATTGTCACACACCTACACAGGTTGATGCGTATGGGCACTGCACACCAACTAGGCGAATGTCAATGGGGAGAGGGGAGCGTAGTTCAGATCTTCGGTCGCTGCTCACGATCAAGCAAATGTTTTACAGTGTAGCCCGCTGCTTACACAATGCCGGTGTATTAGCGTCATCACAATGTATATTCTGAACATCATTCAGCAGTCTTACTGCTCGTTTCTTACCAACAAATTGGCGAGTTGCTACTTAGATTGCAACGTGTCCAATTTGTTTTGCAAAATGTCCAGTTTGGTTTGCAAAATGTCCAATGTGGTTTGCAAAATGTCCAATGTGGTTTGCAAAATGTCCAATGTGGTTTGCAAAATGTCCAATGTGGTTTGAAAAATGTCCAATTTAAAGTGAAAATTTTATATGTTTACCACTATGAGCGTTACCTTGAATAACCAGAGGAAGGCACGAAATCAACACGTACCATCTCCTGATACAGCATCCTGACTGATCTGGTTGTGAAGACCGATTGGGACTAGTTGAAACGCGGCTCCGTTGGTAACGCCTGGATTAAGGTTGTCAGACCTTTTTGCAATCTGCTCGGAACTGCTTCAGAAACCAAGCGGGTTCCTTCCACCAAGCCACTATTATTTTTCAGAAGCCGCACTCGAAATGCATGTTCTTAAAAAATGCTGCGCAGCGTGCTTGCAGAGTCCGTCCAGGTACGAAAATTACAGCGACTACACAGCTCACGTAATTCGCTTGCGCCTAAGTTCAAAATAAATCATAAACAAAGGACAACTATACTAATGCGTGAACTGTAATCGCCAAGTAAAACGTGGGATTTTTCTGCTCAACACGACACTCGGAGTGATACAGAGCTCTGACGAGGCGGCAAAGGCTCTGTAGTTGTTGTATGCGCTCATCTTGCAACTACGTTTACCAGCGTTACAAACCTTCATTCATAGTCGAATTTTCACGGCTTACACACATCCCGTCTGCCGCAACACGCGGGTTGAGGGAACTGCTCTCACCGCGCGCTGATTGTTCTCTTGAAATCACTGGCATTTACAGGAGGGATAGCCACAGATTTGGGGACCCTGTACTTGGTTGGATAAGGAATTTTCTTCAGCAGTAGCAACTGTGGGTTGGAGTTTGAAGCGTGCTGTCCAATCAGATTCATGTGGGATGCGGAATTTTACAAGTATCAGTGCCGGGGCTTCGCCGGTTCCAGGCATTC
Organism: Dicrocoelium dendriticum; assembly: GCA_944474145.2. NCBI lineage: Eukaryota > Metazoa > Platyhelminthes > Trematoda > Plagiorchiida > Dicrocoeliidae > Dicrocoelium > Dicrocoelium dendriticum. The sequence goes on along the minus strand of OX104060.1, from coordinate 26,525,081 downwards.
ATTAACTATCTTACGCACCAAGTCTCCTCGGATTTCTTAACTTTTGCTGATGATATTAAGAAGTTTTGGGCCATCGCCGACCAATGAGATCACGACACACTTCAGGAGATATGAAACCTGCGGATGAAGAGTTATTCCACAACCTGCTCCAGTTCAGTTCCTCCGGAAGTAAGGGGGTCCATACGCGTCACCAGCAGAACAGCATATACAAGCTTGGAGAATACCTCTTACATTTTGTCGCCCGAGACCACTTGTTTGCGGCAATAATTCGGAGCAACTATTCAGAACAATCTGCGAAGGCGTTAAAGACTGGGAACCGACACATCGGGATTTTGTGCAGGGTAATCAGTCGGTTTAATCCTTAGTTCTACCCATATATAATTAAGACGTACCTGCGGCCTCATGTGGAGTACGAAGCACAGCCCTACCAACCACGACACATGCGAAATCTCGCGGCGCTCCAGACTCCAGGTCGAACAGACAGCAAGCATGTCAAAGGGTTGTTCCAACGTCTAGATCATCTTAGGCTGAAGACGACAGTAGCAGTGTCCGCGTGGTGATCGAATAACGGCCTACCACCTTTTGAGGGACACCAACAAGGCCTCCCATCTCATGCTGCAACTTGGTCACAAGGCGAACCTGAGATGTCACCAGTTCCAGTTGACCACACAATACAGCTGGCTGCAATGTCACCGAAATAGTTACCCGCTGTGTATGTGTATGTGTATGGGTATGTGTGTGTGTTTACTTGTGGAACGCGCTCCGAAATTGCTTGGTCTCAGCCTCCAGATTCTCTGGGTTTGAAAACGCATTGACATTGCCATACCCCACCTAGCTTATACAACACCAAAAGGTGCACCAACAAGCTTTACCCGACACACTCGAAACAGGCTCTTTTACCTATGCTTCGGTGTGAAGACTTCGTTGAGTGCACCAAAACGCTTTTCTTTTTGTCACTTCTTCTTTGTACCGTATTGTGGTTCGCATTTTGGCCATCCTGCGAGACTTGCCAAGTATTTGCTTTTTAGCCCGTAATAAGAAATCGTTCCATTGTTTCACGCTGGTTTTGCATAACCAGTTGTTTCACCCTAATTTGATTGACAAGTTACATGTGTCGCTGTTACATTCCCTCCTTCACACCCCTGTAGTAGACAGAATATTAGAGAAACTGGTTAACAATGGTGTCATGAAATTCACCAATTCGCTGGATCTAATAGACACGTCACAGCATGGTTTCCTGCACACACGAGCGTGCATAACCTGCCAATTACATCAGCTAAACCATGGTTCGGATTCTATTTACTCAGGATATGCAACCATACTTCTGTGCTTGGACATGGAAAATGTATCCGATCGAGTGCCTCATAAACGTCTGCTGAAAAAGATTGCTTCATTTGGAATTCAGGACCCACTCCTAGGCTGGCTATTCTCATACCTGAGCGGCTGTTCTCAGGCAGTAACCATAGCCGACCACCACTCTCCACCACGTCCAATCACTAGCGTTGTTATTCTAGGGAGTGTACCTGGTCCGTTACTCTTCTTGCTCTACGTCAATGACATCAGTGCGGTTATCAGTCATGGCATGCCTTCCCTAGTTGCAGATGACATAAAGATAGTCTGAAAAATTCCGACGAGCTGAATTTCAAGATACACTACTGCTCATACAGGAAGACCTCCACTCCGTTGAGAAATGGTGTGACACCTGGATGATGCAGTTCTCGGCGAAAAATGTCTAGCATCATGTATCGCGGCTGTCCGATACAAGAGAGATCAATTACACTCAATGGAACACACCTATGTGTACGGCTGTCTACCCGCGACATCGGAATCAGGTATTCTTCCTCCTGCAACTTTTCTGGACAAGTGGATACCAGCTGGCTAGGGCCAGAAAATCAATAGCTAATATCTTATGAAAGATCCACATAACCCCATCCAGAGTAAAATTCTTCAAAATCCTCACTCACCTCAGTTTGGAATACTGCAGTATCATTTGTTGCAGCATGAGGAAATCTGGCAGTGTCTCTGGGAAGCATACAAAGGTCAGTTAGCAAACGTCTGCTAGGCAAAACATCCATTAAGGACTAAGGACTATCGGGAGCGTCGCCAACGATTCCAGCTCGATCCAATTTGGCTACGAAGATTGAGACATAGTCTGACGTTTCTGTACAACATGATCCATCAAAACGCCTTCTGCTATTCGCCCACCCTAGAACTACAACATAGTTCGACAAGGGAGTTCCGCTGGCTAGCCGAACAACCTCCTCATGGTGCCAGCTGGGTGGTTCGGGTAAATCCCGTTCCAGCAAATGGTTCGGCAGCAGTGTTCCAGGAAGTGGTGGGATTTCTCCTGACAAGCGTCCTCCCTATGCAAAATCACAAGTATCCGTTTAACAACACTGTGATGTGGCGGATGTGACTCACCACTAAATAAAGTCACTGCCTCTTCCCTTTTCCGGAGGATCATACACACATCACGAAGTGCAGCCGATTCAAAGCGTTCCATTCATCCTCCCCCTGTGATGGCGAACACAACGAACAAAACACACAGTCACATTTACCT
>OX104060.1:26416972-26522023 GCA_944474145.2 Dicrocoelium dendriticum | reverse complement strand
TACACTCAGACTAGTGAGTTCTTCACTTGGCCATCCATCCTCATCTTCCATCCAGACCCCAGTCGTGCGAACAACGCACGCCGCGGGAGTCAGTGGGCCGGCATAGGCAAGATGTGACTCAGCCATCGGAGTCTGGTGTGCGAAATAACGGTGCTGAAGCGTTTCACTTCTTTTTCCTAAGCCATAAACAAAACGTCGAACACGCTCAATATTCACACGGTGTACCCACCAGAAATGAGCGACACTGCAAAGGCACTGGTGATTGAATATAACTAGCCTCGATAGATCTAATGGGCCAGCTTTCACAGCCGAACAGCAGGGTCGGAAGTACGGCTCCGCATCACACTCTACTCTTCAATTAGAGAGTGACGTTGCGCCTTCACCATAGGTTGCGAAGGTTAGCAAAAGTGTATCGTGCTTTTGCTATACTGTTTGTGACCTCGTTTTCAATTCCATTGGCGCTGATACAACTACATTGGTTGTTGAACTTATGGACGACTTCTAGCTGATCCCCGCCAACCGTCAGTGCAGCAGTTGTCCTTGCCAATCTTGAAGAAAAGCTTTGCAGTTCGAGGGTGCAAAACATAGCCCGAAACGTTTGACAGCCAAGTGCTAAGCTATCCAGAGCCACCCTCAAACTAGCCGCCAACATGGAGTGCCAATAAACTGACTCTGATCTCTAATCATTGAGCAATATGGTGTTGGTAGCTCTGAAGGTGTACGAAACACCACCCAGCAGAGCTCAGTGAATGGCTGAGGCCTGTAAACCACCGCATCACCTTGAGGCCCAGTATTGTAGTGACAATGACATTTTACTCCATCAAGCATCGCCATCAGACTTGTACACATTTTGTTTTACTTTGCACTCCTCCAAAGCCTATATATACCAGACTGCAATTTTGAACTAGGTCCGCCCTCTTGCCCGCGCGTTCCCGGCTGTTGCGCTCTGACGTGGTGTAACTCTGCTTCACCACTTTCTCCCACTGCCTTCAGGCTATATTTACATAGCCATTGTACAGTGCTATTTTCTCAAGACATTCTTTATATTTTGGCTGTCTTCTGTCTTATTGTGTTACGGATTTCTTGTGTAGCATTCGTGAAGGCGCTACATAATTGGTGACCCCAATCGCATTCCGGTGAGTTCGTTCCATTTCTTTGGTTTTTCCACGCAAGCCATGGCCTCAGTTTCTAAAAAGTGTGAAGATTCACAGTCGGTGCAAGCGGTATCTCTTGTAGTTCCACCATTTATTGAAAAAGATCCCGTTTTGTGGTTCATAATTTTAGAAGCTGAATTTACTTCTAAGCATGTTACTAGTGATTCTGCAAAGTTTAATCACTTGCTAACACGCCTGCCAACTGATATTACTATAGCACTACGTGATCTTATTATTTCCTCTCGTTCTCCTGACCGTTATAATTTGCTCAAGAACGCTGTAGTAAAGCGTGTTACGCACTCAGCGAAGACCCTCCTGCATCAACTTTTTACTGGTCTTCAGCTAGGTTCTAGTAAGCCATCCGCGCTGTTGCTAGAGCTGCGTGGTCTTCTTCAAGGATCGCATATGGACGAGTCGCTGCTTCGAGAGTTATGGCTTCAGCGTTGCCTGAAAACGTACAAGCTATGCTATCGCTTGCGAAATCGCAGCCTTTGTCAGAAATTGTAGATATTGCTGATGACATGATGGATCATTTTACCAGACCACCGTGTCCGTCGTCTAGTTCTGTTTGCTCATCAGACACTGTCGCTCGCGCTTTCCTAGAGCGATGGGTCCCATACTTTGGTCGTCCTGCTGTTGTGACAACTGATCGAGGTTCGCACTTCGGAGGCACATTTGCTCACCTTCTTCAGACCCTCGGCTGCCGTCACGTCCAAACGACTGCATTCCACCCTGCCGCCAACGGCATGGTTGAGCGTTTTCACTGCCAGCTGAAAGCTGCACTATGTGCACATGATAACGCAGACTGGTACGAAGCGCTTCCCACCGTTTCACTTGGCTTACGAAATACCGTCAAAACCGACATTAACGCTGCTCCGGCCGAACTCGTTTATGGCTGCACATTGCGTCTCCCTGGACAATTAGTCGCCCCAACCCCGGAGAGGGCATGGAACTACAAGAGCTACATAGCTCGTCTGACGCACCACATGCGTCAGCTGCATCCCGCGAGACCCAGGGAACAACGCACTCCAGTGCACGTTCCGAAAGACCTTTCTACATGTTCTCACGTATTCTTACGTGTCGACCAAGTGAGACAGCCTCTCTCCGCATCTTACACAGGTCCATACCGTGTTAGTAAACGGTCTTCAAAAACTGTGGTGATTGACCGTGGGGGTTAAGGGATACTGTCTCGATAGATGGCGTCTAGCCTGCGTTCATCGATGAACAGCTTAGACTGAAATCTAAGAATCTACCGTAGTCGATATCGGCTTTTGCGGGGGGATCTCATAATGGTTTACCAGATTCGGATGAACCCAAACCACATTTGCCGTCCGCTTCTGGAATGGAACCAAAACACTAAACTAAGAGGTCACCCTCTGAAACTGACAATTCATTATAGCCGGCTTGAATGCCGTAGAAATTTCTTTTCTCTCCGCGTGTGTGAGCCTTGGAATGCCCTCCCTAATTATGTCGTCTCTGCTCCCAATCTGGCGATATTTAAAAAACGCGTTGACTATGCATCGTCTCACTTACATTTCATTTTATGACTTGTTAGCCAGGGGCTACAAAACGCAATCAAACGGTTTCTTGCCAAACGCCTAAACAATGGATTTATGGATTTATACGTTTGATATGCGAACATCTCCACTATTCCACATAAGTCTATAGTGAGTCCACCACAACGCTTTCATTTATTATGCAATTGATTTTCGCAATAATTTCCATCCCACGGGACTTGTTAAGCGATGCTTTGTTACCTGTAATAAACCATTGTCCATTGTCCAACAGTTTGTTCCATCATCGACTTTAACGCAATCTACAGGGCCACCTGTATCGACGCCCACCTTTTCAGCTCCACCACAAGCCCAGTCATCAGATTCGCCTCAAACTAATACCAGTCACGGTAGAAAAGTTCGTAAACCTGTTCGTTTCTCCGATTTTGTCGAACTCATCCACACCTCATGAATTTTTTTCATTTTCTCTCGTCGTTTGTATTATGCTTTTCCGTTAGCAGACTAAATATCTGAATCTGTCCCCCTGAGTTTTTCCCCCATCTATCAGGTAAAGTCATGAGGCTGGCACGTTTGGGTCCGTCCGTTCAACGTTTGGCTGTTTCTCAATTGTTTTGGTCGTTTGGATGCTTTGGTCTACCTCTACCGCTTGATCGTCTCGCCCGCCCATTTTGGCCTGTGGATCGTGGTCTGTTTGGCTCATTTTGGTTCGCTCAGGTCGTTTGTCTGGTTCGCCTTCCTGGCTTCGGCTGCTCGTGTGCTTGGCTCCTTGTTTTGGTCCCCCACGGCTCGCCGGTACGAACAGGATTACAGCTTCGTTGTGGCAGTGAATTGGAATGCGGTGGGGGGGGGGGGAGTGACCTCTCCCAAGAGCACCGTCCTTCAGCAGCGCTGAAAGGTCCTACCGGCTCTTTTTCTGGATTTGCCAGTTTTCGTAGTCTGGTGTGCCCGCTGGGAAGGCCCACCAGTAGTGTCCTACTGGTGACTTGGGCTGCATGTTTGCTTTCCAATCATAAGGTTAGCGGATCGAGTCCGCCTAGGGGTGGGCATCCTATAGGTATACTCAGCCCGCGCCCGACTGATGGTGTTCGCGCGGCAGCGAAACGCCGTAGCGGCGTTCAGCTGGCACATTATTATTATTGTTCATTATTATTATTATTCATTACATTATTACTCCTTCTGGTCAACAATTGCGTGGTCCTACACTATAAGCGGTCTGGAAAGTGAACTTTTCAACTTGACCGTTTTTGCCGCATACTAATCTCTTGGATTAGCTTCAGAGATTGGCAGTATAGGGTCACTTTCAACGAGCTTTGATGACTGCTGCCTACGTAGCGTGCTTTCAGGACCAGTTGATTGCTTTTCGTAAGGTCGTTCGATGTAAACTGACTTGAGTCGGTCTACCGAAACTACATCGACGTTACCATTCCTGTTGATCATATGATGTTTTTCGGTTCTAGCGATCACATTGAATGGTTCTCCGTACGGTGGCTGGTGGAAATGTAAGCCGACCAGATGTTATCCTACTGGTGACTTGTCTTGATCAAAATGCGTGATGGTCCCACATCATTTGCTAGAATCATCTGAAACCCTCCAGAGCACGAAAAGTGTCGTTCGGCTCACGCATATAGGTTATCTCCTTCGCTGTTGCTTTTTGAGTTCATTCATTCAGTTCATTGAGTTGTAGAGAGCAGGAGGGAAATCCCTTGTCAGCCCCATCGATTCCGTATCATACTGGGTTTGATGCGTGTCGTTGCGTTACGACGTTCCTCGAGGGTTCGTCGTAATTGCAGTGACAGCCGCAAGATTCCAGCATTCTCAGCGAATTTTTGTCTAGCAGCCGCTTGAAAGTTTCCTCGGATGGAGCGTCTGCAATTGCTTCCGATAGGCTGTTCCAGTCATTCACCACTCTAGTGGATAGGGTGACGTCCTTGCGAATTTTGTGTCTTCTTTGCTTAAACAGTCTCCATGTGTGCCCTCGGGTGGAACAGTCAGTGTTGGGCCGGAATAATTGTTGTAACTCACTTCCAAGTTCCCCTCGGAGGATGCGTCTAGTGTAGATGAGATCACCTCGGCGACGGCGGAGCTGGAGGGAGAACAGATTTAGCTTCTGGAGTCGAATGGGGTACGGGAGATCACGAAGCCCCAGGACAGCTTTCGATGCACGTCTTTGAGCCTTTTCCAGCAGAGCGCATTCAAACTTTGAAAGCGGATGGCTAGCTGGTAGGCCATATTCTAAGACTGGACGGACGTACGAAGTGAACAATGGTCGAAAAATCTCGGGAGTCATTCGAGCGAATGATCTTCTTAAGGCACCTACCAGTCTCCTTCCAGTGGCCACCTTCTTTAACGTGTCCTGCGTCGTTCTAAGGTCAGAAGTCACGATAACCCCGAGATCTCTCTCGTGGGTGGTATTCCTAAGGAGAAACCCACCAATGTGGTATGCACCGTAGGGTTCGGTGCCACCCATTGGGAGAACTGCGCACTTATCTCGGTTTACTGGCAATTCCCACTTGATGGACCATTCGTGTAGCTGCTCTAGAGCCCCTTGTAATCTGTCCGCATCCTCAATGCCGGATACTGTTGACCAAAGCTTGAGGTCATCGGCGTAGATCAAGCAGTCGGTTTGTAGCGCAGTCGGTAGATCGTTAATGTACAGTTTGAAGAGCTTTGGTCCAAGCACTGACCCTTGGGGAATGCCACTAGTCATAGGCACTGGAGCAGAGAGGGTTTGATTCACTTGTACGTGCATTGTCCTACCCCATAAGAAATCGGCAATCCAGGAGAGAAGATTTCCCGTAATGCGAATTCCCTGGAGTTTATGTAGCAGTCGTACGTGTGGAACCTTATCAAAGGCTTTGCTAAAGTCAATGAATATTAGGTCAACCTGTTTTCGGGTATCTATGGCTTCTGCCCATGTTTCCCTGGCGATGAGTAAGTTAGTGATGCATGAGCGTGCTCTTCGGAAGCCATGTTGAAAAGGTGAGATGAGGTTTAGATGCACACAGTGTAGCTGGAGAGCGCACTTGACAATTCGTTCCATGGTTTTGCATACGACTGATGTCAGACATATTGGCCGGCAGTTGGCTGGGTCTTGTTTGTTTCCACCCTTGTATTTGGGCAGGACGGTGCCTGCTTTCCAGCCTGTGGGTAGGCAGCCGACTGCGAGGGATTGCCAAAACACTTGGCAGAGAGGGACGGCGACGTACTCAGCTATCGTTCTGAGGAAGCTGGGATGCAATCCGTCGGGGGCTGGGGAGGAGTTCGGGTCCAGTTCGATAAGTAGCTTAGTGACTACTTCGGGGTTAATTTCAACTTCGTCCATAGAGGAGTGGTGTGCAGGCAAACAGTTGTTGAGCAGTGGTGACTCCACTGAGTAAACCGAGAAATATTGCGCAGCCAATAGGTTTGCTTTTTCATCATCACCGTAGAGAACGGTACCTTCCTTAAAAGAGGATAGACCGGGGATTCCACTACCAGTTTTGGCATTTCACTTCAAGTAGGCAAAAAGTTTCTTGGGACAGTTTTGGGATTTCATGGCCAGTCTATGTTCATATTGTAGTCTTTTGTCTCGTTTTCTCAGGGTGCATATGTTTCTGACAGTTTTGTACTCTAAGTAGCTTGATGTCTGTCCTGTGCTCTTGAAATTATCCCATAATTTTCGACGTTTTTTCATTAGGGATCTTACTTCTTTATCAATCCATGGGGGTCCTTTGGATGGTGGTCTGCTCTTGCAGTTTGGAACAAACTGTTCAATGAGCTGCATCATCATAGATCGTAGGCGTTCCCATGCGTCATCAAGCTCCAAGGATTGCGGAATACTCCAGTCCATGTTACTTGTAGTCGTCCTTAATCTGGGCTGGTCAGTACGCCAGCAATTTTGACGCAGTGTCCCCTGATCGTGGATTGTGAGGCATCGTGTCCACGAAAAGGAGACTGTACAGTGATCACTCGTCCCAAGAGGTTGGAGGATCGTTAGATCTGAGACATCAGATGGTGCAGAGGTGAGAACCAGGTTGAGAATGTTTGGTGTTTGACCAGGGACCATTCGCGTTGGTGTCAAGACATGATGTGTCAGGTTGCACTCGTGAACGGCATCAAGGAGATCAACTTCAACGGAGTCAGGTGAGAGAACACTGTGAAGTAGGTCCCAGATTACATTGGGGGCGTTGAAGTCCCCCATAAGGAGCCAATTTGTTCCTCTGCTGTTGGTTCGCACAGAACGTAGTAAGTGTAAGCCAGGTGCTGCAGGGGCTCTGTAGACCACCCCGACCGTCAGCGATTGGTTTCCGTCATGAATTCGGCACCAGAGCATTTCCGACATATCATCCTTGTCACAATCGGGTTCGACAATGTGGGCCTTGAGGTAGTTCTTTGTGTAGAGGATTACTCCGCCTCCAGACTTCCCACCAGAGCGATCGCATCGAAGTAGCTGATATCCTGAAACATGAACCTCCCAGTCAGATATGTCAGATGAAAGCCAGGTTTCGGTGAACGCCATTAGGTCCGGTTGCTGTTCAGAGATAAGGAGTGGAATCTCATCTAGCTTGTTTCTGAGACTGCGCACATTCGCGAGTATTACCCGTAGTCCGTTCTTTATGTTTGAGGTCCTACACATTTCTGTTGACTGTGGACGATTTCTTACTGCCTGTTTTATCGTTTCCACATACTACTCCATATGATAAGCTGATCCTCCGCTTGTAACTAGCTATCACTACTCTCTGCCATAACTCCGTTTTCATATAGTTTCTGTCTACTTGTAAGTAGTTGGAAGTCATTAAACCCAGTTGCCGCTTCATAGCCGTGGATCCCATTGCCATGCTGGACAGCATCATTTCTGCTCTGAATCCTCAAATTTCGCTGTTGCAAACAAATGTCCGTGATCGATTGCGCTGAGATTTATGGTGCACTGTTTTTCTGGTAATTCTCGCTTAAAATTGTGGACTATATGGGTTAGTCAAGTTCCACCATCCATTACCCCTTCTTCGATTCTCCTCACTAGTTGACTGGTGCTCCTCCTTTATCCCCTTTTCTACTGTCTGAGCTCACTGGCCACAACTGCTACCATTTACCTTCCCACCAATCGCACTTCTGCTTTTTATTGCATTTCGCCATGTGCAATCTTGCGGCCTCATACATGTCACCCTTGTCGCAGCCGATACAAACAGTGTATCTGCTAAGCATAGACTTACTCAACATCATCGCCTCATTCATTCCGTCCAATACGAAGCAGTTTGTCCAACTCGATTTTGGTTTGTTCACACAGCTGGTGCCATGGCAATGAGGCCGGTCCTTACGGTGGTGCGATGGTTTGTGTGCTTCAGTGATCCGTTGAGCCATGCTGGGTGGTGCTTTTTTGCACCTTCAGAGCCACTCATACCAGATTGGTCAATGGTTAGAGGCCAGACAAACTCAGCCTCCTGGTCCTCCTGGTTGGGGGTTGGAATGAGGGTGGCACCTAATTCCTTAAAACGGACTCCTTGTAGACCAACGCTAAACCCAATGCCTTACGGTCAGGTTTTAAACCAAAGGGTTTGGTAGAGAACCCTAATCGTTCTCCTGTCTAGGCCTGGGCAATCTGACAGCATTCTGCCACGCAATACACCATGACCTTTCCTTCTAACAATCTGCTGCTCTGGCCACCGCAGAGATTAATAAACGGTGCCCCATCTGTTGCATTAAGCAGGGTGGATAGGGGTTTGGATGCTACTGCCCAACCCTTCCCACCATCTTATTCACACCCTTACGGTATTTCACTCTTTTAGTCCTGTTCCAGCTTGCCTTTTATCCCTCGTTTTCAGCCCCCCAAAGCTTGATGCAACTCCACCTTGTTTAAATAGGTGTATACCTTTAGTGTCAACTCATGTGAACGCGGAGCGTCACTCCTGCCATGTCAACAAGCCCATGTCCAAGCAAGCGGTCAAGCCCAGTTCATCGGTTTCCAATTGGATCCCTCGATCCTCCTTCATATTGGTATGCCCCAATGTACGCACATTGCTACAGATCGGCCAACAAACAGCAATTTCGCAAAAAGTAGAGACTCTCTCGAACGATATTCGCGGCTTATCGGAGACCCGCCTGCAAGTCTCGTGCTCTGTGCTCACTCTGCCATCCCCTTTAGGTGACATCAGCAGCACTTTCTCTTTGCACCTATCCTGTGAGGATGCAGCTTCGAACACCGGCCATGCCGATGTTGGTATTGCCCTGAGCCCCGGGCTGAAGCTGCTCTCGTTGTTTGGATCTTAATCCGTAGCCGGAATTGTGCGGTCCGATTGGCTGGCTCGTTCAAAGCTTCCAGATCGCACGGGACTAACAGGTGTCTATTCGTCATCGCTGGCTATGCACCGACAAACTCTAGCGATGATTCGGTAACAGATGAGTTCTATCGTCAAATGAACGAGCGCCTTCGCCACAGAAGGAGGTCGGACACAGTTGTGCTGGTGGGGGATCTGAACACTCAAGTTGGAATATTATCCACTGATGAACTGCATCTGGACTGCCAACATGGTGTATGCTCCGTAGTGATAACAGTGAGCGGTTGCTTCATCTGTGTGAAGACGCTCGAGGATTCCTTTCGAGCACTACTTTCCGACATAGCACCCACCGGAGGGTGACTTGGCCCCCACTGGCCTCGAAACAGCTACGGAAGCAAACCGATCACATTGCGATAAGTTACCGCTGGAGAGGCTACGTCCAGAACTGTCGCTCGATTTGTAACACATGTGTGGACACCGACCATGCACTTACATGTGCTGATTTACGGATGCGTCTTGGCGGACGCCCATGACGACGCTGTGAGCGCCTTGACACCAACCAACTGGCGAAGCCTGCTGTTCTGAATGCCTACCAAGTACGCTGTCATGCAAGTTAAGTAAACGCTCACTGGAGACAATTGAAGGTTACTGGTCACACGTTCACCAAACTTTACTAGCAACATGTGGTAAGTCTAATCGCCAACATGAATATTGGGTCACATCGCAGTCTCTGGAACTTATCGATGCTCGCCGACACTTGCCGGCTGGATGCGAACACAATGAGACTCGCAGAAAAATCCCGGAAAAACTCCGTGCTAGCCTGAAGAAAGACCGCGAATCCTGGTGGTATTTTCTTGCGTCCGAAATGGAAGTAGCCGCTACCCTTAGTAACCAACGTAAGTTAAGCCGGCTGATACGGAAAACGGGCAGCAGGAGACCCGGTGTTAGTGAAACTATACGTGAAGAGATTGGATAGCCAATCCACGACTTTTAAAACGCTGGGTGCGTTGGGCTGAGCAATTTGAAAGGCAAATTGATCGGTAGGAATTGTCAGATTTATCACGGGCCAGGGATCGCCCTGTTCCCTAAGCTGTCCGTTTGGATTTGCCCTCTCGCTTAGAAGTCGAACATGAGATCGAACTGTTGAAGTTAAATAAAGCTGCAGGACGGGATGATATTCCTCCAGCCCTCTTCGAATTTGAAGAATATGCTCTTGTTAATGATTTACACCAGTCATTAGTGAAACTATGGTAGCAGGAAACTGTCCCAAACGACTGGAGCCGCTCCGTCCTAGTCCCGGTTTTCAAGGGAGGCTCACGTTCGGAATGCGGCAACCATAGAGGAATCAGTCTGATCTCCGTTGCCTCCAAATTGCTTGCCTCTATAATCCTTCACAGACTGACACTCATGAAAGCCAGATTCATGAAGATCAAGCTGGGTTTTCGTGGAAGTCGTGGCTACATTGACCACATCTTCACTTTGCTTCAGTTGTTGGAGCACCGTCACATATATTGGCGGCCCACCGCTGTCATGTTCCTCGCTATCAAAGGCGCATTCGATTCGGTGGATCGGTGTGCGCTTTGGAATTGTCTAGTCAGGAAAGGTGTGCCCGAGAAGCATGTAAATATTATCCGAGCATTCTATGTGCGTATCTCAGGAAGAGTGAGGGCTTACGGCCAGCTGTCGTTGGCTTTGAATATCTCCAGCGGTTTAAGACGAATGCCCACTGTCACGTTTCGTCTACTACTTCACCATTGATGAAGTCCTGGAAATCGTGTTCACAGGATACGACTTAGAAGGTGTGGAGCTACTCCCAGGAGAACGACTTCTTGACCTGGAGTATACTAACGATATTTTCCTAATTAGTGTCAGCTCACAAATGTGACAACCTGCACTGGACAGATTAGTACTGGTTGTAAGCCGCTTCGGACTTTGCTTCGCACATTCGAAGTGCAAACTGTTCCTCCAAGATTGGCCAGGACGGCCTCCTTCATTGACCCTTGGTGGGGATCCTCTAGACTCAATGACACGTGACAACGCATCTGTCTGGCCCATCGAATCCGTTGGCTGATAACGGATTTCAAAATCATAGCCCAGCTAGGTGACTGCCCATCGTTGGAGTCGATTGGCTGTATAGACAGGAATTCCCTTCTTAGAGCCAAAAATGGCCATCAACGGCTTGTGATCCGTCAAGAGTTTGAAGCGGCGACCATACAGCATCTTGTGAAATTGCTTCACAGCAAACACAATGGCCAATGCCTCCTTCTTGTTCTGACTGTAGTTCCTTTCGGCTTTCGTCAGCGTCCTAGCGGCATGTTCGATCGCCTTGTGAGATCCATCTGGGAAAGTATGGGAAACTACGGCACCGATCCCTAGACTCGTTGCGTCTGTGGCAAGTCAAATTTCCCGGGAAGGATCAAAGTGAGTTAGGAGTAGGTCTGAAGCCAGCAATGACTTGACCCGCTCGAAAGCAGTTTGGCATTACGGCATCCAATTCCAGATTTCGCCCTTGCTCAGCAACTTGTTCAGTGGGGCCGGCCGGCGATGTAGTTCGGGCAGAAAAGCGCTGTAATTACTATTTAGGCCACAGAATGCACGCGTCGATTGCAAGTTGTCAGGGGGCATTTTTTGAATAGATCGAATATTTTCTGGATCAGGACGACCGACTTTTCAGAAAATGAGGCCTAGACACTTGATGGTTGGTGTAAAAAATGGTCCTCTTGTCTTCACGGATACGTGAACCATATGACTTGATGCCTACAAGCACTTCAGCGAGACGGTGAAATAGTTCTTCTGCCGTGCGACCCGTTAAAATGATTTCATCCAAGTACGCTCCAGAAACTCTCGCGAGCATGATATCCATCAGATGCTGGAAGATGGCTGGTGCTCTTTGCACTCCAAAAAGGCGGTAGTACGGGTACAAGCCACGATGAGTGCTGATGGTCAGCAATTCTCTCGAGCTTTCATCAACCTAGATCTGGTGGTAGGCATCGGACAAGTCGAGCTTGACGAAACACTTTCCACCATTTAGCTTGGCAAAGATATCCACTGGTATCTGAAGGGGGTATTGATGGTCGTCCAATGCGGCAGTCAGGTCAGTCGAAAAAACGGCGCAGACACGCAGTTTACCGTTCGGCTTTCTCACAAAAACAATCGGCGCAGCCCATGAAGAGTAGTTCACTGGTGTGATGACACCGGCTCGTTCCAGTAGGTCGACCTCCTGATCAACGACTGTCATGACTGCATACGTTACCGGTCTTTTTTGCTCTGAAGACTGGCTTGGTTCCTTCGCGAAGGCACAACTTTGCTTTGAACTTAGTGCAGTGACCGAGACCATCTTCAAACAAGGCGGCAAACTTCTGTGTTAGCTATCTTGTCAGGTCTTCCACCGACAATGATGCATGTACTGGGTCGGTTTGGACTCTATTATAAATCTAACTCATTGGAACATCAAACAGTTGTAACTTTTCCACCCAGTCAAGCCCAAAGAGGTCCAAATTTGTTACGTCAAACAAGTAGCATGTTCCGGCCTGTTCCACTCCGTTGAATGCAATTTTGCAAGTTATTTCTCCGACCAGCTTCGGCACTCCACCGGATGCGTTGTGGGCGACTTCATTGGTATCAACCATCTTCGGCCGCTTTATGTGTCTCCAAGTGTCATTGGAAATGATCGTTATATCTGACGCCGTATCGAACTGCAGCCGGGTTCGGATTCCGTTGGTAAGCGCAGTGATAAAGCGGCGGCGTGTTCTAGAATCGCTGTGAAACATAGCAATCACCGATAGTAATACTGCGTCAGGCTTCTTGAAGTTCTTCCTTCGGTAGGACTGCTTCACGGTTCTTGTTTGGGACTGATGACAAACGTCTTCCTTGTGGTCGCGTTTATGGCACATATCACAAATGTGACGCATGAATGGACAGTATCGTGCGAAATGCCAACCACCACATGACCAATAAGGTGTGGGCGGCTTGTTCGATCCAGTCTTTCTTGCTTTTTGCACAGCATGAACAGTATCGGCCATGCTGGAGCGACTATGCTCAATCATGGTGGTGTCGTGTTTCAAAGTAATCAATCGTTTGCATTCGCCTACAAGAGACTTCAATGTTAAATCTGGATCCTTATACAAATTACCAAGGAGCCGAGTGCGGATTTCCGCGTCGCGCAGAGACTGTAAAGCACTGACAAATAGGAGACACTTAAACTGGTCATCCGTCAAACAGCTTAACTTGAAACGTTCACATTCACGGTTAACCATGTCTGCTTAAAGTCCCATAATCGTCCGTACCACGCTTAAGAAATTTTAGACATTTTTAACGAATGCTAAACAAAGGCGTCGACTCACCAAAAATTTCTTTGAGTGTTGCCACTGCCTCGTTGAAAGTGTTGTCCTTCGGCTCTTTGGGCAGGCTGCGATCAACTAATCTTGCATGTTCAGTAGTACCGAGGTTGCGGATCAAAAGACGCACTTTCCATGAATCATCTTGACAGTTGAAATCCGTCCGGAATGTGTCCTCAAAGTGTTTACACCATGCCTCGAATGTGCATTCGGAATCAGCATGATAATAAAATTCATTGATTGCATTCGTAAGAAGATCAAGTGAAACAGCCTGCGTGTCCGGTGTAGCTGCTCCGTTTGACTGTACGTTCAAGCACTGCGTCAAACTTTCATTCAGTTTCATTTGTGTTTCCATCTGTGACTGATGCTGAAGAAGCAGCTTCTGCAAATGTTTGGCAGAAAGTTTGTAACATCTTCGTGCTTTCCCGGCGCCATTGCTAGATCTTCACGTTTTTTCGCTATTCCAAGTTAAATCCCTTCAAATTTCTCCGCAAAACTTCTGGCCCAGCCGAAGGAAAAGCAAAAGTCCAACGACCATGACCATGAAAAACATTGACAAAACGCTGCCAACGTAGCCAAAAATGCCGCCAAAACACTGTACCACTACGCCAGACCTACACCAAATATATAGGGGGCTCAATGACCTTCGGCTTCTAGAGAACGAAGGTCAACTAGTAAAATTAGTCGCCACCCTGCCAAAACACCGTACGCCGGCGAGCACGTGAAGGAATGGAAGGTCCCGGAACCTTCGAAATCAAGACAAGATCGAATATAATCTAGTACTTGCTAAAATAATGGTTTTCCTTTATGTGTTTACCTTTCCCCGGATAGCTTCATTGACGTGCTTTTCTGCCACAGTAATCATGATTTTCCGGTGACCGAATAGCTGGGATAATCATATACTCAAGACAACAAAAGTGCAAAATTTCGTACTTTCCATTCCAAGCCTTTTTCTATACTATAGTTTTCACAGCAGAGCCCTCTTGCGCCCCAGCTTTCTGGTACTGTGCGGCCGCACTTTAACTCACCTCTCGCTTTTCCCTCTGTGGCCAATCTAATTCTCCTCACACACTAATATGTGTGCGCTCGTTCGAATCATTTCGACGAGCGCTACTCAGTGCTTCCCAACTTTTGGATATAATTTGTGTGGATTATACTATTGCTCCAGTTCCCAGTTTTCGGCATATTCTTTGCCGAGTTCCCCGTGTGTAACTACCTCAAAACGAAGTTTCTCGGGAAAGACTTTGGTCTCATTGGGAAGAAGAAGATGAGGGCTCCCCAACTACGTAGCATCCATTTCTGTAAGTTGCAGGATAACGAAGTTACAGTCATTTTGCTTCGCCCATCAACTAAACAACTCTAAGGACGCTTATCAGCGCTCCACCTACATCGTCGCTTAAGACAGGCCGATCAACACACACTGCCGCTTTATGTGGGAGTGTATGTTCATTTGTGAGTCGATTGATTGCTAAACCCGATAGTTTGCGAGTTACGTCCTCCATCAGTCTCGACCGTCTGATCTTGATGCTGTTGAACAATTCTCAATTCATGTGCGTGTGCTGACATCTTTGTCCGTCAAGCCTGGCGCAAAGAACACTCATCAAGGTGAGCGTTCAGATATGTTTTACTGCAAACGATAAGCAGACGACTAGCATTCCAATGGTCCAACGTCGCCTATGTTGTGTAGCCAATTGCAGTCAAGTCCGTAAGCTCGGAGTAACCTGTTCTAACTGCATAAGATAGTACTGCCCGCAATGTGTAAGCAAATCCGTTCAAGAGGTGAGACAGACAAACAAAGTTGCTGACACAATTTGGTTTTGTCAAACATAGCAAGTCATACCAGTTGTCAACTGTTTATCTTTCTCATGAAAAAGTGCAATAGGATGACTGAGATAATCGCGCATATTGTAAATACTAAGATCGATCCAACGGAGGTAAATACTTCAACCAGCCGAAGTAAGCCCCGAATTTAAACCGAAAAAGAACTTGACGCTCCAATGGCACTGCAGCGTCTGTCTCTAAATCCACTGGGTCACCTCACTCCCATAAGTTGACAAGCCTCAAACATACCTGCCACCACTTCTACAATCATAGACCTTTCACTTGGAGATTCAGCCAGGAGACCGACAGCTCAGAGCCGAAAGCAATCCGGTGCACACAACAAGCAGATAAAGTACGCATCGGCTGCCTGGACAAACACCGGTGGCGACACACATAGGTCCATCTACTGCCCTGAGCAAACGTGGAGCAACGCAGTTTTCACCGTCAAATCCAGTGGTGCCTTCTAAACAGCCTAAATTGCCGACAAAAATTATAAAGCCGACAATCCCTAGACAAAACCACGCTGCGCTAACTCCCGTGTACACCAATGTTCCCGAATCCAAATCTGGCACGATAAAAGGCAAGTGAAAAGACGATCGCAGCCAGTGGATTTCCATCTGCGAGGCCACTGGTATTCGGGTTGAGCCTGCAATGCTGCAACGTGTAGCGCGTCCCCCGACCTCAGTGCACTCTGGTGAACCACGAATTCTTCGAGTAAGACTAGACTCAGCAGCTGAGACAGAGGCTGTCCTGCTCTGAGCAGTTCGTCTTCGCAACTCACCGAGTGGATTTTGCGAATTACTTGATATACCTTGGAAAGATCGTTCAAAAGAAGCAGTTGAGCAACGCGGAATTCCTAATAGGGATAGCAAGAAACCTATATTTGTTCGTGGTGTTCCCATGCTTCTGCATTCTTCTGATCACGATGCACAAACACATGATCTACAGCAGTGGTGATACATCCGCGAAGCACTCTCTATTGACAATGTTCTTGCCAAATCCCTGACAAGAGTTCCGTCATCACCTAAATACAAGGGCTGTGGTCCAAGGCTAATTAAAGTGATACTACACTCCGAGGGAATGGCGCAAGTCCAGTTGGATAGCTGGTTAAAGTTTCGAGCTAGGTTGCCAACAGAGATCCAGCTAAAGGCAGCAGGCGAACGGCCAAAAGTCGGAAAAAATTCAATGGAACTTGCAAACGCTACAAACTCTTTATTTGCACACACAACAGCGCCCACGGCACACAACAGAACAGAGCACAGCCCGAGTGAAACTTCGGTTCAGGAACGCTCAACAATTCCATGCAATTTGACTGAAATCCATTAAGCAAATATGATTAAGGCCGACCACCTAACAGCCGGCTTAAAAACAACACAAGGTTGACATCCGTCAACGCACTCCTAACAACAAAAACCGTATCTTGTATGTAAACAATTGCCAAAGGCCTTGTAAGTAAGTTGACCGAACTTAGAGAACCCTGTGTCTCACAACCGCGGGACCTCCTCGTGATTACAGAGACTTGGCTAAACCCCGAGATAACCGATTCTGCGACGAATTTACCCGGTATGTCGCTGCTTCGGAACGATAGAACCGGAAGCGGTGGTGGTGCACTTCTTTATTATAATACAAATCTCCGACGTGAAGTTATCGATCACCAGGAAATCTGCGCTCGTGATTTGCTTTGGTGCAGCCTATGGTTGCGGAAAGAAGACACATGTCTACTAGCCGTAATTTACAGCCCACCAAACTCTACGTCGGAAAGGGACTCCAAACTGAACCATATCTTTCAGTTGGCTTTGAACAAGTCCTACACCCACATTCTTATGGGTGGCGACTTTAACCTGCACAACTTACAAGTTCAGCACCCAACGGTACGTAGTTTAAAGCCTGCTTTCAAGAGCTAATTTCTAGCCACCCTCTGTACAACCACGTAACTTCTCCCACCAAATTTCGAACTACTAACAAGCCGTCGATACCCGATCTTGTGCTCATCAACGAAGAATTCATAGTCGACGGGATAGTTACAAGCACACCACTGGATCGTAGTGACCATGTTACTCTACTCTGACTATATATGCCATGCGGAGTATCCATAAAAGGAGGATGATAAGGTGCATACTATCACGCACTATAACCTGCTATCTACGCTTGTTAAGGATACATCTTGGACTTTTTAACCGAATGCCCCCCAGAGGGTGCCTGGGAAATCTTTAAAAAGATGTTTAGCACACTGGTAGGGCACCCGTCGGAACAGAAGTCCTTCCAATCTCAAAACAAGCATAAGTCATTTCTGAGGAGCAGGACACGCAAATGGATGTCCTGCATGGATTGTGCATGGCGAGCTCACAAGGATTGCTTGAATGCCGAAACCTGGACTTCATGCGGGACACATCGTAACTTCTGTGTGAAACTGATCCGCGAAGACAAGGCCACGCGTCAGCAGGAGTTAATAAAGCGGTTCTGCACGGACCGCAATCTGCTGTATAGGCACGTTAACGACCTTCGAAAGGTGAAGTGAAGGATTCCAGCACTATTCCCGGCTGATGGGTGCACGCGACCAGCAATGGAAGCAGCCGGTCTCCTACGGCTTCAATACTGCCAAACTTTCCAGCAGGTAACGAGCCCAAATATTCTCCTCGTTTCTATTACGCTACGTTTGGGTTTAAACAACATCACCTTTACTGCGGAAGCTGTGATGAAGAAGTTGTTATACTTGCGTATCCACAGTTCTCCTGGAGTCGACAACACCTTACCAAAGACTCTGCAGGAGGTAGCTAGTTATCTAGCAGCACCACTGGTTATTTTCCATCAGCCATGTCTAGAAGAGAACCATATTCTACCAGTATGGAAGCGAGGGGTCATCACTCCTTTCCATAAAGGAGGTAACCGCACTGACCCTACAAACTACCCTCCAATAACACTACTGCCTGCACTATCAAGTTATGGAACCAATCATCGCAGATGCGTTAATGCAATATCTGGAAAGCCCCAACTTAATAGTCCCAGAGCAACATGGCTTTCATCAAAAGCGTTCATGTAATACTAACCTATTGATTGTACGTAGCAGCTGGGCTGAGGCTGTCGATGATGGAGCAGGTCGATGTCATCTACCTGGACTGCTCAAAAGCATTTGATGGCTTATACTATCGAATTCTTCCTCAGAAGATTCGGAAATACGGCAATGACCACCCAATCCTGATTTGCATTAGCAATTTTCAACACGAACGACGGCTAGCAGTGAGAGTCCGAGAATCATTGTCCGATGTAATCAATATGGTGCGTGGTGTACCACAAGGCTCGGTGCTTGGACCTCGTCTATTCTTGGTGTTCATTAAGGATTTGGCAAGCAATTGCTTCCGACTTCCTATTTTTCTCTGATGATAGTAAGATTTGGCGAAGGATCAGAGGACCGGAGGACCAAGAACGGCTCCATTACTACCTTAACACGGTATCGAACTGGTCAGTTTAAAACGCCCTACCATTCAACGTGGGCAAATGTCGCGTAGTGCAGTTACGCCATAGACATGACTAAACATAGTTACTTGCGACAACAGATTGCCGACCGGCTCCCAGGAACGTGGTCTTGGTGTGCTCGTACAGGGCGACCTCAACTGTTCAAAACAGGCTGAGGTAGCTGCGAAAAGAGGCAACCAGCATATCGGCATGCTGCGAAGGTCATAAGGGATATTTGACCCATCAATCTTCCCATTGACGCACAATTTCTACTTGCGCTCGCATGTTGAATACGCTATCTAAACTTGGCAATCTTGGTTGAAGCGCGACCTAGAGGCATTAGAGGCACCACAACGGAGAGCATCAATGAGTGTAAAGGGCCTGCGCTATCACTCTTACCACTGAAGGCTGAAGTTGCTGGGAATTTTCAGCGGACGCTATCGAAGGTTGCGCGGCGATCTCGCGTTAGCCTATCAGATATTGACTGACCCCAACCACGTAAGCCACCGTTTGCTGAAGCTTAGCCACAACACGCAGCTCACTGGCCATCGCAATCTTCTGTGTAGTTCCCATTTTAGTATATGCACCGCCGGAGCGAGTAAAAGGGGCACACCCAGATTTGTAACCGAGGCCGCAAGGCCGACAATTTAGCGCGCTACCACTAGGCTGTACTCGGGTTATGTGTGCCGCTTATATGTTCGCTGAAAACCGCCCGTCAACGCAACGTCGAAACAAAGATGCAAAACTCAGAGTTCATTACACTATTTAACGTTTTTATAGATTAAGAAGGTTGCATGACACGAGTTCAACATTTATTTCGCCAGTTTTTGCATACTTTGGTCGCTAAAGGCGGTAGAAGAATCGTCCACTACCGGACGCGAAAGCACATGCTTAGTTGAGCTTTCGTTGGTGGTACATAGTCAAAAAGGCCAGACTTATGCTGGTTATAAAACGCAACATGATCAAGATCTACACCAATACCGTGAATAAGTGTCACGTTCTTTACACTGCCGCGCCTGTGAAACTTTTATCCAACTGTAGCCAATATGTAGTCTATCCGAAGCCTGATGGCATCTGGTAGCCCATTAAACCGACTGTGCGGATCATAGTTTAGCGTTCAACACGGTTCAATCAATCGTACAGGTCGCAAATGCCGGCTTCTATCGATTTGGCAAAAACACTTTCGTGAATTGCGATGTGCCGTTAACCAATCAATCGTTGCATCCCACGCTGCCCTATCTGCAGTTGGCCGAAAACTGGGCTTCAAGCGAGGCAGAGCACGATAAATCGTCGCCGCACGGTGGGTGCTTTGCACCGATTAGACAATGCGACTGCATTGTGCTTTTTCTCTGTTCGGACTTTTGGTAAGTTAATGCCGTTAGACAATTTTTCCTTTTTTCGCATGAGATACCGTCAGCCACGGAGGCTGAAGTTATCTTCCTATCCTCATTGTACCTAACAGAATGGGTACGCTCACAGTGTCTATATAGTTTTCGTCTAACGAGGTTGATTAATTTGGTTACTTGTATTTTGACTGCCTCAGATTCCCTCACTTCGTATTTCGTGTCTACGGTTACACCACGCCTGTTATCCTGTACCGCACCACTGAATGCTCCACGTCCCTTATCTGTCGTTCTTGATGTCTAGAACACGGAAACTTTCGAGAAATGTTCGAATGCCTGTATCAATGGACCAAGTGGTCTACTCCCCAATTAATGCAAATATCTTTACCAGTTCGACATTTCGCATCCAGGAGTGCGAGTCCCGAGTGATACTCTGTGCAGGCGACCGATCGATTAGACGAAACCGGTACTTAAGCATTTGAGTAGGCAAGCGTCAATTGCATACTTCATTCCATAGGCGGAAGGGAGTGACTCATCATCCTGTCAACGCTCTGCCATCTGATATCTCAGGTATCTGTTACTCAAGACAATGCGGGCGGTTTCTGATGAACTACGAGATGCCCTTACTGGCTATCACTGGGGGTCACAAGTAGGGCGTTCCATGACTAAGCTAGAGCCCAATTCGACCCATCGGAGGTCAGCGGTCAACTAGGTTGCTTCTTGAACCCCATAGCTCAAATCAGTTAGCACCAACAGTCTCTGAAGTCATACTGCATCATCCACTCCTATTTTTCAACACAATTTCTGGAGTTCACATTATTCCGACGACCAGACCCACTGCGAATAAAGTACGAGATTTCCACGTCTTTAAAGACTTTGTTAAGATGTACTTGCTTTATGTCGAGAGCGAAAACGAGAAGCCAATGTTATCCGCTTCTACTTCCTAAGGCCAAGGTCAGCAACACGGTCGACATGCATGTGGAAATTCGAGTGGAAGCTGACTAATGCCAACTCATCGCATATACTTTTGTTGGAAAGGGACGATCCGCACTTAGTACCAAACCATTGGGATGCGATGTCAACGGGTTCAGTAGGCTTCCGACTATGCGTAGAGGTATGGGAAATATTCGATGGGGGAGAAGATGATTTCAGACAACCTTCATGCACGTTTTACACGCTGAAAGTAGTAGGGGTGCACAGAATGCTTTCAAGACAAAGGTAAGCAGGTAGGATTGTCTACAACGTCAAACAGAGCCAGATATGATGGGTACTCAGGCGCATCGGAAGGAGCCTAAGGCACAGTAGTAACTCGGCTCTGTATCACAAAATATTTGTTTGTTCTGGATTTACTCTGCCGACCGATGGCCGAATGCATCATGTTCCTGCCTTGTAGACCCGAGGTTACCGATTCGATCCTCCGTAGAGGACCCGGTGGCCATCGCAGTATCCTTGTCCCAAGCATGACCAGTGGTGGTTTCGTGGTAGCGAATCATCAGTATTGCATACCGGCGTACTGCTGATGACTTTCTTTCTGAACTTACCCTATCCCAAGGCTCTGAAACGAAACAATTTGTGCCTGATATTTGTGGTAGTGTGTCCTATCTAGCTTCAATCCTGAGTGGAGAGATTTCGCAGCATACCTTGCACTGTTCTCGAACATCTTACAAACGTTGCTACCGGAACCTGGTTCTCTTTCTTCTGCTGCATCTGAGACACTTGTCGGCTATGAATCACAGATCCAATAGTGATCATCAGTTCCAATAGCGTGAAGCTTTTTGTCTCCCTTACCCAACATATCCACGTTGATAATCTTGGTATAGGTACAATCCTTAGCTGATCGCCTGAGCAACATGTTTGATGTCGCACTTGTCTAACTGTATGCTTTGATGGCATTTATATGAGTAGAGTACACCAAATTGCTACTCTATATGAGTAAATAGCTGCGGAGTTATGTAGCTGACCAGCACAGTGTCTGCAAGCAATGGAATGCCAAATCAAAATAGCGAACTTGTAATCTGTATGATCATGTTTGGTCATTGAGAGTTAAGTAAGTGGTGCGCATTTCAATTTTTTCATGTTCATCACCATGTTTGTCATGTGTTGTCTGTGCTCAAACAGTTGAGTTCATCACTTGTGGGTCGTTTACATCTTTCTTTACTTTTTATTTGTAGATCGTCTCGTTTGCACAAGAACCTGTAAGTTTCTCGTAATATACATGAAATTATGAAACTATTATGTGTTGGACAATTGTGATGATTATTTCGTGCAAATATGGTCTGCGGCCGTTTACATCCTTTCGCTATCACTTCCAGTATCCACCGGATGCCTTTTCCTACGGTGGAACCATAGGTGACTTGTGCAGCACCATCCCCAGGTTTATCGATGCCCCCATCACCTGGATTGAGCCCAAAGATAAAACCTTGGGAGGAGTATAGATATGGGGCAAAATTGATTCGACTTCTGTCCAGGATGAGCCAAAACGCCCATTGTTGGTGACTAGCTAAGGAGTGGACGAACACTGGGCGGTGGCTGTACGGTGGCTCCTTACAGGCTTCAGTCACCATACTAGATCAGTAAAATCACGAAGACTGCGAACCCCTGTCCACCTGCCATGATTAGCAGTCCCTCTTAGGCCTGAAAACAAATTGGCAACATCTGCTGAGTATGCAGTCTTTCAGTACTAGCATAATATACACCCAAACACGAGACTGGATCCATCACAATGAGACTAAACCCTAAGATGGTTCGACGGTTTTTGTATTATTCCTACCCGTTGTGAGCTACTCCTACCAGGTTGGCCAATGGTTAGAGGTCAGACAAACTTATTCTCCTGGTCCTCCAGAGTGAAAGTTTGATATCGGACGGCCTCCATTTTTGTAAAACCAAATGGTTGCCACATCCGCTGCCTTGCGGACAGCTTTTCGAACCAGACTTTGGTTGAGGATCATAATCATTTTCCTGTCTAAGTTTGGGAGCCGAAGTATCAGCCCACGTACAACCACGACTATTTCCTCTAAGTTCCACTACACCCTGCATCGGCTGTCGAGCAACTTGTCGAGAACCGCCTTGTCTGTTGCATACAGCAAGCCCGCTAAGCGAACACATGCTACTAACGATGCCTCTACTCCAACGTTTCCACCTGTTTCTCTCACTCCCCTGCCGACCCCATTACCAAAATTCAGTCAATAATCCCCAGTTTTCTTGACAGCACTCGTGATGCTACTACAGTTATACCATCTGGAGCAATCTACCCTGGCCAACCACTGGATTCCCATCGACAACAGCCCTTGAGAAGGCCATGCCGTCCCAGTTCCTTGGCGGCGTTCAAGGTTCTCACTACAAGATAAGTGGGTGAACAGGCTGCACTCGTACGCACCTTGGACTCCCTTGATATGGCCGTAAGTGACGTGTCCGAAACTAGGGTTGACGACTTTCAACGTCGTTGTTATACTAACTGCGCCTAACGCGGGTGGTGATGAAAGTCCTAACTGCGATTTTGTCACACCTTCTTCCATACCATATAATCCTCTACATACCCGGAAAAGCACTAGACTAGAGTTTTAACCTTTTGGGCATCATCAGTAGTGCACGTTCATCGGATCCGTCAGGAATCGAACCGGTGCTGCAAGCCACTGATGGTCATGGGTTCTAACCCTGACAGATCCGATGGATGCGAATTACTGATTATGTCCAAAAGGTTGAAACTGCAGTTTAGTGCTTCTCTGAGCATGTGAAGGGCTATGTGGTTTGGAATCTGATGTTGCGGACTCTGAAGTGAATATCTAAAATTCCCCTACTCATGTGCACCTCAATTCTCATTTCTCGCCTCATTGCGGAACGGGAACCCCGCAAGCAAGCAGGTTTCTGCCCAAGACAGGGCTGTATAGACCACAAATTCACTCTGCAGCAAGTGTTCGAGCAGTCATAAGTACGGTAAAGAGAGAATGGTTATGTTTCTGGACTTCTGGACCCAGTCGACTAACCCATTCTGCTCGAAAAACGCGCCGAAATGTGCTTCCATGAAATATCTGACCTTTTCAAGTGCCCTGTACTCGAACACCACAGGCGGGAGAGGGGTCTACGGTGACTTATCACATATACATACGACAGCAATTAAGGTTTCTCAGGCTTGCGCAATTTTCCTATTTTTGTTCTACTTCGTCGTGGACTGCATCATGGAGTGTTCCCTTTCGGATCCGCAAGATGTAAACGTTGAGGGGCTGCCTGGCGAAAAGCCAGTTGATCTTGTTTATATGGACTACATTGCATTGATGTTTAACGACATTGGGACGGTCCAACTAATCCTGAACAATATCTCCAGAGTGATCCCGCCATTTAATGTGCTTTTCGCACCTAGGGTTGTTGCAGGACCACCAGCTGTTAGATGACCCCTTGACCCCTGATAGCGAAGAACTTGAGTTAACTGATCAATTCATTCACCTAGGCAGCTGCATCAGCAACGAAGGGAGTATAGGCACCGAAGTCAGTTCACGTATTGCAGAAGCTAGGACTGCTTTCTTGTATCTGCGACATCTGTGGCGTCAGAAGAGGTCTTCGCTCGGTCTGAAAGGTCATGTGCACCACAGTTGTCCTACTCAATAAGAGTGAGACTTGGTCCCTTCGATCTGAAGTACTGAGGCGCCTTCAGGCCTTTGACGATCGCTGCATGCGAAGCATTGCTGGTGTCAGATAGCACCAGTGTGTCCGCCACGATGTGCGCTGGCGACTGCAAGGTGGTGATACTTAGCTAGTGATACTTAGGCTAGTTCCTTAGAATGAGAGATTAACTGCGTTGGCTTGCGTACGTGCTACGTATGACCGGTCAATGCTTACGGAGAAGGGCCCTGTTTGTCTGCCATATGTAGGGTGGCGAAAGGCCCGATGTGATCATAAGTTAACTCGGCAGCTGGAAATGAAGTCATAGACTGCGAAACTGGGTGCAGTTTTCCGTCTCACCTTCCAGTCTTAAGTCCACGTACTTAGCACGAGACTTTACGATAAGTGATTTGCAGTCGGCATCAGTGGCGCGTCTGCGGTTGTTGTCGGACTAGCTGGGTAAAGTGTGTTTGAAATTGAGTTACCTGTGGGTTAATGACTGTATAGGACACGGAGCAGTGAAAGTTATGAGGATGTTCTCTCGCAGATGTCGTCTTTCCTTTTCACGGTAGCCAGCTGCTTGTGATGATATGTTGTTGAGAAGGTATGAACGCCTTAACCCCTAATTTTACTTAGGGCTTTAAGGTTTCGCGCTAGGTCTCCGTACTCTCAATATTATTATTATTATTATTCGTTTCGTAACTTATTCTGGTTGTACGGCAACGGAGCATCAGTTCAAATGGCTGAGATATGGCTATTGTTGATGACGAGAATGACAATGATGGCTATGCAAACAAACGCAGCATATCCCTCTGGAATAAGCGCAAAATATACCGCAAGATATGTTCAGCCAAATCAGCAGTGAGGTATGGCCTGTATTTCGCCAACTTAAACGACAGCGCGGTATCAGCGATAACGATCGTGGAACCTATGTAAGACTTAATTCCAACAGAAAGGACGGTTAATGATCTGAAAACAGCTGAAATGAGTATGTACATGTGTATACAGGCCAAACCGCTAGAGAGCTGTGCAAGAAGTTAGCAAAACACAAGAGGCGCATGTCTCGACCGCCGCCAGAAGGGTGAATACGAAAAGATCACATGTGCTAGTCACTGCATGGAATCGAATTGGATAACTTGGAGGTCATTATGGACGAGGTTGCGATTAACACCCATAGGCTGACTGTTTAAGTGCAGGGAATCATTAAGGCTAACGGTTGCGCATGCAGTATGGATGGTACGAAGCTATCGAGTGTTTGGCGGGCTACCTTAACCCGGCCATTCTGTGGAGAATTGACGGACGGATCGAGGGGCAGAGACTGGACGCCAAACCATCACTACACCGATCGCTGTCAGGGGCTTACGTGCGATAACTTCGCAAATGTGAACCATTTGGGACCGTTTCATCCTTAGCGCACCACTTGAAGTGACACGATAACCCTTGCATTTATATCTTTGTCATTGCCATGAGCTCCGCACGTCGCTACGATACCTACACCAATCGCTTGGTCTGATGAAGCTTTTGTTTCATTGGCAAAAAGTACCTCACCAACTAAACCAATAGGTTGCTTTCAAGCACTTTCGAAATCACATGCTCTCCATCGGTTTCAAGGATATATTAAGCAATAAGGGAACCTTGTTGACGCTGTCCCGTCAGTTACTAGCTGGAAACTGGGAGCCAATGGAAATTTGTAAAGCAGGTAGAAATAAAATTTTACGATAATACAAATTCATCTTAAATAAGCCTGGGAGACCGTATGCATTATTCACTGAGAAGGTAAACTTGATTGGAGAATAATAATAATAATATGTATATTTCTCAACGAATGAGACACTGGGGCCATATTTGGCATAGATCATATTTTACAATATATCTCATACCCATGCATGAATGTTAAATATTTATGCGATTTTCATTGCTTTTGCAGTTTCAAGAGTTTGTGTTTCAACGCAATAAGCACTAGTTGGAATAGTGCTTGGTAACAGCACTAGGGTTATGTCACACAGTAAGAAAATCGTGTTACTCATTAGATGCTACCTGGTCCTTCTTGGTAGACATCATCAAGTGCTCTCACCCAAGACAACAGGGTCATAATCTTGATCAAGTCAAGGTAATCTCTGAGCTAAACGTGAAAGGCCGTTGTGCTCGCACACGATCTGATTGTGACCAGGAGTTTATTTTACAGAACAGCACATTTAATAAGGAAAAGGTTAAACCCCATTTTTACCCTGCCCCTGGGTACACTCTGGGTAAACTCCTTATTGAGTAGCTCCCTTGTCGAACTATGTTGTAGTTCTAGGGAGGGCAAATAGCAGTGGGCGTTTTGATGAATCATGTTGTACAGAACCATCAGGTTATGTCTCAATCTTGACTTTGGGTCCCATGAGCAGGGCTGCGTTCATTGGTGGAACGACCTTGGAGTACTGGGAGAATAGGTTGACGTAGTCTGTCGAGGCCTGGGGAATGAAGTAGACCGGGCTGATATATGCGATATCGGTGTTGATGCCACGTATACTGAGTTTCGTTGCGGGATCTGGCGTTTCGAATCCACCAAGTGGTCGAAATGTTCGACGGGGTCTATGTAGAGGATGGTAAGTGAGACCACGGCAACGATTAATACTTAGTACAACGTGTTCCGAAGACCTAAGTTTAGTGTAAGCACCCGAGCAATGTAGGTAGCTATTAGTGTGTCCTTGGCGGCACTTGGGCTTGTCGACAAAGAAATGTTTTCCCCAGGTGAGATAAGGGGATGGTGCAGATTTGGTCTCGGTATCAACCAACTATTGGGTTTCGGAATAATAATACCGCATGTAGATGAGAAGAATTCGTGATATGCTGACGTATTTAGTCGCCATTAATGGCCGACCTGAATGTTTACCTGCTTCGCGGCAGAGAAACTGCGTGGTTTCTTGAACCTATGGGTTTATTTTATCAAGATTCAAGTGGTAAATAAAAACGCCTGAACCGGTACTTTTCGTGCGACGGGGTCATGAGCTAGAACGGCTGCGGTGCTTACTGTCTAGGGTGAGTTTCTCGGCTTGGCGCTTTAGTGTGTCTATTTGCAATGATAAGACGCCTACTGCCTATGGCTAGCTATTCGCGGAGGCTCCAACGGGGGTAAACCGTGCTTATCCTCGGTTCCTTCGTTAGCTGATGACGTTTGGTGACTGTTTCTTAGTTTTGCAACTGCTGTGTGTATTAGGGTGCTTGCTACTACCAGGATGGTCTGTGGTCTTTGCTGGAATCGTTGCATCCTTAATTCGCGGAGAACACTCGCGTCCATGCTGGAAGTACCTAGTAGCTTTTACATGTCGCAACAAGTGTAAGCATCCTGTCCCCTAGTTACAGCTCTATAAACTGTTGCTGCAGTCGGACCTTGCCAGAGAACGTGATTCGCTGAATAATCGCCTGCTTTAAAACTTCATATCTAGCCTCGGGAGGGGGCAAGTTGTGATGTCTCTCACCAGGGCGGCTACACTTTTCGGAAGCCGAAATATAAGTTGGAGATATTTAGCACAATCAGACGAGCTTCCACAATTGTAAAAAGTAGATTTTAAGTGTGCAAACCATAATAACGGGTCATTCTCCCAAAACGGTGGGGAGGCTGAAGCAACGGCACTAAGTACGTACGTGGATGGTGCATCCTTTAAAAATTCCTTGTGAGAAATAAATAAGAATATACAGCAGGTGAGAAGACAAAATGATAGCAAGTAGTGAATCAAAAAGTGGCTGGAACGAGCTTACCAGAATGAAAATTCCAGATGGTAGGCGATGTTGTCTGGGCCGACGTCACCAGTTGTTGGGTGGCGCCTGGGTTACTAGTCAACAACAATGAAACGTAAAAGAGGTGTTACATACGAGACAGTAGAAAGGATGGAAGCAACTGGATCCGACGTACATTGTAAAGGCTACAGGGAATTGGAGTTGAACCAGTGGAACGATGGAGTAATGGTTTACGACGGGTCTAAAAGTGAATGCTTGACATGTCCAGTCAGACGGTGAGGGTAAAAATCGTAAAAACATAAATCCGTGCCAGTAAAAGGACATGTGAACTACGTGACTCACCAAGGGGTATGGAATAGCACATAAGCGAATATTCCTGACTGGCTTATAGGGGGTTATAATGCCGTCCACTGTTTGTTGTGCGTTAATGCCAACATCTGTTGTTCACTAGCTACATCACCTAGTGAAAATGTGTCAGCGTATCATCAAGGTGTTTTTTGAAAAAGTGATAAAGTAGGAGCATTAATTACATTTCCCGGGAGGGCGTTCCACGGCTGACACTCGGAGGGTGCAAAAGTTTCGTTGACATTCCACTCGGCTGTACTGCGTGATCATCTTAAACGGATGACCCCTTAGTGATGTAAGGCGTGTGTGGTTGGGGTTTCTCAGGATCTGGTACACTATTACGAGATCGCCCCTTATCCGCCGATAGCGTCCGCTGTATGTTTTATGGGTTTTCACCCTGAGTGGGTAAGGTAGGCAGGGCAAATCTCTGACGTCCTTTGTCACCCTGCATTTTGCAGTATCGAGCGAGGTGAGGTGGTACTTCTGCCAGGATTGCCAGGCTTAAATAGCGTATTCCGTGTGCGGCCTCACGTACACGCCAAGCATTTTCGGAAAGATTGTAACTTAAAACTTCCCGGACTCTCTAAGAAGAAGGCGGAAGTGTTGGTTTGCTTTTTTGAGATCTTTTCAGTCTGCCTTAAACACCTAAGGTCCACTTGCACAAGCACGCCGAGATTGCACTCATGTGAAGCACACTGTAGAATTGTGTTTTAAGCGGTAGTTGTGAGTACTCGGCGTATGCTCAGAATTTTGCATTTGTGGTTTTGAAATGCAACACCTTCTCGATGAACCATGTGTACGCTTTGGCCAGGTCATCCTTTATGGTTTTGTGAGCATTCACTGGGGTGATAGCACGCCATATATTTAGATCGTCTTCAAACCGCAGACAGTTTGAAGACAGCACGCATGCAAGGTCATTTATGGAAACCAGAAACAGGCGGGATCCGAGTATCGAGCCCTGAGGTACGCCGCACTGAACTTCGATTAGTTCCGACAGGGTGCTCCGAACACTCACATTCAGATGACGATGAACGAGAAAGTCCCATATCCATTTTAGAATGATGGCGCCTATACAAAAATGCTGGAGTTTGTGCAATAGAATGCGATGGTTCACCAAAGGCAAGGAACGGTTTAGCAAGGGACTCACAAGAGCAGTTTGTGCAATCGGATGTACAGTAAGTAGAACAACTGGACGTTGGCAAGGCTCAAACAACAGTAAAATTCAATGTTGTAACATACTGAAACTGTGTTTCTCAGGTGAAGTGCAGTCTGTACCACATCTCTGATTAAATCCTCGCCGAAGTTTAACGCAAGTTATGAGATTGTAGAACACAGATGCTTAGAAGCAACTGCTTTTGACGCTTCAAACAAGTTCGGGTGTGGTTCCTAAATATCAGGAACAGTAAAGTCATTTTTCGGTTTACGGCCGGCTTGCAAATTTTCTCACAACAAAATGCTCTTATACAATCATGGTAACAGCATTCGAAAAGTTAAGCATAGATCCCATAAGTTAACACCCCAGTCGGAGTGACATATAGCGCTGAAGAAGCAGCTACGGCGCTTAGAATTCAGCTGCTATGACCCATGCATCGCACCATTCACCAGCGGACCAATCTAGTTTTCACTAACAGTTTTCTCAAGGATATTTGCTGAAACTGGTTTATACGGTCGCGCATATTAACGAAGGAGACGTTCAACATGTCCACTGTCATTCCACGCGCAGTGAAGAAACGGCTTGATGCAGCTGGCTAGCCTGTTTCCTGTGTTTCGGTCGTGATCGCGCGACATTTCCTTAAAAGGATATCTTACGGTTGCTCAAGTGAATCCAGCCTGCTTTTGAAAAAAACCTTTGTTTGAAACAGACTTAGAGTAAGAAATACAACGGGTTCAGACTTGGTGACCGTGCGCCCAATCCAATGGTCCTCCGAGCCCGATTCAACAATGTTCGAATTCCGGGCTGTGATGTACACGAACCGGTTGGGCATAATGTGCAGTTACATCATCCTGTTGACACCAAATGGTACTGAATATCCGGTCATTCTCTAACTGTAAGTACGCAGGTCTGGAGTATCTCCTTGTTTAACGAGGTTACAGAAAGTAAGGGATTGGTACAAAAAACAAAAAGTTGTTGATCACCTTCCCGGAGAAGTAAAACGGTCCACAGACTTTTCGACCACTTATTCCTGCTCAAACCATGAGCTTTGTATTATGTTTAATACGAGAACTCTGTATCGGTGTAGATTAACTCTAGCCCCTCAAATATTGTTTTTCTGTTTATGCAAATAGAAAGTTTCCTCATCAATGAAAACCAAGAAATGAATGCTTATCTAATCCCAAAACTAGTGGCAAATTTTATTCTGTTCATCCGGGTCGTTGGGATTCAAAACCTGAACCCGCAGCGCCACAAATCGACGGAAATTTCTGTTGGGACGATGTGGATTAGACCTATAATTTTATATCAATCCTTAGTTGGTTGCATTCGTTTTGTTACTGTTTACTTCGCGACACTAGTTTATACCCATCACTCCTTTGCTTTGATACGCCGGTCCACTTCGTTCATAATGGATATTACCTCAGGGGTCTATTGGCGCTAATGTCGCTTCCTCGAACTTGTCTGATTTGTTCTTACGTTTGCCAATTCTTGTTCACCTGCATTATTCAGGGTCTCTTGTGTTGATGGTTAGCTCCAACGTGTTTTAGTAGCCCGGCTACAACTACTGCTGTACTCTAGTTAAATGAATAGATTACTAGTGTAAAAATATCTTGGTCCTGACACATCTTGGGGTTTTTTCGGCGGTCATGGGTGTGCGAACACTCGCCTGACAACATAACAGTTTTTTTTCCCTTAAAATCCTGTGAACAGCGTATCGGATGATGTGACAATAGTAGGCCATTCTATGTACGCCGTGATCCTCCCTTTTGGGTACTTTACGGATAACAGCGCAAACTGAAAGTCTTCTGTGGTGAGGCGAGGCCCCCGGTTTTCTTACGTTGCACAAACTTCAAGTTTTATCGAACTTTTTCATCAGTTTAAGCAGCAACAGTCGTTGACGGGCCGAATTCCAGTGTTGACAGGGTTGTATGGGGACGCAGTTGCCGAAGCGTTTGACCCGCCATCACCATACAGCCGAAGAGTAAGCAGGTGCTGAGCAGCAACCGCGTAACGTAATTCAGCTTGGAGAGATGTCAACGGTGGGTGCTGGTGCCTCATTGCCTGACTGTTGCGGGACTGCGCTACATGTTATATGCCCACACACCAAAGGGTAGAACGAAATCCATGGTTCCGCACGCGATTGTGTGCGCCCCAAATGCAGACGCATGCATGCGCACATCTACGGTCTAACAAAAAATGCCGGATGGATGACTGGAACTAAGTAGAAAAGCTTAGGTTCGTATATACGCATAAAGTGCGGCATCGGAAGGCATGAGTCATGGGTGCATTACGGGGATCGGTCCGAAGATATCGGGCGCATTGTACTGGCCCTCACTCACAACGCAGATACAGAAGCATTAGTGTCCCATCCACGAGACATCTGAGATTAAGTCATCCTTACTGAACCTTTAACAGTTAAGTGCCGGATGAGTGGATCAATAATGCGAGTAATGGATGCAGTGAATATTAGTGAGGTTTCAGACGACACTTCGTAATGCCAGATTAGCACTGGTTTCTTTTTGATAAACTACTTATTGCGTCGTGAATTAAACGTGCGATTACTGATAATACTGTATATCAGCCATACTAATGCCGGTTTTCCTATTTTCACAGGATCCACCGGATTGGGGTAAGTTGAGCTCAAGACACTTAGAGTGCATGCTCCTTGACATTTGCTTCGTGTCTTTTATATATAGGAATCTACTCCTCATTTTTTCAATCCACCGGTACTTCGGTGTCTATGTCCAACCCTTACACTACATATTCAAAACCGTCAGACCGCTGTTAACGTTCGTTTCACGCAGCCGTTTGTCTGAAACCACTACAGACGGATGCAACTTAAAAGTGTGTGTCCCCGAAGAGGCTATTTAAGCTCATACTCGCTACACGCTCACCTAATCTTTCGAGCCTTTGGCACTGCGTTCTACCCGGTCAAAAATTTTAGTAATTTTTTATCCATCATTGATGTTACGTGAGCGAGTTGCCTTGTTTTCAGTAGGTGATACCGCTCCAATCGCAAAAGCTAACCTTTGGACTATGTAGACCAAGGAGGTGAGAGTAGAGGTCAAGGTGTAATGGTATGTGAATCTTCGTCAACAGAAGCGGATGAAGCGTCGGTGGGAACAACACCGATCAGACATCACTACTCGGCGATGCAATCAATTAACCACGATCGCATATAGTTGGATCGATAACATGCAGGTGGCCAAGATTGACAATGGCAATGCTTCACTGAACCTCAGGCGAATTGCTAAGATCCCTGGGCCAATAGTTAGCACTAATATAGCATTTGATGTTCGAACTGGGAAATGGTTTAAGTATGACCTTCTGAGCGTGAGAAGAAGTAAGAATTCTTTCATGGAGAATCAATACTTGCATGCGTTACTAATTCCTTTTACTACCTCGCTCCCAAAAGACGGAGTATGTGATCAGGTATGTGCTTGAATCAGTGATCAGAATTGCAAGCTTCGAAGAAGGTTGCGAGTTACTGAACTGCTTTACCATGAGCAATGTCAGCGTTTGCAATTAAAAACGAAAGAAAGCTAGTTTTCCTAGACACCTATCTAAGAAAACGAGAAGCTAATTCACTTCACGGAGGCATCTATCTAGAGTCTAATAATGTAGGTTAATCAGCGGCGTACCAATTACTACAGAATAACAGTAGAATCTTCGACTCAGATTGTCTGGATATTATTCGCCTTATACTTGGTATCGAATAATTGACGGTACTAAAAATGTCGCCTCTGTCACATGCTGCCCGGTGCCGATCGCCCTCTCAATCCCCTATGCTACGCCTCTAAAGTTACTACAACTGTTTTCGCAACTTTTCGCCTTTGATGTCCAAACAAAACTCAGCCCGTTGCCTACTATCTTGCCAAAAATGTTGCAGTTCAGAAACGGTAGAAAGTGGAACGGACGGCGTCCTTAAGACACCACAAGGTAACAGACCCTGTTCCTTATATTCGGATGCAATCTGTGATCCGCGATCGTCGAGAAACAGCCGTGACGGGGCCGGAAAGGAATGTCAATCTTGCAGTCCCTTTCGAAGGAAATGTCCCCTTCTATTTAGTGAACAGGGGACACGAATGCAATAGCGAAGCCGTCCTGCTATCTACCCGTATGTGGTTGCAGAATCCTGTTTATTATCTAGCCCGGTCCAGTTCGAATCCTCTAGCCCATAGTAATTTATTCACACCTGTTGTGTAAGTTATCTCGGACACAGGACCAGCCGCAAGGTGTAGTGGATTGCAAAACATCGCCCAAAAGCATTGTGAAGTGAACAGTTGGAAGCATCGATAACTCATTTTTGGAACACATTGCCAAAGCGGGCATCAAGTTGTGATCACGGATACAATCTAATTTTGCTACGTCGTACCTAAATGCTACGCAAAAAGACTCAAAAACGCCTACTAGTGACGGCTGAGGCCATGGCAACCAGATTAATGCAGCCTCAACTATACAGCCCGAGGACGCTAATGCAAGCATTTCGCTTGCCACTGCTGTACTCTCATTGTGATCACCGTTCATCTTAAGCCTAGCCGACGACACACCGCCCCGTTACTCAATCAGGTGGACGAACTGTCACCTATTGAGAGCATGTGTGCGTATGCACCTGTGCGTCAATTCAATAGTTCAGTAATGTATAATGGGATAAAAGCATGACTATACAAGGCCCACAGGATGGATATGCTGGCTAGTCGAACAACCTCCTTGTGGTGCCAGCTGGGTGGTTCGGGCGTAACCCGTTCCAGCAGATAGTTCGGCGGCAGTGTTCCAGGACGTGGTAGGCTTTCGTCTAGCAAGCGTTCTCCCTATTAAAAGCCACAAATGTCCGTTTATCTTCACTGTGACATGGCGAACGTGACTTGCCACAAACTAACGTAACTGCCCCGTGGATATCTAGATAATTACATCCAATCCACGGACATCAATCGTCTATTCTTACGTCGCCGACGCTGTAGAACAATCAGAAATATAACGGAACACTTAGGAACATAAGCTACAAGGCTACACATACGCACAAGCACACGCGCATCCATGCACACATTCACTGTCATGGCAAGCATGTTGTATTTTTGTATATGTTTGTTCACATTTGATTACAATAACATGACCACGCCTGTAGGGACGTACCTGGCACTGTCGAGAATAAAAAGTTTATTTTTTTATTTAAAACCCTAATGTTCCAACGTGGAACGTGAATTATGAGCTGTTAGGCTATTGCAATTTACCAATCACTTGTATAGCGTTTATCGCTAAGACGGAAGTCTAATAGTCTGTCTAATGTTGTAATGTCTGGTGCGTTCACCACACGTGTTAGTAGTG
This sequence comes from Dicrocoelium dendriticum, assembly GCA_944474145.2. Classification (NCBI taxonomy): domain Eukaryota; kingdom Metazoa; phylum Platyhelminthes; class Trematoda; order Plagiorchiida; family Dicrocoeliidae; genus Dicrocoelium; species Dicrocoelium dendriticum. The sequence goes on along the minus strand of OX104060.1, from coordinate 26,487,008 downwards.
CCTTCGAGTGGGAACAGAATTTTTAGTGCGTAAAAATACTTTCTACATTTCAAAAGGGATTGTTAAATAAATAAATAAATAAATAAATAAATATTTTATTCTCGACAAGGCGAGGCACGCCTTTACAGGCATGATCATTATGACAACAATGCGCGGTCAAGAATGTGCAAGAATACGTTATGTTTGCCGTACCAGTGTATGTTTATGTAGGGGGTATGTAATTATGTAGCTGTGTGTGTGTGTGTGCGTAACTGTGAGGTTCCTGTTTGTAACTGTGCTGCTCTAATTTTCACTCTCATATCGTCGGAAATGCTCGAGTAGAAGATGGATGTCCGTGCGTTGGAAAGGATTATTCGGATATCCACGGGGCAGTGACTTTATTTTGTGGCGAGTCACGACCGCCACGTCACAGTGTTGTTAAGCAGACATTTGTGGCTTTTTATAGGGAGAACGCTTGCCAGGCGAAAACCCACCACGTCCTGGAACACTGCCGCCGAACTATTTGCTGGAACGGGTCAAACCCGAATCACCCAGCTGGCACCACGAGGAGGTTGTTCGGCTAGCCAGGTGCTGTCTCGGCATTGTTTGTAAGAGGCCATGGTCAGCAGTGATGTTTATGGGTGCTCGCGCTCAGTTACTATCCGATATGTGAGAATGAGTTCCCCGCGATTCCGTCGGTATTCTGAGGAGAACACCCCTACTAAAGAAAGACGAAGTTCGTAACTGAGACCGGATAATCCTTGCGTTGCCTTTGTGTCTCTTATTTGGGGCTTCTCCGAAAGCGAAGTGCTCATTTTAACCATGGACACCAGGCCTGAATTGCATATTTAACGTGAGGGCGAATATACCTTAATCAGCAATAGTGCTAGCCGCCGCTCAAACATGTCGAGAGTCCGCCACAAAAGCCCTTAGTTCAAGTTCGCCACACTTGCTGCTTTCGAACATTGGAGCGAATGGCCATGACTTACTTGCACGCTAATGCCTAGGTCGCGTTTATTTGTCACGTGTTACAGAACGTGCTGCCCCAAAAGATGTGTTGATTAAGCTGCTATGCAGTGTCAGTAGGTGGCGCTTTGCTGGGTTCCGTGAGAGCCGGTTCCTTTCTACCCATACATTAATCCGAACAAGATGGTCCCGAAGATAGACATGGTCGGATATTGAGGGAGTTGCTTTCCAGCTTTTAGCAGAGTCTGCAAATATTTGAATTGGGGATATAATATCAGTTGGAAGCTCATTGATGTAGACTAAAAACAGTAGGGGGCCGAGGACGGATCCTTGGGGTACACTACTGGAGACGCACATGCTTTCGGAGTGAGTGTCGGCTACTCTTATCTTGTAAGTGTAAATAAATGTAAGTAGTCTTCCAACCAGGTAAGCAGGGGACCGCTGATACCGTAGGTAGCAAGCTTGTGGAGGAGAACCAAGCGATTGTCCCTGTCGAATGCTTTAAAAATAATTTAAATAGAGTACATATATGGGGATACTTCATCAACCGCCCTGGTCCATGAGTCCTGACTAAACAGCAAACTCGTGAAGCAAGATCGTCTATATCTGAAACCATGTTGGACATTAGAAATTATTTGTTGACTTTCAAACTATCGCGTCGTTTCATCTGCGATTACCGATTCCACCACTTTAGAGAAAACAGGAAGGAGAGTAATAGGTCGGTAATTGGCAGGATCCGATCGCTTGCCTCCTTTGTATATTGGAGGGCTAATTCCACGTTTCCACTCAGATGGGAGTGTATGGGAATTAAGCAGACACAGGAAAAAGATTACGAGTGAAGCTGGTATGGTGGAACAAAGGGAGTTCAGTACTTTTGGGAAGGTCATGTCGATTCCAGGGACAGTGTACCGCCGGAGAGACTGTAATTTGCTTGCAACAGCTGCTAGAGTAAAGCTGACTCTGAATAAGTCAACGACATTTGTTGGGAGTTTATAGGGTGAACGTTCCATGGTATTTGTGGCTACCGAGACAAACTGCAGGAGTGGAGGGTTCGTGATCTCCACAACAGTAGCTGTTAGGCCATTTGTCGTGTTGTGTGGTGGTATTCCGAATTTAGTCATTCTTTTGCAATATACATAACTGTAAGTGGTCTAGTTTTACTCGTGAACTTCATTACTATGGTCTCCCGCCATTCGTACTTTCCGACTCTAATGAGCTACCAGCAGTAGTTTCTGACTGCTTCAGGTCTAAGTGTTGGTCCGTCACAATGCTCGTAATGGCACAACTTTTAATGCTAATTGTATGACTCAGTTAATGTTATCTTTCATGTCAATCCATGCGTCTTTCGCTGAACCATGCGTCTGCAATCCCCAGTCAACACTTGTTGCTAAGTGGTGCAGCTTAAAATAGTCTATATCAGTTCGCTGAGTTTGTCTTTCTTTATCAACAATACTGGCATAACACACGTGTCCAAATGCTAGGACTGTATGGTCGCTACGGTTAAGTGAAGAGTCATATGCTACTGACTCAATCATCAAACCGTCATTGCTCAGGAGTAAGTTTAATAGTGTTGGTTTGTTTGGACAGCGGTTGGTCGTTCACATGGATGTACAGCATTGCCATAGGTTTGAATTCAAGTAGCACTAATTTGAATGATTACCCACTAGGGGACATTGATGCTACTGAACGTATATCAAAATCGACAAGTATAAGATAGAGAAAGAATGTTGGTGAGAGAAAAGAGGAGAGAGTTAAACAGAATGCACACAGATGAATGATAAAATGCACACATCATGCGTCTTCTGCTGTGATCCACCATCTAGACCTGCTAGGTACATCCGGCAAAATAATACATCGAATATAACAAGGAGATGTTCGATAAGGGTAAACATTACAAGTACTGTCGATAGTACATGGTGCTTTTTGAATCATGTCCGAAGCCAGAAGCGGCTGCACTCAGATGGTGACGTAGCACGGTACACTGAAATGCTAACTGTCCAATGGCGCAAACTGCTTTTTCAGAAGGGGTGAAATGGAGCACAGAGGTGCGACATGTTTATCAACGATCGCAGAGCACACTGAGCCGTTCGGCTGTGAAAAGTGAACGTTAGCAAACACCACACCCGAGATCGACCTGCCATGCGTGGGTTGCAGGGCAAGACCAAGGGAACACACGCCGTGCGGCTATGAGAAGTGAAGGTTAGCAAACACCACAGCCGCAATGAATGCGTTATGCTTCGATCGATCGGTAGGCGGTATTTCTGCAGTTGAAAAGTCAGCAAAAGTGTTACCTGCGAAGTGGATAGTGGGTCGTTGCCTAGTATGTGATGACCAGTCGATGGGCGCCGTATTGCTATCGTCACAAAGCTGTTATCACAGCATGACTACATACCAACAAATCCGTAAGGTTTTCTTGGGCTGCTTTCGCTGCTGAAGTGAATCAGACTGCCGGGAGCACATTGTAGCGTTACAGTGTTGTTTCCTTTACCGTTTTGCTCGGGTGTGTGGTACAGCTAAAATTCCACCCTTACTAGGTGCATGAAAGCGAGTAGAAGTGACAATTCTCTTAGGTTTCAGTCTGCTCCGACGCACTGGTGACACCATTATACAGCATACCAATTTAGTCATGAATGCAACTATTGCGCTCACAGTCAGACAATTGCTAGTTGTACAAATTGCCCGGGCCTTCGTTGGTTTTTCTCGTGTATAATGGAGAATATACATGTATTCATTTCTTTACTTATATTTACATGGAATGTGTGAAATGTTTGTAAATATCAACGAATTGGATTGTTGCAACATTCGACACATCGGACGGTCTTACACCTTCACGGATGAAGTATCAGCTTGCGTGGTTGCGCAAGAGGTAGGTAGTGACAGCCATCTCAGTATCCGGCAACTCGCACAACATTTCAAAACCACCGCGTACGCTGTGCATCGGATATTGAAGAAAGAAATTCTGACAGTACAGTGCACTTCAGGTGCAAGTGTTGAACGCATGCGATTCACAGAAACGCCTGGATTTCGACAGTTTGTTTTTAAACAGTCTGGATGTGCATTCCATTTTGCTCATCGATGAGGCCGTTTTCCCTCTGCATGACGAAGATACGCAACGTGTTTGGGCAACAACCAACGCACGGCAGTGTAGCGCTTCATGTGTACAACATAGCGCGATTCTCATGGCCAGAGTTGGGTTGTCTGGTCGAACAGTCATTGGGACCTTTTTTCCAGGAGTGTGTCCGGTAGGTTGTTGTTTAACAGTACCAATGTCTGACATTTGTTAGCATCCTCGTACATGGAAATGTTGCAGAGCAGTGTCATTCCGCAGCTACTGTCGGAAAGGCTAATGAATAAATTTTAGTAGCAGCAGGTTGGCGCACTCGCGCATTCGGCGCAATCGGTTCATGCATATCAGAAGGAGACATTCGGTGGACTTTGGATCGGTCGCGGAGGTCCGATAGAATGGCCTGCGCGATCACCGGATTTGAATCCCTTGGAATTTTTCCCATGAGGATACTTCATAGAAGGAAACCCAAAAACCGGGATGAACTGAAAGAGAACATTGTGAACGAATGTAGGCAGCTTTTGTTGGAGACATGGCAGCAATTACTCACCAACACGGTCCGGTGAATGCTTTTCTGTAGCTAAAACGCCCGAAGGTACTTCGACCATCTGATTCGTTGATATTTACAAACATTTCACACATTCCATGTAAATATAAGTAAAGAAATGAATACATGTATATTCTCCATTATACACGAGAAAAACCAACGAAGGCCCGGGCAATTTGTACAACTAGCAATTGTCTGACTGTGAGCGCAATAGTTGCATTCATGACTAAATTGGTATGCTGTATAATGGTGTCACCAGTGCGTCGGAGCAGACTGAAACCTAAGAGAATTGTCACTTCTACTCGCTTTCATGCACCTAGTAAGGGTGGAATTTTAGCTGTACCACACACCCGAGCAAAACGGTAAAGGAAACAACACTGTAACGCTACAATGTGCTCCCGGCAGTCTGATTCACTTCAGCAGCGAAAGCAGCCCAAGAAAACCTTACGGATTTGTTGGTATGTAGTCATGCTGTGATAACAGCTTTGTGACGATAGCAATACGGCGCCCATCGACTGGTCATCACATACTAGGCAACGACCCACTATCCACTTCGCAGGTAACACTTTTGCTGACTTTTCAACTGCAGAAATACCGCCTACCGATCGATCGAAGCATAACGCATTCATTGCGGCTGTGGTGTTTGCTAACCTTCACTTCTCATAGCCGCACGGCGTGTGTTCCCTTGGTCTTGCCCTGCAACCCACGCATGGCAGGTCAATCTCGGGTGTGGTGTTTGCTAGCGTTCACTTTTCACAGCCGAACGGCTCAGTGTGCTCTGCGATCGTAGATAAACATGTCGCACCTCTGTGCTCCATTTCACCCCTTCTGGAAAAGCACTTTGCGTCGTTGAACTTTCAGCATCGGAGTGCAGCCGCTCCTAGCTCCGGACATGATTAATAAGTCACCCTGTAGATGGCAACACAGCATCACCGAGATGGGCAATCATTCCGAAGGACTGGCATGTCACTGGGTCTAATTTCCAGAGCAATTGTGTCGTTTGAATGCTAGGTTTTCTTAACTGTTCGGATGTTCTCATTTGTTTCACTTCGATGGCGCAGGTCCGGGGGTTTGGAATACAACCCTTGTGTGTGGTTGCAGCAGCCGTGTATTTGTCGACGTATTAGGAGCCCTTCACTAATAGTATCGATTTGCTGCGTTTTTTGTAACGGGTATTTGTACGGTTGGCTGACCTAAGATAAGTACAACCGCGACTGGGTCATCTGCATCCACGGTCTGTGCTAAAAGACGGAATGATCTTAACCGTACTTCTGGTAGTCTAGGTTTCCTGTTGTCATGTCACGCATGGATCAACACTGATACCATTTCGGATGCAGCCAAGGTAACTTTCAAATATTTCGGCTCTCTGCTTTGGTATGTTGTGGAGGGCACTGGACAGGTGACACAAAAAGCTATGACATTTTGCATGCTATACACTTCTGTGGTGTACTTCCACTCTTCGATTGCGCGCTTTTGCTGTTCACTGTTATCGCCATGCTTCAAGACTGGCACACCATGAACCAGTACCACTTTCTCCATCTCATTTTCAAGTGACACAATAGGGTTGGATTTCCACTTCTGCCTTTCTGCCCTTGGCCTGTCAGGAAAAACGCGGGCACTGACAGAATAGTTCACTAGCATGTGGCTTGTTAAGATAACATCCTCAAGATCGAGTGTGTTGTCAAATGTTACTGTTGGAACCGAGGTTCCCCTGCTTGTGGAGATGATGGATCTCATGAAAGGTGTGTAAGACTAGTTGTGAGAACTTTCATTCTGAGTGCGCAGGTTATTTCACCCCAGCTGTTTTGCTTCTCTGCTTGTCTGTCATCTAGCGATTCGCTACTGGGTTCTGGGATGTTACAACATACCACCGTCATCGCCTTTTAGTTGCGTACTAACGGTTTGTTCTGTAGTCCATTGTGAACGGGGTTTTCTCTTGTTGGAGTGATTATCTTGTCCGGTATAGAAGACATTTTAAGACGACATCACTTTGCTTGGGAGTCAACTGTCATTGCCTAGATAATAATGGAGGTGATCGCCCAATTCGTGCATAGATCTGCATGCCTTGCAAGCATTTCGTGAGATTTGTGAGCCCATTCAACCGGCCTTTTCTCACTGCCGTTTGTAATCAATGGTGCTCGTTTTTTGTTAGATTGTGTAGCATGGTACTAGAGAGTTTAAGTTTTTAACTGGTCTTGGCTTGGGACCACCTAATACATTAGTCAGTAGATCGAATACCTTGATCAGTTCGTTTTGCTCTCATGGTAAGCGTTGGAACAATCCATTAGGACTAGCTTAACATGCGCCCCAGAACCACAACTTATCTGCCGGTAGGTTGCTCTTTCCGTTACATTGTATGTTCATAGTTGTTGCGTCGTATGAATTGGCACAACGAGCACGTGACTCCTGAGATCGCCTTTATTGTCAGCTTGTCTTCGCTACGATGTATGTTGGGTGTGTGGTTAACCAGAGTTCCCGTGGAGAAACTTCTCCGACCGGTGGTTAGGTGGTTTGTATGAACTTTTACGTCATATTGGTTCCACCGTTTGGGCTGCTTCAGTTGCAGCCTAATCAGCCGGAACTGTCGTCTTGTCAGCGTGTTTAGTAGTGATCTCTCTTCGGTGCACGGGTAAATGAAAATCACACAGGCTTAGTGCAGTAAAATGCACGTAAATGTGGAGTAGGAAAGGTGAGACGCCAAAAGTGGGTGCAGTTACGTTGAACGGTGGTGCACAGTACTATGTTATACCTTATTTGGCAGCTTTGGAGTAGCGTTGTCGAAAGGTATCATAAAGGCACTGAAGAAACAAAAAGACAAGGTTCCATGTGTTAGTACTGGCGACGAGACTGGACCTTAACGTGATGCGACAGCTTGCGAACCTCCTTGACTCATTGAGCTATACTGGGTGGTGCTTGCGGACATCTTGAGAGATACTTCCACCAAGTTGGTCAATGGCGATAAGTCAGACAAAGTCTCCTGGTCCTCCAGGTTGGGAGTTTGAGATGGGATGGCGTCCATTTCTTTAAAACTAAATCATTGCCACCCCCACTGCATTGCGGACAAGCTAATGGCTTTGGATGAGGACCCTAATCGTCCTCCTGTCTAGGTCTGGGCGCCCTGGCAGTACCTCAGCCCACATACAACAATGGCATTCTTTTAAAACATAAACTTCATCCTGCAGCGGCCGTCGCGCAGACTATCAAGGGCCTCATCGGCTGTATACAGCAGGGCTGATGAGCGAAAACATGCTACTGCTCGCGCCCCCTTCTTTCTGTTTTACCTGTTTCTCCTACTCCCATCCCGACCCCCATTATTACCCTCCATTCTATAATTCCCAGCTTAATTGACAGCAACCGAAGTGTCACAGGAGTAGAACCGTCTGCAGCCACCTCCTCGCGATACGCACCGGACGCCTATCGACAACAGTCCCTTATAAGGCCACGTTATCCCGTTTTCATGGTGACGTTCAACGTTCGCACTCTAAGACAAGTACGTCAACAGGCTGCACCCGCACGCACCTTGGACACACTTGGTATTGATGTGTGTTGTGTGTCCGAAACTAGGATCAATGGCCCTAATGGAATTGTTGAATTAACCGCACCCGGATTGTCCTCTCGTTATTGGTTGCACGCATCCGGGAGACGCCGCTGCAGCACTCACGGGTCAAGCTGGTGTAGGTATCATTCTAAGCTCCAAGGCTGAGCCATCGTTGGTCGATTGGATTCCGGCGAACAGCCATTCGTTTGCAACCCGTTGGACGACATCAGCTAAGGTTGATTCGTGAAGAAGTGTAAAACGTTGCATGTTTGTGGTTCCCCTTATGCCCCCACAGACTGCAGTTCAAACGCTGTCAAGGACACATTGCATCAGGAACTGAAAGCTCTACTACGCAGTGCTACTAGTTCAGATATCATAGTATTTGTTGAGGATATGAAGGCACAAGTATGACGTATGAGCTCTTCAGAAGCTCAGCTGGGTGGTAATTATGGGCTTAACTCCGAACGGACTGACTATGGTGAGCGTCTGCCGCAACTGTGTGCGGAGCACCAGTTGTTACTTAGTAGCACTGCTTTTAGACACAGTGGGCGCCGAAGTTCCATTTGGCGTCCACCTGTAGCTGGCCAGCGATGGACCCAAATTGACCACATAGCCATAGGTTACAGGTGGCGTGGTTCCATCCTGGATTGCCGCTCATACTGAAGTACCTGCGTCGACTCTTATCATACCTTGGTACGCTGTCGTTTCTCCATGAACTTTACCGAGAAGCGCATCAAGCGTCCCCTACGATTGGAAACTGAAAAATTGTCTCAGCCCTCGGTCAAGCAAGCCTATCAAGGCGCACTGCATACCGAACTTTCGCTCCCTTGTCCTAATGACACTGAGCTTCAGTAGAATAGGATCTCGACTGCCATGCACGACGTAGAAGCAACTGCTTGTGACACTATCAATTGTCACCGAGAGGTCGGTGTACCAGTGGAATCTAAAAGAAACCTCCGGCTGGCTCTGAGCACAATGTGACCAGACAGGCTATTAGGCGCGAACTAAAGTGAAGCCTACGTGCTTACAAGGAAGTCTGGTGGACCAGTCGGACTCAAGAAATGGAGGAGGCAGGAGCAGCAGACCATTACCGCAAGGTGTTCCAGCTAATCTGTATCACTGACGCTAGAAAACCAGACGTCAATGAGACAACGAGAGACAGACAGGGTGCACTAATACACAATAAGGAGCGTCGTATGGCTCCTTGGGCGGAATACTTTCAAGATCAGTTCAGCTGGCCCCCTGCTCCCGGACCTCCTCCAACTCAGGTGATGCAGGACGAGCCATGGACGGTTAGTTTAGAGTCTACGTCGGAGGCCGAGGTTTGAAATGCGATCACAGCCCTCAATCGTTTTTCTGCCGCTGGCCAGGATTCCCTCCCACATGCATTATTTAATGATGGAGGTGTGGTCCTTTGCAAAGCACTGACATCCCTATTCGAACGTATCTGGAAGGAAGTGTCCCGCCTAATTGGAATGAATCGATCATAGTGGCAATATACAAGAAGGGCAACCGCACAGACTGTTCTAACCAGAGCGGTATTAGTTTAACGCCAGGTGTGACAAAAGTAATGGCCTCGATTATCATTCGTCTCCTCAATGCGAGACGGCAGTCTCGGTTTAGAGGAGAACAGGCCGGTTTCTGCCCAGAACGTGGCTGTATAGACCATATATTGGCTTTGCGGCAGGTGCTAGAGCAGCGCCACGCATACCGCAGACCGACAATAGCTGTGTTCCTCGAATTCAAGTGTGTCTCTGATTCAGTCAATCGATGCGTTCCGTTTGAAATGCGCAGAAATGTGTTCTACGAACTATGTGAACATCCTACCTGCTCTGGATTCAAACAATACAGGTCGCGTCAGGGTCTACGGTTACCTGTCGGCTAGCTTTCCGACCACATGTGGCGTTCCTCCGGGTTGTCAGATTTCCCCATTTGTGTTCACTTTCGTCGTGGATTCTATCATGGAGTGTTTACTTGCGCAAAATCACCATTCAAACGTTGAAGTGCTGTGGACGATATCGCCTTGCTTTTCGACGATGTTGCGGCGGCACAATCAACCCTGAATAATCTCTCTAGCGTGGTCTCATTATTTGGTATGCGCTTCGCACCTTTCAAGTACAGTGTTGCAGCAGGATTACCAGCCACTTTATGACCCCTTGACCTTTGCTAACGAGGAACTCGAGGTGGATGATCTATTCACTTTTCTTGGAAGCTGCATCATCAATGATGAGCGCATAGAAACTTACCTCAGCTCACGCACTGCAAAGGTCAGAGCTGCTTTCTTGAACCTGCGGCATCTTTGGCGACAGAAGGGAGTTTCCCTCCGTCTGAAAAGCCGTATATACAAGGCCACAATGAGGGCCGTTCTGCTGTATGGTAGTGTGACTTGGCCCATTCGGTCTGAAGTCCTGAGGCGCTTTCAAGTCTTTGCTTATCGTGGTCTGCGAAGCATTGCTGGAGTCGGATGGCACCAGCGTGTCCGCAACGATGATGTGCGTAGGCGAGTACTTGGTGGTGAAAATCATGCTAGCTCCTTAGAACAACAGATAGCATTGAATAAGTTGCGTTGGCTCGGGCACGTGCTACGTATGCCTGGCCACCGCTTACCTAAGAGGGCTTTGCTTAGTCTGCCAGGTGTAGGGTGGCGCAAGGCTCGAGGTGGACAGAAGTTGAGTTAGCAGCAGAAACTGAAGTCATTGGCGACCAAACTGCGTGTTGTTGGTTCTTCTCGCCTTCCGGGCTGGAGTCCACGTGACTCGCCATTTGCTTGGCTCGAGACTTTACAGGACATGGCTCACAACCGACACCAGTGGCGCGTCTGCTGCCGTCTCTTAATCGGATCGCCTGTTTAAAGTGTGTTTGGTGTTGTGTTATCTGCTTGATAATGGCTGCTTATGGCGCGGGGCAGTGGAAGCCGCAAGGAAGCTGTCTCGCCGATGCCGCCTTATCTTTGCGCTGTAGGCATCTCTTTGTGACGGTATGTTGTTAGCACAAGGTGTAAGCGCCTTAACCCTGAATGTTTACTTAGGGCATTAAGGTTTACAGGTAAGTCCCCCCTTCTCTCCCTCTTATTATGCTTTATTTCATAGGTCATCGTGGTGGTATGGCAGCGAAGCATCCGTTCAACTGGCTGATGTACTGCTGTTGATGATGATGATGATGATGATTCCGATGCTGCTGCTGCTGCTGCTGATGATGATGATGATGATGCTGCTGCTGCTGATGATGATGATGATGGTGATGATGATGTTGAGGATGAGGATGATGAGGATGATGATGATGATGATTGCTGATTATTGATGACTGGTAAGCATCAAGTAGTGTTTGCTCTGTGTAGCTGCACCAATTGTCACTCATGGACCAATACCCGTTATGTTGTGTTCCGCTCTATATATTTTGCGTCCGCAAAGTGTTTGTCAAGGAACGTCTTAAATTCCAACACTGACTTTGCCTCAACTACTTGTTGCGGCAGGTTATTCCATACATTCACCACTCTGCTTTCAAAACAGACTTGGTGAGTGACCCGCTCCAAATGCGGTACAAAAAGCATATACCGGTGTGCTCATGTGCTGCATGGTGTGCGCAGATGAAGCAGTGGTCTCAACATAGGGTAATCATCCAGATGTAATATCCGGTGCGTCCTGATGAGGTCAACCCTCAGTCGACGATAAGCTAGGGTGTACAGCTATAGTTTCCTACACCGGTCTTCGTACGGCACACCTCGTAAGTTGGAAACCAGCCTGGTGGCTACATGCTGCTCTCGCGCAATCTTTTCCACCTCACCCCGGGTGATAGGACAATACACAGGAGAGCCATACTCTAGCATGTGTCTTATTGTTGAGACGAAGATGAGAAAAGCAATCTCTTCGGATTAAGTGCTGAAGCTGCGCCTGGGAGCCCAAAGCACACGTAGGTAATTTTGGTAAATCCTATTCGTGTTGTCCATGGACTTTAGGTCGTATCGTGAGATTATACTGAGGTCGCGCACGAAAGGCGTGGGATGCAACGGTTGACCAGCCAGTGTAGGTTCGACAGTGCTCACATGTACCCAGCCTCATAAATTGCGACTTGACTGCGTTGATCGGAAGGTTGACCTCTGCAGACCACGTGGAGAGGCGGTCGAGTTCCTGCTGAAGCAAATCACGATCATGGAGTGTGCGGATTACTCTCTACACCTTCAAGTCACCTGCGAACAGCGCACAAGGTGATTGGAGTAGCTGAAGCATATCATTTACATGGATCAGAAACAAAATCGGCCCCAGCATAGTGCCTTGGGGCACGCCGCTGCTCGATGGACACGAGTCGGTTAGATGATTGTTCACATGGACCATCTACTTTCGAACAATAAGGAAATTCCTGATGCATTGGTGTGGCGAACCACCAACACCGCACATCCTCAGCCTGTCAAGGAGCACTGCATGATTTACCTTGTCAAAACCCTTACTGAATCAAATGATATTGACTGATTTGCCTTGTCTCGGCGCTTGGAACCATTCGTGCCTCGTCAACAGTAGATTGGTGATGCACGAGCGACCTTTCACGAAACCATGTTGTGCGGGCGTCAAGAGGCTTTTCGACTAGAAAAGCTGCAGAAGGCTCTTCTTCACGATCTTCTCGAGCTTATTTGCCAAAACAGCAGTCATGCAGATCGGCCGGTAGTTATCCACTTTGCTTGGGTTACCACCTTTCGGTATGGGCTTTGCGACTGAGCATTTCCAGTTGCCCAATAATAGTCCAGTGCATAGTGACCTGTTGAACAGCTGTTACAGAAGGCGCGATGATGGACGATAGGGACCTGAGAATAAATGGGTGGATTCCATCTGACTCAAGCTTCGTCCCGTCAAGATTTGCTAGAAGCTTGCGTACATCTTCAATACTGCAGTCTAGGTTGTCAAGTTCAGCGGGAGCGATACTCGTTGAACTCCTTACAGATACCTGGTCACTTGCAAATACTGAGGCGAAGTGCGCCGTCAATGCGGATGCACGATCTGTACTCGAGGTTAGGGGCTGTCCATCTGAGCCTTTTAACACTGGGACTTTGGCTGCAGGCCTCAGCCGCCGCTTCACGTATGCGAAGATTCTCTTGGGAACAGTTTTGCGGCAGTTGGAACCTGCTCTTCAAAGCTTCTGCGTATTTTCGTTTTCGCGTTGTTGCAGCGATTTCGCTGTACCTTGTACGACTTGTAGTCATCAGAGCCAGATAACACGAATTTGTTACATAGTCTGCATCGTAGTCCGGCCAGTTTGCTGAACTCTTTGTCGAACCAATATGGTTTAACTGGCCCAACTTTCCGAGATTTGAGAGGTACAAATAGGGCGCACAACGATTTCACTCCCTCTTTAATGATAGTTCAACAGGTTTCAATAGACGCATCCGATGGTAAAGACCATTCTGTCTGGCTGGCTGCTCGAATGAGGTCATTAAAGTCCGCTTTCTAATAGTTGAAGGCTGGTTCCAGCGGGGGAGAATACGGCATCGGTAGTTCTACGCTGGCTATGATCGTCGAGTGGTCACACGCTCCCAGAGGCTCTAAGACTTGAATGTCATGCACACGTTACTCACAGCTGGTCAAAAGCAGGTCTAAGCAAGATGGAGTCGCGCGCAGTAACGCATGTCGGTTGGTTGATGTGCTGTGTGGCCCCGGTTTCAAATAGCAACTCCGTAAACTTCCTCTCGACTTCAGGGTGGCCGGGGAGAAGCTCAGCTTCAGGCCACTGTATTCGGGGCAAGTTGAAATCGCCCATGAGTAGGAAGATCTGACGACTAATGTGGCTGCGGACATGCGGCAACCAGTCCAAACAGCGACTCAATGGATTGCGATATACCACGCTCATGAGCATTTCGCAGCGTCTGAGGTGGATCGAACACCATAACTGCTCACGTAGACCATCAGCGCTTAAGTAGGCGCTCACTAGTCTCCTACGCCAGGAAGATTTTATGCAAACTAGAACGCCACTGCGATTGTTTGATGGTCTATCACAGCGGAAGTATGAGTAGCATCATGGCAGGTGACGATGGCACGATTGATGAGGGAGAACGTGCTGAAATAAGCTAATCTAAAATAGGATATGCATTCGTGGTGTACAAAGGTGTGGTATACTAAAGTCTTAAGATGTGTTTTCTTTCGGATTATACCCCCTGTCGGTCAAGTAATGAGATTGATGGTGGGTGGGTTTTAAGTTGCGATGGATAGAGATTGTTCCCTATGCCTATTTCGGTGTTGCACGACTGTTAGGAAGGAAAGCCCTAAGCAAACAACCGGAGTCAAGACAGGGAGGCGAGCCAAACTCGTCCGCTGGGGTTGGGGCGAGAAGAGAGCCAGCTGGGTGAAGCGGCTAATTAACATGTGGCATTACTTGATTGGCCGTAACGTGACCCTTCAAATTTTACAGTTGCGTTTTAAATACCATTCACGAAGCTTCGATTTTATCCTTTATAATTGATTAATACAACATTGTTCCTCTGCTCGTCCCATCCGGTCTCTCTCTCTCCTGTGGGGGGCCAGCGACCACGAGTCCCGATTGATAATCAACCGTCAATTCAGGCGAGGGACGACCACTGCAGCATATAAGGCGTTCTTCTGGTTTAAAGCTGTCGGATTTGGAGTTACACTCCGTGTTGCACGCGGAGGTCTAAAATCATGAAGTTACTGCTTTATGACTTACGGGCATCGCCTAAGATTGGGTGTGGATTGATTGGTCAATTGGGCCGCATATGCAAAATATTGGGCTATTCATCCGGTCCTGGCAAATGTGGTTAGCTCGAGCTGCCGTTGCTTATTGCTTTTCCAAATGCCGCATTCGTCTGATCCACTTACTCGGTAGAGCAACTGTAATCGGGTCATGCGCCGTCCGCTCAATGGCAGTGTCGCGTGCGGGCAACTCGTTTAACTTCGTCCGGTACCAAAAGCGCGTCTGAGTCCAAATACTGCAACCCAGTTCTTCACTGCTCATCTGGCTCGTCTAGACGTAGTCAACTTGAGTTTGCGACGTTGATTGGCTTTCCAGTCCATTGGCTGGGCATCAGCTTCGCTCGCGTAATTTTCCAGTTACCGTCACAACAGTTGGAACAGAAACTAGAATTCTTTCGAAACGTGCAGCTCTCTATTACCTCCAGTTGTCGATGCCCTCCGAAGCTATGTTCTGGCCTTTAGCCTTAAGCAAACTAACCAATGATTGCACATAACTAAGATTCGCAGACATGGTCTGTCTTCATCATCATCATCATCGTACACGTTAGGTAGAGGTGGGGAACACCTCAGCTACTGTGCCGCACATCAGCTACTGTGCCGCACATGGTCTGTCTTACTATTGTGAGAACTGTCCTGGGGTCACTGGACTAAAAATGAAGAAGACATCGGAAGAGGCAACCTCGAGTCTCAAGAAAGTAGCAGTTGGTCCATTGTGATTTATCGAGTTTGGAAAAACGAATATCAAGCAGCAAAGAAGTTAACGGCGAATGTAATGTACCAGAATTAAAGCAGAAATCAAGGAAACATAGACTAAGGACTCATACACCATTAGTTTATAGATAAAGGTCCTCATTTTGGTGGTGTGTTCTTAAAAGCGTAAACACGGTGAAGTAAAGAAGAACCAGCCGGTAGATGTCATATTACTTTTAATTATTCCCATGCATACAAATCAGATGCAAAACAGTACGTATAAAATATACGAGTAGGTTGTTTACATTCATTAGATTTGTGATCAAGAGTAAGCAGAATTGAGGATAGAAGCTTCTGATACAGGACTGGATCAAAACACCACCAGTACTGAAATACGCGCAAAAATATTCGAAACTTGTCGATTTGTTTGCTTATCGATGAAGCTGTCTCCCTTTCGATGATCACATCACCGAACTGGTTACCACGCGCATTCGTAGCGCCTGGCGGGCTTCCAAAACCAACGGCACCTATGCAGACGGCAGGACATTAGCCTGCTGGCCAACGGAAGTGTTTAGACCGTTACTGTGCACTCGGCATTGCTGTATATGCTGACATGACCACTGCAGGTTGAGGGCATTGCGAAACAGATATTGTTTAACCACGAATGAATGCGACATAACACTTATGTCGGATGACAATACGTATGGACAGTACTGGAGTATGTCATTTGAACTTTGGTGACAGACACAGTGCTGCCTCACAAGAGTGCCTTGAAATGCATACGTCTACTCTGGCTAAGACATACTCTACACACACACACACACACACACACACACACACACACACACACACACAGAGAGAGAGAGAGAGACACAGATACACGCACTGCACACTGGTTACCTTGGCCCGGATTATTTGCCAATAATGCTCCCAGCCAGTTGTAGCTGCAGGGTAACCAGATAGTGACATGCTGACGTGGCGTGGGGATCTCAACGAAAGGATAATCATCGTTAGCACGTGTTTGATTCCTGGACCAGAGCCCCAGGATTGACGGTGTATTTGATTTGAAGCTTTGTCGAATATGGCGCGGTTACGAAGTCACTGATTCTGTGTTGTTCGTAACTTTATTTCTAACTTTTGCGTATTCCGTCTAACTGGTTTGTTTCCTCTTTCCAATTTGAATTAAGACGACTGATATTACGGCAGCATAGCATACTGATCTTGGTTGATTACAGACTTGAACCCAACTGACAGAATGGTGAAATGCCCTCCTAGTAGTGGTTGTCATTACCTTGGAATGTGAAGATCATTCCAAACGGAGCATGGTCCACAACTGTTCAAATAACGGATCATTCCTCGTAAGCAACATAGTGCAGGCCATTTCAGTAAATCCCAAGCTGTTGTCAATTTTTGGTCAACTTCCTGAGCGAAATTTTAATGATGAAGAGCCAAGCTATCTGGTTGAAATAGGGTAAGTCCCGGACTGTTCTCATGATTACCCCGCGGAGTTTCTTACCGTCGGTGAAGCATAGTCCTCCAAAGATGCGAAAAGCCGTTAGATTTCGATCAAAAGTCCAAGTGGCAAACAAATATACTGTGGTAAAAATTCCGATTGACAGACGAAAACTCAATGTTTCCTAGCGGACATTTGTTTGCAATAATTCTTCTTCAGGCTTGTACAATTACATACGAAAAACGACCAAAATATTGACACAGCACAAGGACTGGTAAAACACTCAGTTTATAGTCACTTGTCGCTGTCAATCACTGCGCCCTGAGACACAATTGCAGCATGTGCACAATTCCTTGGTTTGGACGGAGCAGTTCGTCTGGGCCAAGTCAAGCACAGCGTGTGTGAATCGCTTCTGGACGCACAATTCCGGCCCGTATAGTCTGATCGCTAAACTCTCAGTCGATTCAAGTAAGCGCTTTCGAACGCACTTTGATCGCTATTTGAATAGTAAGGTAAGTCGCAATGGTTTCACGCTTGCCGTATTTATCAAGAACACCAGTCTGATGAATTGCTGAGAAAGTTCCATGCATTGAGAAGTACCAAGCCGTCTAAAGATTTCCACACGGCTTGCTGAAGCTGGCCGTATTGTCAGCCTTTTGGTCACGTGGTGTGCGATGCTCTCACACACACGTCTGGTGATGTCGCGACTTGCGCTGACTCACTGCCGGACGGGAAGGCCGGGGGGGGGCAGTAACAGGGCACTACAGTGTCAGTACATTTGAGTTGAGGCGTTACATAGGGGTGGCGGCTGTGGCGGTACGTCCCGGGCGGCATTTTTAATGCAAGTCATCAAAATTATCTCCATGTCTAAAGTGGCAATACTGAAACGGAAGATGAAATCGATACTGCAACCTCAAGATCTGCGCAACAGAAAGCGACATTGACGGCATGGATGCTGCGGGAAGTGTTTGTTATACGGGTGCAGAAGATGCGCGCGGTTGAAGAATTGGAAACTCAACCACAATTCGGCACGATGACACGCACATCTACGGATTATGTGGATGTCTGTCAGTTGGCTGTTAAGATTGGCTATGAAATTCATACTATGGTTGTCCGGCTCGAGTCTACTACTATGCTGCATATCGATCATCAATTCAATAAATGTTTCCACCTGGAGCGAATAAAAAAGCAGAGGCTATAAAGCCAACAAAAATATTTTTTCTGGATATACTAAAAGGTGAGCTAAGATTGTGGACATGGATGGTGTATTCTCCTTCAAAAGAGGCCCCGTTTTCTTTCGGCTGCACAGTGTTTTCAACGGGATAGTTTATTTTCTCGACTGATGGGATTTCAGAAGCTGGTGGAAACTAAATCCAAGAGCCGATGAACAGGTATTCAGTATATCACTCGCTCAGTCACTCCTCAACCTCAAGGCGCTAGCCAACCGGCTAGCCAAAGGAAAGGCAATTGATAAAATACGTAGCTAGCACTTGCAGAAAAGAAGTGGCGTGAAATTCAAGCTAGATTGCTTGATATCGTCAGGTGTATCGCAAATCAAAGCATGATAACGTATGGTCACCGAGAAGAGATTCAGGATGAGAAAGGACGCCAGGAACAGAGGGAATTTTCCAAATTTGTGTATTTGTTGGCGACGCATGAACCTGTTCTTCGCGAACCTTTGGTGGCAGTTAAGCCGAGAAGGAAAATCGATACGCGTTCAAAGTGATTTAACATGTATTTTGCTAAAGTAGCTGAGAAATAAAATCGTAAATCAGGTCAAGGAAAGCATGTATGTTTGATAGCATTCCAGATGTATCTCACAAATATAAGGTGAGTGTAAATCAAGTGACGGCACAGGAGTCGACTCCCAGCTTCGTTAAAATCAACAGTAAAATAGTAGAGAAAATTCCTGGATGGGCTTTGTGGGTATCGGAAAGGGATTGCATTCGGATTGATGACAGTCGTGGTCAAACATTTGTGCTAGGAGAATAGCTAGTTAACATTCAATTTTTATGAACGAATATATATATATATATATATATTACAATCTGTGTACAGATATTGTACCGTCGAAACCACGGCGGAATGCGAAAACAGGGTTAGCTTAAATGAAGAAAGAAAACAAACCAATTTTTTGTCCATTTTTCCATTCGTGGTTTTTGAGATTTTTTGTTGCTTTGTATTGGAAGAGGGAAGGGGATGATCCATCCATGGTTCGTCAGTGGGCGAGATAATACACGGTTGCCCAGACCGAATTAGAATGTTGTCTTAGGGGCCCCACCCCATCCTTTGATCCAGGATCTAACCTACAAGGCAGTAAGGCGATATGTGGGTGTCGTAACCCGTTTTGAGCCGGTGACCAAACAAATGCTTCATGCACCTTTAGGACCGCATAGGACCAGGGACCCAACATACCCTTGAATTACAACGCCAATCAGAGTGAAAGAGCTTAATAGCCATTCTTTACTCTCCCTATTTTCTACTTCTTGACTGTTGTTTGAACACTCCACCGTGCTAGCACGATTGGTGCACACACCTCATTGTTAACGGACGCTCCTCACCGTGTTGTCTTCAGCAGTGCCATTTGTAAGAACACATTCCATCGGTTTTCTCCGCATCACTTCTCTACTTGGTTATGTTAAAGCAATACTTAGGTGTCACATGATTATTGTACTAGTTTTTAATTTTTGGGTCTGCACTTCTTCTTCTCGCTTGTTTCGTGACCTTCGTTTGAACGCCACATTTGATTATTCTGATTGGCCAGTGTCCGTCACTGTAATTGGATGTTCGTTTTACGCTTGGGATCTCATGATGCTAATTTTAAGGACATATGCGATTTGCTCTTGATTACACAATTGCATTTTCGCCCGTTGCACTTGACGTTTTCCTTCTGTTGGTTGGCTCAAGCGTACTTAATAGCTACCCTACATTTTGCTTTCAAAACTATATGAGCAAATGTGATTTCATTTATACAAGTCTCTTTCTGGCTCGTCTTTGGATTTCTTCTTGCGGTCGTGGAGTGAACACGTCAGTGGCCACACAACATTTTAACAATACTGCTGTTACGGTGGGCTACCAATCGGGTGTGCAGGTATCTATGAAATCAACTCGAAGGTGCATTTGTGGCATGCAAATAATTTCCTGAATATGGCTTGTGTTCATGTAGCTTCTATGACGGTTCAGTCTGTTACCTTCTTGGTGCGATGGACTAGATATTCTCACTTTTTCATCCAAACACGTCTAGATCGTCGGTTCAGTACACCAGTCTAAGTTGCAAGTAACCGAGCAGATGCTGCAAATGTTGTGGTGGAGAAATACTCAGAACTCATAACTTCTGAAAGATTTCACAAAACAAGATGATAAAGCCACAAGATCAGACGCATCTTTAGTTTTCCCAACGGTCTTGTCGTTTGGGTTAATTTTCTTTCTGAGCTTTTGGAGATATCTTCTCATAGAAATCAAGGGTGAATGGTAAGGTCTAAATAAAGGCAGCTGGATCAGCGGCAAAGTTCTGTTAAGCTTGAAATGTTAGGAATTTGCCTACTTCACAAGAGAGGAAAAGGATGGACATTATAAAAGATGAATCCAAGAGCATTATGCTGAATGTGGAACAAGCGTGAGGCGTTGAATCCGGCAAAAGCGACTAATGGACGGAGAAGAATCGCTATGTATCTCGATGAAGTGACTTGCTGCTGAGGGATAACGGGAAATGTTATCTGTCAAAGACTTCGACTAATGAAATGCCATAGGTTTTAGCAAGCTCATGACACCGCAAACAAATGTGCTTCTTTACGCCGTCAAATCTACTTGGTGATAACTATGGTTGTCCGCTTGGCGAAGTTGAAGAAGATATAGACCATAGAGATTCCTTACTGAAAGGATATTGCAGTATTTTGTGAAGTTTCAGACAAAGATGACATTATTGGACCTTCTAAACTTTTGAGCTTTACACATAACTATCACCATAGGAAATCTGCTGCGCATTCTTCTTACTAGAGCTACTAGTACTTTGAGAGCGTATTCTGAATACGTGAATTTACAACGAACTACCTTCGAGCATAAATGAACCAGATAAGACTCACGGATGAGCAATTCTCTCCATACCAAGGGAACTTGCTAATGGACTGAAATTTTTAAGTTGAACTTGGACTGAATTGTTTTAATGTTCTTCATACTATTACACCAAGTAATGCACGAAAAGTGTATCGGCAAATTTTGTACACTAGTATTGTAACGATATAAATACCTGAAGTTACGGTAGCACTCTGAAATTAGGTTCTTGGTTGTTTTTATACGTAATGAAATATTGCATTACATTTCGCATTTGTGGATCTTTACGGATTTATAAGTGCAAGTGGACGGCAAAAGCTGTTGTTTCGCCACTGCAGATGAGTGTTCCATACCATAGTTAGACGCCAACATTTCCACCTAAGCCGACAGTTGAATAGTGCAATATTGCGCTAGATAAGCAAACACATTTGCGTCGTTTGTCACAGCTACCTGTTGTCTGTTCCTACTCGTCTTTACGCACGTCTCACCCATTACACATCGAGTCCCATTGCAACTATCCGTAGACGTAATGCATTGTCGCCCATAAGCCGTAGTACAGCAGCTACATTATTACAAAGGGTTCCGATGCCAAATATAAACGCGACGTAATGTTGGAGAGACCAAGGATGTCAACCACACAGACAGCACCTGAAAATCGATCGATTTCCAGCGCGTGTGACTGCGTGTTAGCTTGAAACTTGCAGCCAACCACATGGCACGTGAGCATCGATTGGTTTCGACTAAGTGTTTAGGTAACAGCTTTCCCCGCACAGTTGGTTGTAACATCGGTTGTGCAAGTAAACGTTTTCAAGCAGTGTCAATTGTGTCTTCTTACCACTAAGCGTAGTTATAACAGTCTGGCGACGGAGATGATTGATCAAAATGTTATCATGAAAATGTTACAAAATCAGCAACCTCAATTGGATTAACAGCAGAAGCTATTTGAAATTCTCGCACGAAATATTCCAGCACACTAATCGGAGGTTCCAGAGGGCAGAAATGATACTCAACTTAAGTTGCACTGACCGATGAAATTCAAAAGTTCAGTTACGACCCAGACAGTGGTAATAACTTTTTAGCTGGGTACAAGAGATATGAAGCCCTTTTTATTATCGACGGTTCAGCATTGGATGAAGCAGTAAAAGTACTGCTGTTTAGGCAAAAAACTTGGATGTTCTGAACACACAAGATATTGCAATTATATTCTACCAAAACACCTAAGAGATTTTTTTGCAAGAAACCGTGGAAATGCTTACCATAATTTTGGAGAGTGGACATCTATATTTAACGATTGTTATAATTGTTTAAAGCTTACTAGAGCAGAAGACGAAGACAGTGTGACATATGCAGGTAGAGTAAACGTGGAATGTGAAAGGTTCCAATATAAAAGAATGGCGAACGATCAATTCAAAGCATTGAATTTTGTATCTGGCTTAACATCGCCTGCGGATTCCGATATTAGAACAAAATTACTATCAAGACTGGACTCTAGCTGTAACATTTCTTTGTACGATTTAACCACGGAATATCTCAAAAAGATGAACCTAAAGGGTGATGCACAAATTTTACAGTCAAACAACTATTAGTTAGTTATGACTTCTGTTGCTAAAATTACTAAATCAAACGCAGAAATAAAACAATATTTTGTGTGTAACGATGCTTTAGCAATAGTGAATGACTGTTTAATGCTGGCAGAGCTCATGGTGATCCCCACAAATCTCAGTCAAAGTGATTCAAATGCGTCATATCGGACACCATGGAATTCCACGAATGCAATCATTTGCCATATGTTATGCTTATTCGCCACATATTGATAAGGATATTGAAGGCATTGTCCGTAGTTATTCTAAATGTGTACAGGCTGCGAAAGCCCACATCTAATTTGAACTTCATCCTTTGCCGATTCATGTGAATTATGCAGGCCCCCTGAACAATCAATATCTTCTGCTGATTGTTGATTCATACTCAAAATGGCTAGAAATAGTTTGGGTCATCAACAGCAGTACATCAGCCATTTGAACTGATGCTTCGCTGCCATACAACCATGAGGACCTATGAAATAAAGAATAATAAAATGAAGGGGGATTTACCTGAAAACCTTAATGCCCTATCCAAACATTCAGGGTTAAGGCGTCTACACATGGTGTTAACAACATACCGTCACAAACTGCTGGCTATCGTGCAAAGATAAGGCGGCATCGGCGAGACAGCTTCCTTGCGGCTTTCACTGCCATGCGTCATAATCAGCCATTACCAAGCAGATAACACAACACCAAACACACTTTAAACAGGCGAGCTGATTAGAAGACGGCAGCAGACGCGCCACTGGTGTCTGCTGCGAGCCATGTCCTGTAAAGTCTCGAGCCAAGCACAAAACCAGTCACGTGGACTCCAGCCCGGAAGGCGAGACGGACCAACGGCACCCAGTTGGTTCCTCAGTGACTTCATTTCCCGCTGCCAAGTCAACTTCTGTCCACCTCGAGCCTTGCGCCACCCTACACCTGGCAGAGTAAACAAGGCCCTCCAAGGTAAGCGTTGACCAGGCATATGTAGCACGTGCCCGAGCCACCTCAACTTATTCAGTGGTATCTGTTGTTCTAGGGAGCTAGCATGATTATCACTATCTAGTACTCGCCTACGCACATCATCGTTGCGGACACACTGGTGCCATCCGACTCCAGCAATGCTTCGCAGACAACGATGATCAAAGACTTGAAGGCGACTCAGATCTTCAGACCGAATGGGCCAAATCTCACTACCATAGAGCAGAACGGACCTCACTGTGGCCTTGTATACACGGCCATTCAGACGAAGGAAGCTACCTTCTGTCGCCATAGATGCCGCAGGTTCAAGAAGGCAGCTCCGGCCTTTAAAATGCATGAGCTGAGGTCAGTTTCTGTACGGCCATCCTAGCTGATACAGCTGCCAAGATAAGTAAATTGATCAACCACCTCGAGCTCCTCGTTAGCAAGGGTCAAGGGATCATAACGTGGCTGGTTGTCCTGCAGCAACAATTTGAACTTTGACGGTGCAAGGCGCATAACAAATAATTGGACCACATTAGACAGACTATTCAGGGTTGATTGTGCCGCCGCGACATCGTCGAAAAGCAAGATGATATCGTCCGCATAATCAAGATCAACTGATCTTTCACCAAGCAGCAGTTCAACGCCTGCATGGTCATATTCCGCAAGGAAACACTCCATGATAGAATCCACGAGAAATTGAATAAAAATGGGGAAATCGGACAACCCCGACGAACGCCATTTGTGATCGGAAAGCTATCCTACAGGACACTGTAGACCCTGACGCGGCCTGTAGTGTTCGAGTTTAGATCACGAAGGATGTTCACATATTTCGTGGGAACACCTTTCCGCGCAAGTATTTCGTACAGAATGGATCGATTGACTGAATCGAACGCAAGCTTGGAATCGAGGAACACAGCTATTGTCGGCCTGTGGTATGGTTGGCGCTGCTCCAGCACCTGCCGCAAAGTGAATATATAGTCTATGCAGCCACGTGCTGGGCGGAAACGGGCCTGATCTTCCCTAATCTGTGATTCCCGTTCTGCAGTGAGGCGACGAACGGGAAGCAAAGCCAGTACTTTTGTCACAACTGGCGTTAGGCTAATACCTCTGTGGTCAGAACAGTCTATGCGACGGCGCTTCTTGCATATTGCCACTATAATCGATTCGCTCCAAGTACCCGTGGCACTCTCTGCCTTCCAGATACATTCGAATAAGAAGGTCAGTGCTTTGCAGAGGACCTCACCCCCATCTTTAAATAGTGCAGGTGGGAGGGAATCCGGGCCAGCGGCACGGAAACGCTTGAGGGCTGTGATCGCGTTTCGGACCTCGGCCTCTGACGGAGGCTCTAAACTAACCGTCCATGGTTCATCCATGGCAAAACCTGAGTAGGAAGAGGTCCGGGAGCAGCGTCACTCAACCAACGATACCTTCAACGATCACCTACCGGCTCTGCCTTGTGGAAAAATGAGACGATTAAGAGACAACAACAATTGCACCACTGGGGTGGGCTACGGGGGGTGTTGTTTAAGCCCTTGTGCGAAGAACTGGGACTGTTTTATGGACCCCCTGTCTAAAGGGCGTGAAGCACCGACAATGTCAAGTCGAGCTACTAAAGATTACATTTTCCATCGCCGAGCTGTTCCTGACAGGTTTTGAGCTGGCGTATGTAGCAGTGGTAACTTCCAAAGCTCCTTACTCCGTCTTATTTGTTGATTTATCGACTTACTCCTGTTATCCCTACTTATGACACGACGGCATTTGCCATCGGCTCCGTAAGCAACTTTGGCCAAATACCTGACGGCTCTTGATGTCTAAATGCTGAAGCGAATCAATTTCCACTACTGCTGAAGAAGACGGCTCCAACTACTATCCTGTAGCCAAGGCACTTGCGACCAACGCAAATCTCCCGCTTGCAACGAATATATCGCAAATGCATGAAGGTTGCTCAAGTTCTTTAACAATGAGGTAATTTCTGTGACCACACGCATGTCAATGCTGATACGACTGATTGAATATCACCTGGCCGTCAAATTTCACAGGGCTTGAAAGAAGCAGCTTATGCTGCCATTTTGCACCCTAGCGTTTCCGTATCAGAACAATGATGGCAGAAAAGTAAAAATAAATCCAGACGCAAACTACAAATAGTCCCCTTGAGTAGTGTCACAAACCCGGGCATTACAAGTGTGTGCATTTGTGAGTTATGCGCCTGGTACAACAATCAGTCTACTTCCGTTGTAGATATTGAAACTGCCTGTGAAAATGTGAAGTGCCGTAACGGAGAGCGGTGCAATGGAGGCAAGTGTGAATGTGAGGACTCATGTCATCCGGAATGGAACAGTCACGACAGAAAGGTGAGCTATGCCATTAAACTTTTGCCAGTAGGATCAAGTGTATCCATTAAAACAGTGGAAACCCGATTGTAGAAAACAGTACTTTTCAGTGCATCTCTTCAGGTGTTCGTTTGGACAAGCTAACTAGCACGGATACGCTGTCATGTTTATTTGTACCCATAGGGAGCCCTGAATCCCTACAGAAGTACCAACCAGAGCATGACAAAATAACTAGGTGGCACTGAAAACATGTACTACGCAGTGATTCAAATAACAAGATTGTCACGGTATCGACAAAGTATAACAGATCCGTTTATCTGTCACTATAAGGAGAATATGGAGTTATTTGTTTGAATTGTTGTACGGTTCAGTCTGTGTATTAACCAAGACAAGCCAACTTCGCTTTTTGCAGCATCGTAGTACTCCTTTGTAGTAATTGCTAAGGATAAAAGTGGACGTATCTGATGAATTAGCGGCTGCGTACGCAATTGATACGTGTACGTATGGTAATAAGTTATCCTGCAATCAAAAAGTCGAGCTTTTCTGTCAAATATAGGGAATTATGGCCGGAGGAAAGAAGTATCTTTATGTAGGGAAACCGGAAAAATCGTCCGTTAAAAGCAACGTTGGAGGCTCACTTTGATTATGAAGAAAAGTAATACAACCAATTGTTAGTTGCATTCTAAGGAGCATTTAAAGTTTATCAAAGACTGTGGAATAACATGTCAGTTTCAGCCATTTGGCTGGTAGATGTTTTCAGCAACACCAAAAGTGTAGCTCACCTCAAGTCATGGCAAACGAAGAGCTTAATTGAATGTCTTCTGTAGAGTACCGTCGGCAGTCTTCGGAGTCCAGTGGTTTCCATTGTAATCAATATCACCTTTTGAGGCCTTTCGTGTTTCCCCGCTGTATTTGTGACTCTTTAAATGTGTAGTTAGTCTGAGCTCGAAATCTCAGGAATGGAAATACTAACCTTCCCAACCACGCCAAGTTATAGTGAGACAGAGTGCCTCTTCGCTTTCCATGTGTCCGAGATAGCTGAACCACCGATACAAGAGAGGTAAATTGAACAGGGGATTGCCAGTGGACCAAAGTTATATCTTTGATGCCTTGACTTGTGAATACAGCCGTTTCATAAGGGACATAAGTCCTGGCAGCCAGATGTGTTTGGCACACCGTCGTTAGCATTTGCTGTCTAGTAATTTGAGCAGGAAGTTAACCTTCAGAAGCACGGTAAGAAATGTCTCCTTTCTTTCTCCAATCATCATCGCCTTATAGTGACCATCATCATCATCATCATCACCATCATCATCACACACGTTAGCTAGAGGTGGGAAACACCTCAGCTACTGTGCCGCAAGAAATAGAAGAAGAAAACAACTGATGCAAACCGTCTGAGCTACCGGTAACGGATGGACATCGTTCCGGTAAGCTACCAGCCGGCTAATGTGCATCAAAAAAGAATTACTATGCAAAAGTATATAATGCTAAATAGTGAGATCGTGATTGGAGGGGGAGGCTAAGAGGGATGGGGTGGGACAAAGAAACTCACAGCACGAATGCCACTGAGGTCGACTCCTAGCCATATCAGCAAGTGTATCCAGCCAAACGTGTTCGTCTTCCGGACCCCAACCAGTGAGCCGAGACGCTCCAAGTGAGGCCAGCTCTGAAGTGAGTGCCTACATTCATTTCGACCAAATCATCGCTTGGCGACCCCTCATCTTCTTTCATCCACACCCTTGGCGCGCAGACAACGCACGTCGCGGGAATCGGTGGGCTGGCATGCATAACAAGTGGCCGAGTCATCGGAGCCTGGTGTGTGGAATAACGGTGCTGAGCGGTTCAGTTCCTTTTCCTGTGCCGTGAACCAAGCGTCAAACATGCTCGTTGCTCACGGGGTGTTTCCGCCAGATGTGAGCTAAATTGCGAAGGCACCGGTGGTCGAACGTAACTAGACTCTTTATTTCCGCTGATTTAAGCGGCCATGTTTCATAACCGTACAGTAGGGTCGAGCGCACTGCTGCATTGTACACTCTATCCTTCAGGGTGAGAGTGATGTCGCGCCGGCGCCATAAGTGGCGAAGGTTAGCAAAAGCGCCCTGAGCTTTTGCTATACTGTTCGTGATCTCCTCTTCGATCCCACGGGCGCTGCTACAACTTCCCAGGTAGTTACATTTTAGAATGACTTCAGCTGATCCCCACCAACGGTCAGTGTAGGAGACTGTCCAGAGGCGGTACTGTAATCACGAGTAACTGAACACTTTTTGATGAACACAATCGGGGACCTACTATTTGCTGGCGTCAGTCCACTTTGTTAGTCTGGTAGAGTAACCCATTCTAGGAGACTTTTAGATGGACATCGATTGATTTGTGTAAGGAAGAGACGATGCACTTCTCATCCGGGTTGGTCAGGATATTTGCAACCCGGCTGCAACGATTTCATGCCATCTATCACAGACTTTCTTTGCTATTCGCTAAACTATTGTTTCGACTTCTTATACTCCCAAAATCACATCAAACAAACATCAATTCATATAGATTATCCTAGGGTATGATTAGTACAAGGACCGAACAATAAGTTTCCGGATACCAATACACAGATTAGGTGCAGATGACCAGGCAAGAAATAGTTGAACTATAATCCACACTGAACAGTGTTCAATGATGACTCACAGAACCACATATAAGCAGACCAGTGCAGATCACATCATAAGGGTCGCTATACTCTGACTGTATGTACGGAAGTCAGTCAATGTCATTGGAAGGCGATGACTTTCGATGACTAAAAATGTGGTTTAAGGTAACACCAGAGTGTTGCGTGGCTTCGTGCTGCGTTTGGTGACGATGCGCCTCCACTAACCACAGTGTTTGCTGGGTTTGCGGAATTTAAGCTTGGCAGGTGGTCCGTGAATGATGGTGCACGGTGCAGCCGACCGGTGGAGGCCACCATCGAGGACGACATTGCCGCTGTGCAAGCAATGCTGAAGGAGGAAGCGCCTGCGGCTGCGGTACAGCCGGGGAAAGCCCTCGGGAGCTCCTCGGGATCGATCCGTACCACCCTACATGAGAAAGCCGGCCTCAGAAATGTTTGCGCACATTGGGTACCCCATCATCTCAGTGAGGATCATAAAGCAGCTCTGGTGTACTGATACCGCACCATGCTTGCCAGGTTTGGTAGTGGACGTCCGAATGCTGTTTTCGAGATCTCTAGTGGTGAGGAGACCTGGGTGTACAGTTTCGACCCAGAGACCAAGCAACGATTGACTCATTAGACGGTCTTTGATAGGGCGCCACTTCAGAAGTTCCGGCGTGAGCGAAGTGTGGTCAAGAAGATTGTGGCTGTGTTCGTGACCAAGACCAGCTACTATGCCGCTCGTGCTGCAACGCACGGTTGTCGGAGAAGTGTATGTCACCTACTGTCTGACACAAGTGCTGGGAGCTATAGCCAGTCGTCGTCCAAGGTCTCGAGCACGAGGGACCTGGCTGCACCATGACAACGCATCTGCACACAGGTCCCATGGCGTCGTATCTTTCCTAGCTACAGAATGCATCCAGAAAGCGAAGCTCAACATGCTTGGTCTCGACTGGCTCGAAACCCTTGGCTTGGCCGGTCTTCCTCTTCGGGCCATCTGTAACGCGGTACCTCCTCCGGCAGTACCAAACAACTGAACTGACGACAATGTCAGTCAGTCCTCACCCGTGTCCCAGGATTGTCAACAAGCCTCAAAGATTTTACCACGCCGATCACCGGTTCCTTGGCATCCGCCAGCAAAACTGTGTTCGCTAGTGCACATTGACTTTGCTAGTCCCATCGATGGCATTTCCTATCTGGTCGTGGTCGACGCCTATTACAAATGGCTAGAAGTGGTCGCCATCAACCCACCAACCGCATCCGCCACTCTGGGTTGTCTCCAACGAATCTCCAGTCAACATGGCCTTCCCGAGGTTTTGGTGTCTGACAATGGTACCCAGTTTACGTCTTCCATCTTCGAAGACTTTTGTCTCCGACACTGCATCCAACACTTCCGCTCACTGCCTTACCATCCCCAGTCCAATGGTCAAGCGGAGCAATTTGTCGACACCTTCAAGAGGGCGCTTTTGAAAACTCACGGGGAGGGGATCGTGGATGAATGTCTTCAAGCCTTCCTGCTCTCGTACCGATCCACACCGAATCCGGCTACGCCAGAATGTCAGTCACCAGCTGAAGCATTGATGGGCCGCAGGCTACGCACCACCAACGAAGGGCTCATTCCGACTGAGAAGCTACCTAGTCACTCTGGTGCCTTCATCAAGCACAAAAAATTCGTCGTTAGAGCCCCCCTCTACGCTCGCGATTATTGAGCAGGTCATCCACGCTGGATAAAGGCAACGGTGACGGCCAGGCGAGGTGAAATGCTACATGATGTCTCCGTGGGTGATGAAACGTGGGTTCACCATCGCAACCAACTTCGACCGCGCCACGGGGAATCCTCCCAGCCACCCAGCCTTCCTGTGCGTTTGCCGCTACACATCCTGTTGGATACCTTTGGATTAGCTACACAAGGAGAGGCCACGGGGGAAGCCACTCGATCCCAGCCGCATCTGGAGAACCCGTCTTGCCGACGGACAGGAAGAATCCGGAGGTCGCCGAAATCAATCCAGGTCAATCCTCGTCAGAAGCAGTACGCTTTCTCTTCAAAAGGAGGTGTTGCGGATTCGGCAAATATCCCCAAAAAAGGCACCAGAAACTCCGGCATAGTGGCTGTGGAAAGCGGGGTCCAATTCCTCCCCACAACGCAGCAGTGTTCAGCCACTCCGAGCCCCGGTCCAACTGCGCACCTGTTGACAATGCTCTTTTACAAACTACCACATCGTCGTGGTAGCTATTTTCCCTAACTTAATGACCCATTGCATTGGCTGTGAGTTGCCCTTTGTTGGTCGTAAAAGAGCCTTTAGAAGACCACCTGTCGTGCTTCCTCTTCGCCTTAATGAGGAGTCGGTCGGTCACGTGATTTTGTGTGCGTCGTTAGCCGGGCAGCGTTTGCGTCTAAGTCACTAGTGCGCGTCTACTGTAACCTCCTCTCGTGTGCGTCCGTTCCGAGGGCTCA
This sequence comes from Dicrocoelium dendriticum, assembly GCA_944474145.2. NCBI lineage: Eukaryota > Metazoa > Platyhelminthes > Trematoda > Plagiorchiida > Dicrocoeliidae > Dicrocoelium > Dicrocoelium dendriticum. Next base: position 26,456,084 of record OX104060.1, on the reverse strand, counting down.
GCGTTCGCCCAGATACGTGCAGCTAGGATCGTTCTCACGCTCCCTCAATTTCCGTCCCACCAGCGCGTCCTGCGGGCTAAGCTAACGCAATTTTTTCTCTCCTTTGTTTGTATGTATGTCGGTACCCACAAACTGTTATATAAAATTACCGGTTATCGTTATCGGCACTGATGAGACGATATGAAATGCATGCATCTGCCGAACTTCGTCTTCTAATTGTGCTTTTTAAGCTAACGCCGTCAGGTCAGCGCAACCCGTTCGATTGGTCAGCGTCCCAAGCCGTTACCGTAGGCGTGCTCCAACCGTGCCAGTGACAATCTTATCAGGCATCTACACAATCATAACAGAGGCGTTACGTCAATTCTAACACCATCCATACAGTCCAGCTTTGGCTACGTACGTCTTTGTATCTTCCCGAATGCCAAGCTCATGTTGCGTGGAATCCGCTATGAGTGGCCAGTAGCTGTAGTAGAGGCCATTATTGAGCTGCTCGCTTCTGCACATGATTTTAACGAATGGAACTGTGAATAAACACTGGTGGAGGGTACTTCGAAAAATTGTAATCCTTATTTCGTTGCAAAAATTAAAACCTGTTCGGTATCTGGAAGCTTATTACGCTACCCTCCAATTAGTGCAATTATTGGCACTACTACTGCCACTAGCAGCAAAATTGGCGCTGGTGGTGTGGTGGAAACTGACTGGACATTGTTGTCTTCTGTTTTCGGGCGCTGCAAGTTGTGCTTACATATCCTGGCAGCTGCAATCGGTGCTTCACCGCAGTAACTTTGATACTTCCGATCGTCTGGCGCTTTCCTGCTGTTCGGTGGTTGTCTGTTCCAATCCAGTTGTAAAGTCGTTTATTCAATACGTTAACGTCATTTTTTCCATTTTCCCGATTTCATTTGCGCTGAGTAGTGTTTCATCGACTTACCCGCTTCGTCCTTCCTACCGAAAAGTGTCTATTTCATTTCAGCTATGCGTCGATGGAAACACATATAGACACGAATGTGACCTTTGGCGCAATCAGTGCTATTGCCGTACAGGGGATGCGCGATGCGGTGCTGAGCCGTTCAATAATCACAGAGCTACCGACGATTCTGTGATCAGATATTTCGACGAATGTAGAGGTAAGAGTGGATATCCGGAAAAAGTTGGGTAATGTTTTCTTCTCTTCCATGACGAAAGTGCTTTAGACACCTAGAACGGATAGATATTCAACAGTGTAACAAATAACGCCTAATACACGAGAGTGCAAAAAGCGGTATATATAAGGCGCACACAGCATTACACGTACTTAGCATTAAATTTTGGAACCTTCATGTTGCTCCTCTAATGCCTGCGTTACATTTCAGTCACGCCATCACTACTTTGTTTTCGCTGCTGTAGTGATGTGAAATTCGCATGTGCCAGCCAATAGCAAATCGAAGTGCAAAGTACATAAATTTCTACTACATCGGACACAAACAACTTGATTTGAATAGATAATGGAGGTGTGTTATCCCTGAATTACGGTGACACTATTCGCTTATAAGTGTACCTGATATATTGAAAAAGCATTTCATCGGTTTCTCTGGATGAATATAGCTAGGAAGCTACAGCAATTGATATCAATGCGCGGACGATGGTGCGAAAGTATGTAATTCACTGCGGTGAACCCGTGTAGGTCGAGTTGTCTTGATTCTACTCGTCGGTAAGTCGGAAGGAGGATACTGGTTGGCTAGGGTTTTCAACCAGGAAGGTAGTTGTGATGGTTGCTGAAAACTGGAGCGAAGCGAATCGCCTTTTTCGGTGTGGTCGATCGAGTGGGCGGATGAATTTTTAAAATCACAGCTAGTTGTACATTACCTCAGACTTGTGAATAGAACGTTTGTGTGCAGAGCCGGTGTGAGTTCTTTCTCTTGACGTGGATGGGAGAACAAAGCACGCTAAAGTACTCAGCATGATTCTTCCTCACGGTGGCGTACGAATCGTCAGGTACCCGTCTACTACACTGACATGAGGTCGTGTTGTATCACCGAGTCGACAGCATTGCCATGATCGGCACAAACGTTTGGTAGACGTGGTGAAAGGTATAACGGCGGGTTATGCTTGGCCTAGGGTGCCTATGAGCGTTGAGTCGAACGCTGGACATACCGAGTTTTGTTTGAGAAGTTTCTTCGCAGTCAGGCTCAGCCAGTACACGTTCAGGAAAGCGCTAGACAGCCGTTTCGTCCTGTCGAGACTCATCAGTAGCGCGTACCCGCTGGATCATGTCGGATTCGAACCCATGACCTTAATATTTCCAATCAGCAACTTATGCCACTGAGCCAGGGTTGAGAGCTGCAGACTGCCATGACTGATGTCTGTAATATAGCGCGGCCAGAGGCGTATTAAAGGGGGATGGAGTGTTATGTAGCCTCCGACTGTTCACGCCTTACGACCGCAAGAAGAACTCCAAAGACGAGCTGGAAAAAAATTGCATGCGGTGAATGACCCGGGTTCCCATAGCTTCGAAAACGTTTTGAAGGGAAACTACTAAAACACATCCGAACTAACCAAACAGAGGAAAAACGCTAAATGCAACAAGCGAACGAACAGCCGTGGAATGAAGAAGGAATCAGATATACCCTTGAAACGACGGGTGCTGGCCACTAAGAATAATGAAATGGCGTACTTAAACAATGGTCAGGACACAGACGAGAAGAAACAATGCTAACCAATAAATTAAGCACTACTACAAATATGTGTATGGACCAAACATGCCCCTAACTTCGTAAAATAAAAATTTATGGGAATAAAACCCAATTAAACATGCACTTGGAAACGATACTGCTGAATATGACACGTAAGGCAAGCGTCAATTAATGACTACGTGCATTTGCTGGACGGATTAAAGAAATGAAGCGTTTTAACAACTGTCAAGAGGTAGACGATAAGAAGAATGAAAAACGGTAATTAAGATCGTTCATAAACATGCATGTCAATATAGATTCTTCCAACCTGGAGGTTGGCCGTTCGCCTCGGGAGTCATGTGACCAGGGGGAGACAGTTTTAGTACAGTTAATTATTCGACACCAAATATGGTTGATATCAGGCGGGGCCTTCAAATTCGGCCGTGCTTTGGGATTATTGTCCACCAGAGTTATTAGCACACCATCATCTTCACTATTTTATTACCCTCTTCAGCCGTTTTTCATTGTGTGAATCGCGTCATGATTACCTCTGCTCGCGACATTTTAAAAATCTGTGCGTTTCACGAACCTGAACCTACCACTTTTGCCTGGGCATTTTGTACTGAACAAATAGAAAAGAATCAAAGGAAAACGAATTAGTTTCGCCAGAAAGCACCGTGCAGGTTGGCGGTTTGCACTTCGAGGGAAAAGCTCATCCCCATGGCTATACCTATTTTGACCAGTGCCAATATGCTTTCGTTTGTGGGTAACTTAGAAGAGCTTAAAAGTATAACAAATTGTCGCGAAAGAAACCTGGCTGCACGAGGATTTGGAAGATGCAGTTAGGGCAGTTGTCGGATTTACAGTGCATCGCGTTGACCGCTCCCGTACACACAGGCACCATGACGGTGGCATTATCAGATATGGGAATTTTTAATGGTGCACGTCGACAACAATTATTTTTCGTCGTTATGCTCAGTCTATTGGAGGTTTAATTGTGTAATGCAAGTCTCATTACTTTAGCGGCTATCGTCCGATTTCGTTAGCCAACATTTACAATCTCCCAGTTGTTTTAGAGCTGAGGCGGCAAATTTTTATAACGAGTTCACAACTACCGTCACTGAACGTTTAGATTTTTTATTTGTATTTGCCGGTAATTTCCTTCCATTCGATACTAGTTTCATTAGCAAACTTGGACTGAACAGTACCGTGAAGTCTGCAACCAGATTACAACCAACCTACGATTTAATGTTTGCCAACGAATTCAAAACATTTTCTGTTTGTACGAAGACACCGCTTGGAAGCTCAGATCATGCTACTATAAAAGTATCTCCCATAATCTATCGCAAAACGAATTACAAACATTATTCCCTAGGAAGATCACAAATTAACGCAAAGACAATGCCTTTCCCCCCAACGTTGAGCTACTAGGCGAAACTGGGCATCAACAGATTGGATTATATTTTACCACTCTGATGTATAAAATTACTGTGATCAGTTAACCGGCTAGTTGAACTTCTGTCTTGATATTTGTTGTCCTTTGGAAACTATTTTCATCCGCGTAGGTAGGTTTTCATCTTAGTGCTTTAAAAGACTGCGCAGACTTATATGAAAAATTTCAAGCACAAAGACGCCGCCTCAGTAAAGTCCCTGTCGGCTGATATGAAATATGAAATGTACCGTCTTTACCATATTTATGTCCAAACCATACATGAAAAGAATAATTGCCGAGAAAAATGGGAACAGATGAAGAACCTGTGGAGCCATCCGTATCTAGTGGCGCGGAAGGCAGCGTCACGCAGGAGACTGTTAAGCCACTAGAACAAGGGAGGACCAAAACAAACGCAGACTTCATGGACGAGATCGGACAGCGTAACCACAGCTCAACAACACGAGCAGAGAGCGGAATGCGAACAACGAACGAGAACATGCCGGATCCAAAGAGTGTCGATACGCCAAGAAATCAGACAGAAACACCTTTGTCGGTGCACCCTGGAGTAACCCCAAGCCGAATAACGCAACTGGGATCAAACAAAGCAAGAGCTTTAGAACAGCTCCAGACTGGTCAGAATGCGAGCTACGGAAGCAACGCTACGGGATCAGACAGGCAGCTAGACCCATGAAATATTCCGGCTAAGGAGGCACGGACGTGACATCCTATGATTCCCCATTTATGTTACGTTGTGTGACGGAAACGTGGTCGATAAATGCATGTGTGCGCGCAGCTTGTGAAAACCGTGGTCGCGTGCAATAAATATTGTGGTTTCTTGCCGCTTCGTTATTGCCACACGAAGAGACACACTGCTGTTGATGTCGGGAAAGTAAACCGCAACTGCTGTGGTCAGATAATTGAACCAGTATTACATTTGCCATCATTACCGTGACAACTCTGTCCAAATGATTCACCACTCATAGATAACGTAATAGTTCACAAGGATTAATACGGATACAGTCGTGCAAAACGCCCGGTCAGGACGGACTATCGCCTGTAGTCATCAATGAATATGCCATTGACATAGCACGGCCTTTTCTATACTGTACACCATGTGCATAAATCAACACAAGATAGCTGACTGCTGGTGTAGTGCCCGCATCGCACTTGTACCAAAAGAAGGAACCTGTAAGTACCGACCCATTGCTTCAAGGTGCCTGAACAAATTATTTTCGAAATAGTGCATGCCCAAACACATGCAATTGAGCCTTTTCAGTTCGCCTATCTAAGTTCATTGTCTACTTTGGATGCATTAGCCTGCCTTGTACACTTCATGCTTCCATCACCCGACAGAAAAAACAAAGCCACGCGGATCTGCTTCCTAGATCATAACCATGCTTAGGGTTATGTAAATCGTGAACTGTTGTTACAAGATCTGCTAATCGCCGGCGTTCAACCTTCGTTAGTAATTCTCCCTACTGACTACCATGCCAATCGTACGCAGTTTATCAAAATTTGGGAAAACCTCTTCCTCATGCACCACAAATTCAGATGTTCTTCAAGGGGCTATTTTGTCCACATTTATATTTTCCACTAACATTAGCGCAATTCCCCCTCCAAAGGAAGCTATCCTGCTGAAGTAGGTTAATGACATAATCTTGGGTGTAGATAATCACACCGCAGATTCATCGGACAATTTATAAAGCGTCTTGGACAACAGCAAAGCCTGGTTCCAATCCCGCTGTCTTTCATTCAACACACCAAAGTGTAAAGATGTGTAAAGATGTTCTTTTTTCGCTGTCCAATGAGATTATTTATCTGCAAGTCCTCACACGCACTCCGCGTGTCAGTCTGAACTCCTGTACATGTATGAAATATCAGTTACAGTAAGCCGGGATCTCACGTGATCGTATCAAGTGAACGAAACATTCACTAGAGTCAGACTAGCTTTTAGTGTCTCCCGACTTAGATTTTCGTCCATGCCGCGTTACTTTGTCTTACGGTCGGTCACCGCATGCGTAATACTGCACTGGACGTATTGCTCATCCGTGTTAGTTCCTGAACTAAACGGACAATTCAAGGTGATCAGCGGGTCACTGAAGTATCTTGCTCGATGTAGTGACATTGCAACCATGGTATTTAATCACTTCCACTCCTGTGATAAAACCGAAGCCAATCACCCTCTCCATTGTGCATTGTCGGAAAGTATCTCTAGTTTCTCGATCAGATAAATGTACAAAACCATTTATGCCCACACACGAACGTGTGGTACGTCAGTTTTTTCATATTTATCCCGTTTTCCGAGGAATCAACATGTAGCTAAAAGAGCTTATTGTCAAACGGAATCGATTATATCACCACTGCCACCTTTTCAAATCGCTGGTTATACTTTTCTTTAAGTTTCTTTGCGTCTTTAGCGTGTGCGTTGTAGTTGTGGCTAGATATTCCCCCCTTCATGAGAGTATGAAGTGAATGTTGACTTAATTTCATAAAGGGCAACATTTCCAGATAAGCTGAGAGTTGAACCCTCAGTAGCACGTTTGCACCATGTGTCACACCTGTAAAAACCTACTTCCCCGTGATGTACCTCCTTGTATCATTGTCGCCAATTTCACCATATTTACCACAGTGTGTCCCAGACGAGCATTCATTACAACGAGAACTAATGTGCACTTTGCCCTGAGCCAATTGTGTGGCCTTCACGCGCCTATTCTGACCTCAGTCAATGCGAAAATTTTACCCTATACCCGAACGGTAAAAATACTTGCTAAGCAGCTGAGCCTGGCTCATCCTCCACGGTCATGGACATGCATGACAGTGGGCTCGGCTGAATGCCGAGAATAGCTTCACAAACATTTTGTCCGTTAGGATTCCGAAGGAGGGGCGGATAAACCACATTATACGAAACCCTCGACAAGCAGCCTTCTTCCAATTGTCGCCAGGATGAAGTGCTGATGAGTGGAGGACCTCTAAATCAACCTGCTGAGTGACAACAGAGATTTCACCGCTGCCGACAACGTATGGGGTGGAAGGACTTCCAGCTCCGATTCGGAGAACAGAGCACTTGGCCCTATTTATGGGCATCCACCATAAGGTAGACCATTCCCAGAACCTATGCAAAGCACACTGAATTGCTTCAGAATCACCCGGGACATCCACAATATTCCAGAGGTTAAGGCTGTCAACAAACATTAGTGATGAACCTCCTAGTGCCCCCTGCAAGTAATTTACATAGATCACGAACAACAATGGCACCAATACCGAGCCCTGCGGCACTGCACTAAGGACAGCTTGCCTAAGCGAAAAGCTACGCCTCACGCGTACACACTGTTACCTACTCTTAAGGAAAGCAGACACCTATTGAAGGGCGCGCCCAAATATCCCGTAAGCTCTAAACTTTAGTGGGAGTCTAAGATGAGGAAGTGTCAAAAACTCGAAAAGTCCATACATAACATGTCTACAGCGTGGCCACCGTCTACCTCTTTAGCCCAGCTTTCACGAGCTATAAGTAGATTAGTCTGACACGAAAATATCTTTCGGAATCCATGTTACGCAACAGTGAAATGGTTAAATCTATTCAGGTGGTTAAGGCTTTGATTGATTCTCCGAGCTGCAAACGTTTCACCACTTCGCTCCGGTGCATCTTCACAGAATCCCTTATCAGCTTTTCAAACAACATGACTACTACGCTTGTCAAACTGACGGGCGGGTAGTTAGCAAGCAGAGCGCTGATTGCCTCCTTCCATTCCGAAGGTAAGATGCAGCTGTCAAGCGATATTGAAAATACGTATATGAGAGGACCACAGCTCAACGGCCAAATCATGCGACTGCTTCGGATGAATTGGATCAGGACCGGCAGCTTTAGAGAGATTAAAGGTCAATGGGGCCGATACGTCCGGCGGGTTAGCGGGATGGTGTGTTCGATCAAGTCGCAAAATCCATACGGGCTGCCGGCATCCGTAAACAATGGGCGATACTTCGTGATCAGTGACTTCAAGGTCGGACTCCAATGTAACGCGGCAATAAACGACTGCGAAGGTATCGTTCCTCCTCGGCTAATGAGTGGCAACGACCAGTATGCAGTCAATAACCCCTCGTTTTAAATTGACGATGGTCTTGTTGAACTCCAGAAAATCTGCTCCCAAATGGTTTGGTTCGCATCTGGGGACACGATGAAAAGCTGCGTCAGTTCCCGTCCCCCGATTCCCACGATGTGTTCGGCCATACCGTCAATGCCAAATGAGTCATCGCCAACAGCTCTCAAGACCATGGAGAACGATTGAATCTTTTGTCTCGCCGACTGTTGGTCAGCGACATTGCTGCACCTGTATCGACCAGACATCTCCATCGTTCCACTTCCACCATTACTTCGATTGCCCCTCTACTCAGCACCCCGAGCACACATTCCTCGATCCGATAAAAAACGAGGTTGAATGCGGGTATTTGGTACACGGACAACCGCGCACCTCACCGGACATTGGCTTTTGCATTGTCCCCGTTTCCCTCATAGGAAGCAACATCCCCTCGCTCGCTCCTCCGAGCGCTGGGTGCGAAGTCTACTGACATCCTGCAAGAACTGTTCCACCATTCCACTTTATCCAACCGTTGCACGCCTCCATGGTGTTCCTCCTTCAGCGCATCGAGTGGAGCATCGTACCACTCTCCGGTAATCTGCGTCAAGTCCTTCAGCCGCATATGCAGAGTAGCGTTCGCAATCAGGACGTGTACCGTGGCTGGCTGGGGGAGACCGGATATGAACTGATCCACCAGTAATTGCTGTTTTGACTGTTCGTTCATTCCAGACAAGGTCCAGTCCAAAAAGCTCCAGATTGAACTACAAACAGGAAGGGATCCGCCCTTACATGAAGCCGCGCAGCCTTGAACCGATGCATCGCCACCCGGCGGTCGTCCGGGCTGTGCAATCCGGACACCAGTGCATCCTTCGCGGCGGCCACTAACTCGACATGGCCTATCCGTGCCGCCTCTAGGACTGCCTTCACTCTGCCCTGGATGTTTCGCAAGATCACCAGCTTCGCCCGGCCAGTTTTGACAGACCACCTCCGTCGTACCCTCAAACTCTCAAGAGTGTTCACATCCCCTTCAAAAGTCCTCGGCCACGGATCTCTATAACGCACCATGGTTGGCTGCGGTGCCGATGTATGAACCCGTGGTGCAAGTGTAACCATCTATTGTGCCTAACTTCGTTAATTCTAAGTGCATCTCTTACGACAAACAAGACATCAACCCATCTTCGTCATCCCGGTTAGAGATTGCATAGTGTGGGTCTCTCTCTGTGTCTAGTTGTGTGGTGTGCATTGCTTAAGCGTCCATTTCTAGTGCTCACACAACCGGTTTCAAAGTGGTCCTTTCCTTTGCGGGTGTCAGTACGGCCTGCTGTTGGCTGTTTACTGTTTGGCATCTTTCCTCCACGCTACTGCTAACTTCCGCAGTAGTAGCTGTTTTTCGTCCACCACACTCTCATTCTATGTTCCACGTTTCAGGCCTTCGTCCGTACCTGGATTTTTGATCCAGCTTCTTCACGCCGCTTGTATTTTGTCCTACTGGACCTACTGCTCTCCAGTTATCTTTAGTGATCTCCTGAGTATGGACTTTAAAGTGGTTGCCAGATCATTGAAGTATCCATGCAAGGATGGAAATTATCATCATCGTTGTAGCAAAACAGGTCAACTTCTTTAATAACTTGGCATCTAAAATACTCAAAGATGTTAGGCATCTCCACAGAGCCTTATCCGAATGCTTACCAACCTCCTCGACCAGACAGATCAACAAAAATATATACACCCGCACAATGGCCTATGGTACATCTCTAGTTCCTTTCCTTCAAGTTTTTGAACGACAACAATTCCTCATACAAGAACTGATCAGTAAATTACTCCAGCGATATTTGCTTTCCCAAATCCTTTTTTAACGATCGTGGTTTTATATTTATCCGCATGTATTGTCCATTTCATTATTTATCCCATTCCGTGGCGAGTGTGTGGCTGAATATTCACCCTTTACGGGTACAGAAAGCACATTTTGGACTTGAATTGTGCCTTTCAATCGGAAGCATACACACAGGTTGCTGATTACATTCGCGGTTTAGTTGCTGGCTGGGTATTCATGTACGGCTAGGGATGTTGCTGCGTGCATCGTTCATTTGCAACTCACTTGGGCTAAATCTGCGTATTCCTAAGCTGCTTGCTTTCATCAATCTTTGTTACTTCACTGTCGCATAGGTATTCAAAAAACTGCAATTGAGTATCGTCCTTTCATGCATGAAAGTCAATGTTGCGAAAATGTGCTGGAATCCTCGAGTGAACAAGTTAATTTCTCACACTGACTGACTTGTAGCCTTATGGTTTACTTCACTAAGATGAGGGTATCGATACCGAGCTAGTGTCCTTTGCCTAACAGAAATAGACGTGCATGAACTATTAACGATCGTACCACTCACTCGGTCCTAACATTGCAGCATGTGCTTCTGCGGACAGTAGTATTTCACTATGGCTTATGTAAATGCGACTGCCGACATCCGGATCTACTATTCCACCAACTCAGTGTCGTAGCGACTACTTTCGCCGCCAGGGACCGTGGTATACTATTCGTCCCCTAGCAGTTGCAAATCCGTAAACTTTAAAAATCGACTCACGGTAAAGTACACATTCGTTTTCGATGAAATCTATGATCGTTTGGTACACTACGGGTAAATACGGTAAAAGTGGCCGCAATAGGACAAGTATGAGGATCGCTGGGAAGAACCTTTGCACAGGTGTGACTTGACGCAAAGGCGTTATTGATCATAGAGAGTAACCTTAAACTATGCAACCCTTAGCTTATCCAGAAAATTTGCCATTTACATTTGGCAGCAAGCAATCAGCTGTACTAAAAGCATCGCCCCCTATCACATGGCGCCTAGGGCCGACCACCGCTGCCTCGCCGTCCTTGCTGTGCCTCTGCACCCACTGGAACCGAAATTATAATAACCATTGCAACACACACATTGTGCTGCTCATGTGAGTAAGTACAGCAAAATCCATGTCAGCGTTGGTCAAGCATGCCCCCTGACGAGACAGTAAACGCCTTGAGGAGTGAGTACGCAAGCAAACGACGTACACGTAGTCACCTGAGCATTGGGTTGCTTCGCAAACTGACTGGTCTGCTTTGGACAACCTCGTTCTCTCAGGATGTCCACTTTGCACCGAGACCGCGTCGGATTGAACCAAACTGGTGGCTGAGAAGCAGTGTCTAATGTGAATATTCAACCATGAGTTAAAGCGCAGGAGGGAACCGTCCATCGCGCGGCGATCAGGTGACTGTGAGATAGCATGTTATATGCATGCATTCTCATGTACGTAAGTAATTCAGCGGTATTTTTAGTTTCAGATTCGAGCTATGTGTGCTTGGTAACATGCACTTTATCTGAGTCCGTTGGCATCAGTTATCTCCGTGGTAGATATCTCAACCAAATCCAACTTCTATTATACCGTTACCTTGTCGTTTCATCGATACGCAATTTTTTGTTCGCAAGTGTACTTTTTTAAGTTGCAATTCCTTCCCTTACCAATGTACGAGAATTGTTCGGTGGATAGTGAGCGGCGCTATATCACATCAAGTAAGTAATGCATGATAGTCGTTATTATCCGCTATAGCTCAGTGGTCTCATCCACGGACTGGCAACAGTCGAGTTGCGGGTTCGAAACCTAACAGGATCCGATGGAATGCGTAATGCTGACGATTCCCGAAAGGATGAAACACGCGTTCAGTGCTTTTCCGGGCGTGTGACGGCTGTCTGGATGAGTCTAGATGTGACGAATTTCTACCTATACCATTCAACTCCCCTTGCTATTCCTTTGTTCTACCTTTTAACCTACCATTGTTCGATTACCAACGCCACCGGTTGGCGGCATCCAGTTTCGGATTTGCCTGTCACTGTGGCCAGCCACAGAAAGCCTGCGCCTACAGAGGAACCATGGGTGGCTTGCGGTGCACCAACCACAGCTCCATCCACACACCCCATATACAGTGTAAACCCGAAGGAAAAAGACCGGGAGGCTTGTGGATGGCAGCCACGTTTCATCAACGAAGCCGGCCCACACTCCTTCACAGACAAACACAAGCACGCTGTATTTGGGGAATCAAGCACACACAAGGCGGTGGCTAGACCGTAGTCCGCTCCACACTGAGTGCATGGAACCACTATTTGATCCTAACACGGCCACAAGGACCGTGCATGCCGTCCCCTCCAGCAACGACCAACTGTCTCCTGGAACCAGTATGGACGAGGTAATGGGTAATAGACAGGTAGACACCTTGTCAACGTGCACATCAAGCGCAGCCACACCGGGAATATCAAACAACCGCCCATCGCTTGAGGGAAAGAGAATAAATAAAATAACTCGATTATTGCATAAGGAAACGGTGACATAAGTCTAAAATTAATGAGAATATGAAGTAAGTTGTCTACAAACGAATCCGAGGTAATTTCACGAGGTCGGAAAGTATATTTTACGAAAATGCCACAAACATGAAAATGCCATCGGAATTAACTACAATTAGCCTAAGCGACGTGTGCAAGTTCATAGAAGAGAGTACAGGTAGACATTTATATGAGAAGGAAAAGCATTAGGACAAAATTGCAAACCCAGCGCCTGAAATAAAGAGACGTAGCATGCAAGCACGCGGTTAGTAAATCGAATCTTACGTATCTACAAACGCTGCCGCGGTTCTGCCTACGTTCTCTGAAAGGCCTGTCGTCGCTTCGGTGGTGATCCCGAGTGGTCTCGCTCATGACTCACTAGGCCTGTCTGACTCAGGCACTCGGGACCGCATGTTCTACAGCACCATGCGCTCGATGCCGATGGAGTACAACTCATCGGTGCTTGCGGCTTCCGCACATGCCGCTTCTTCTCTGCATGTATGAGGTCTTTCTCCCGCATTTCGGCAACTGCCTTCGTGATCAGATCAAGCCATACAAGCCGATCAACCGCCTTCAATTCCCATGACCTGCAATCAAGCATAGGACGTGAGAGGCTCACTTTGATCATGTCCTGGTAACGTAATTTTGGTTTCCCAACATGCTGCTTTCCAATACTCAGTTGACCATATAATGTTTTTTTTCGGAATCCGCGTCGAACCCATACAGCTCTCATGACCAAGGCAGCGCAGGTGTCTCAGCAAGAGTAGGTAGTCCACTGCATACATTTCACTTCGGAGCAAAACACTTTCGTGTCCACATCTCTGTCGGCCCATGCGATGCGCAGAATCCATCGCAAACACTGTTGATGGAACCGCTGAAATATCGTACATCCCGGCGGTAGATCGTCCACGTTTCACTCTGGTATAGAATAACGGACACAACCATGGATTTGTACATCACCAGCTTCGTGTCAGTGGTAAGCTGATGATTGTTCCACACTCGGTACTCAAACTTCCCGAATGCCGCCGCTGCCTTCGATACGCGGATACAAAGCTCACTGTGTAGCTGCTGATCACTCGACATCACACTCCCAAGGTAGCTGAAGGGGTAGTTTCCAATACTTCAGCACCAATGCTGATTCGCGGCACCATTGCAGACTGCACCTCCAGTGAAGGCTGAAATAGACAGACAGTTTTGCTTGTGTTGATCGTGAGTCCGAATTTGGCCGCTGTCGAAGGTAGAGCACTAGTCATGTGCTGCAACGCATCCGCACTGCGTGCAAACAACGCACAGTCGTCAGAAAACAGCAACATACGGATAGTTGTCACACAGACTAGAGTCCTCGCACCGAAAAGATGGATGTTCAGCAACCCACCATCAATACGGTGCTCCACACGAACACCGTAAGCACAAGCGGCATCAAAAACCCAAGACATTATTGCATGAAGTTATATATTAAAAAGGGCAGGAGCTAAGACACAACCTAGCTTCACACCAGAGACAACTGCAAAGTCATCTGAGGTCTCTCCACTCAGCTGCACCCTCGCTCGCATACCACTGTGCAGACATTCAATTAAATTTACAAACTTACGCGGGCAACCAAACTTACCCAACACCAGCCACAATGCCTCGCGGTTCACCGTATCAAATGCCTTGGTGAAATCAACAAAAGCGAGTACAATGGCTGTTGTCTTTCTCTGCACTTCTCCTGCAACTGACGAGCCGAAAACACCATATCTACAGTGCTGCGACCCGAACGGAATCTACACTGCTCTTCCGCCACGTTAGTTTCCACCACCCGACTGACGAGGCGGTTGAGCAGGATTCTGGAAATCAACTTGCCCACACAAATCAGCAAGTTGATGCCACGATAATTCGTGCAACATTGCTTGCTACCTTTGCCCTTGTACAATGGTAGCACAAGGGCATGCTTCAGCTCAGGAGGCACCTCCTCCTCAATCCACACGCGTTGCACCAAGTGGTGCAGCGCAGTCAACAACGCTGGTCCACCGTGTTTCAATCCTTCAGACGGGATCCCGTCAGCCCTTGCACACTTGCTATTTCGCAGCTGAGCAAGTGGTCTCTGTGTCTCATCCAGTGTCGGCGTGTCCGTCAGACTTGCCTGCACATCGTGCTGTTTGAGGCCGTTCAATGCAAGCCAGTCGATCTCTGAACGGTTGTTCAAGAGACAGTCAAAGTGTTTTCGCCAGATCTGCATTATATTTGCAGTCTGTGTGCAGGTAACGCCTGAGCTACCCTGGATCAGCGTCCTTAGCAGCTCCACTCTCGGTCCATACATCGTCTTCAAGGAGTCAAAGAATTCCTTGTGTTGGCGGCGTTGGGCGTAGCATTCCATCTGCTTCACATACTCCGTCCACCATGCATGTATATGCGACGGAGCTCTCGGGTCAGTCGCCGGCGAAGTTTGCGCAACTGACTACTCTTCCCTAAGGCATTGGAGTCTGCCACATGTGCAGCAAATGTTGCATGCTTCTCTGACACCAATGCGCCAATCGTCGCATTGTTCTCATCAAAGCAACCAGGCCGTTTACCGTTTGTGTGCCCGATGGTCTCCTCGGCAGCAGCTGTCACCTGATCGCGAATGTGGTGCCACAGGTCGCACACTGTGGCTAAAGAGTCCACATTACACAGACATGCAGCCATCGCCTTCTCTAGCACAATACTTTTCGCCACAGTACCGAGGGAGAGAATGTTAAATTTACTCCGATTCACGGTGGGAGTGCACTACAAATATTCACGAAAATATATGTACAGATCGGTCCGCACCAATTTGTGATCAGTGCCACACTCAGCTCCACGCAGTATACGTGTCATGCGCAGTTCACGCTGACGCACGATGACATAGTCGAGCAGGTGAGCACGATCACACCGTGGGTGCGTCCAAGTTGCTATATCACTCGCACTCATTGAAAACCGAGTGTTCATGATCGTCAGGCCGTGATTGGCACATAGTGCGGGCAGCCTGTCACTGTTCGCGTTCACTAGACCAAAGTCGTGCAGACCGATGACCTCTGTCCACACCGGTGCATCACACCGAACGCGCGCGTTGTAATCACTCAGCAGAAATAGTCAGTCGCTCCTCGGCACAGACCGTATCACGGAGGATAGCTCAGTGTAGAACTGACCACGCGTGTCGTTAGGATAACACATGGTCAGCCCTACGTGCTTATAAAGATGGCAAACTTGACACTCGAGTTGTAGGTAAACAGTCATTAGTCGCGCGCTGATGCGTGTTGGTTCACCCACGAGCTGGCCATGGGGGCGATCGGATATTGCAAATCCGACCCCATGTTCACGTGGTGCTGAGGGGGCGTTGCCCACCCACTAGAATGTGCAGCCAGCATCTGCTTCATGAAACTTACCTTACTCAGCGTGTCGGGCTTTACTGAGCATGCAATATCGATATGGTAGCGCGCCAGTTCCCTCGCGACCAGTACAGTGCGTCGTTCGGGGTGCTCACTCAAGTACCGGTCCAGTAATGTGAGCACGTTCCAGCACCCGATGCTGAGTGCTTTGCGCGCAGGCATACGATTGCATTGGTGGGCAATCGCACGCGAGGTGGTCGTTGTGCTTCGGAGGTTTGCTTGAGGGGTTCCACCCGGAGTCTTTGGCTCAACAGCCTGACCCACAAGGCAGTGGGTTATTTGGAGGTTTGCTTAAGGGACTCGGCCCGGAGCTTTTGGCTCATTAGCCTGACTCACAAGACAGTGGGAAGGAGGTCCAGCTCGGGAATGTGATTGCAGAGACAGATTGGGATCTGCTTGACGGCCGTCACACGCAACCTTTGTGGTACTGGAACGATTGCTATAGGTTTTGCGACCGTCGTAGGATACACTTGCGACCACGGCCAGACGCAGGTGGGTTTTGGCAGGTTTGCACCAATTTGACCAGGGGCTGTCTGGCTTGAGGCGGGCAGTAACAAACCATTGAACACCCGGAGGTACCCTCCCACCGTCAGAGACAATGCGTGGCGTTCGCGCTTAACGCCAATCGAGCTGTGAGCTTATAACCCGCAGACCTGTTGTCTCCCATTGCTAGGTTTTGCGGGAAGAGGGCCATCGACCACTTCCTAACCTCCGAGGATGATGGACTAGGGTACTGGCAGGGCGCCCATACTTAACAGGAGAATGACTCGGGTTCACAACCAAAACCTTCGATTAAATGTACACACGAAAGACAGCGCGTCTAGCACATGGTCAGTTTACTGACTCATGCGGATTGGTGTCCTGGATCTTAGCAGGTAGAAGGGTGTAACCCAACTCCAACTCATCGGTCGCCACGAGGAGGAGTCCAGGACATGAGCCAATGGCACAACAAAAGCAGCAGTAGGTAGACCATCTGTCAGGATCTAGTCACCACTAGTTTTAGAGCAACATAGGCTCTCCCGCCACTGAACCGGTTTTAATACAGACATTGGCTACTTGTGATGATAACGCACTCCCGTCGTGTGGCTGGTGGGGCTGTGGATGACGAGAGATGTTGTGTTTTATCGCTCCGCTCGGGCTGTACTTGAAGGACCGAAACATGCTGGAAAGGCTTTTATCCCTAGGAAATACAAAGAGTCTTGCTGCACTCTTCGCGAGTGCAGATAAGTTGCGCACCCTTCAAATGCCATCGACTAGATTAACAGTCTCAAGAGAGCATTACTCGTAGCAGGAAGAGACGAGATAGACCAGAGAGGTCAATGATCAGTCACATATTGTGGATGAAAAGCCAAAACTTAACATGTCCCTCAACGTGTTAAGTGTGGATTTTTGGAAGAAAAGGAAAATCTACTGAATAGCGGAACCGAAATCAGCCAACCTACTGGGAAAGGTGTTGTCCGTCGGGATGGTTCACATATGGTTTAATGCAATTTAAAATGACACCGATTTCGGTAATCAAAAATCGCGTGTGGGTTGATGCAGTTTCCTTTTTTTGTACGTATGACTTATATGTTGTGACGTGGCAGACATTGTTGTTGCGATCGTTGAACGCAACGAATTTAAAGACCAGAGCAAAGGAATCCGGGACTGAATCCCATACGTGGCAAATAGGTGGCGAGATTAACCTCCTGCACTCCGGCTGTCTGTACTGTCAGTTTGCGACTGTGGCCTTTCAATCTGGTGTTATGGTTTCGCTTTAGCAGCGGAAAGCACGATTGCTTAGAGTTGCTTAAAATCTGGTAAACCACGATAACTTCACTACACAGAAGCCGATAGCGTCCACTGATGACTCCAAAAATACTCTGGCGCTGTTGGTAAGGTAACTGGTGTAGGCCCTTGATACCTTTGGTGGCCCGACTTTGTGGAATTTCCAAGACAATGAGATCCGATTTCTGCCATGGCTGCCATACCTGAATGTCATATTCCACGTGTCAAACGGAAGACCTACGAGAACTGCATGAGTCATTTGTTTTCATGAAGGTTACAGGTGTGCACGCAAAAGACCTCCAATTCGAACTGCCTAGGGTAGACGGTCTTCGTGCCAGTGCTGGGCGCAAAACCGATTCCATCACGGACGGATCGGGGCGTTACCGCAGGCCTGTGTACGTCTGGCATGCGTATTTCTTCCAGAGTTACATCACTGTTGGGCATGTCTAAATAACGTAGATCGGTTCCGAAGTATGTGTTTCCAATTCGCCTCCCTTTCGATACCATTAGTTTAAATGCAGAGTGGAACTGAGGCGTTATGCCTGGTGCACGTCACCAGCAGCAGTTGTCCTGTGGATATATGTAGTCACAATACACTTGCACTCCAAAACGGATGCTGACCATCATGTGTGAAATACGGGTCACCACAAAACGTATTCGTTGAATGTTTACGTTGATGATCCGATGCCAGTGAGTACTGATCTCACAGACGTTCACACCCTTTGACATATTGCTATCCGGGATCATGGACAGCATGGAATTGGATGGTCAGCCAAGTCTCTCTCTTGGTCGATAACACTATACTATCTTATCCCGCATAGGACACAAGCGAAGCTGTGACCATCCCGTGCACAAATTGAAACCTCTTTCATTTACCAACTGTTAACACGTCGAGTACACTTCAGCATTCGTTTAAGTCAAACAGTCCGCGGTGGGCAGCTGGCAACTTCATTTGAAGCTGGCTAGACCTTCAATAGGTACCCACCCCGTACCGGTGCTTAAACAACCTGTCAACGTGGTCTGTTCCCAACCTTTCCTATGCTTGGACAATCCATAGATCCCTAACCTGATTCATAAGGTGTGCCCAGATGGTTTGTTAGGTATGGGCAGTATGCGATACCAGGAACCCAGCTCGTACCGGCGATGTGTATCTGGCAGATTAATTATCAGTGCAGAGTAGCGGTGTCACATGAAGCGAAAATGGTTCCCGGATATTTGAAGATTTAGTGCTGTAAAAACACTGTCTCAAAGTATCTCGTGTTCTCCAATAAATCATGTGAAGGATCCTCCCCTTGCCTAATAGTATACTGTTTAGTTTTCCAAAATTTCTGACTAATTCCACCGTTACTTTCTAGATGTGAGTTCATTGTGCGACTGGCAACAGGAAAGTAGCACATTTGCTTCCCGACTAGCTGCTTGGTTCCTAGAGCTGTTACGACAAAAGGTGAGTGAGTTATTCTTGAATCGGTTACGTAATAATGACAGATGCCTAGCTGATGATATGCACTTTCGAAAATATTGGCCTACCGAACATTTATACGGAAGTTGAGAGATATTGTGAACTCTATCCTGGCTGTCCGGAAGTCGACACACCACTTAATATCACTGATGGATTTAGTTTGTGTTTACTTCCGATTGCTTGTACCGGACTTAATTCCGGAGGAGATGGACTTTTCTGATGATATGTTGGGTTACATTCCTAACATTATGACAAACCTAGATACATACCTGTAGTCCTTTTGGTGAACGAAAGCCATAGGTGAAACCGGTAACCCTGATAACGCTCTGGAATATATACAACCTATAGCAGTATACTTCTTGCTATCTAAATCAGAGATTAACCCCTACTGCTTGTATCCAAGATGCACAGAAAGCTCTTTTGACAAGGGGATGTGTCCATGCATTAATGTAGGCTAGCTGCTGGTCAACACACCATTTTCGATCTCTCCATTGTTTTGGAGACAGCAAAATGCCCAATTCATGGTAACCGTAGCGGCTGCGGCAACGCCATTTTTGTCCCCACATCGGCTCACTTCACGCGATCAGTGCGTCAAGCTCAACCTAGGGTAACAAAACCGAACCGTGGTTTGAAAAAGGTTAATAAAGTAGCAGCACCATAGTCCGATAAATGAGTTCGAAATCTGTTAGTGTAACGGGTCCTGAGAACCCGGTGCAGGAGGACGACACACAGGACGTTGACCTAACCTCGCTGTCACTTTATTCATCTACCTTTGCTACACAATTAACCAGTCACTTTGTGACCAGGGAACTAAGCGCACCACACACAAATAATGCGGCTGGATGGAAGTGGTCACCAGAAATGCGGAAAAACGTTGACTGACGGCGTTCAAAAGGCTGTCCCACGGTGTACCAGAGTTTATTGCGAAGCATCAGCGGCAGAATGCCAGCGTCACTAACTCGACGCATCTGCCAGGTGTGGACAGCCCTTCGCGGACATCGATGTTCAACACGGTGTCTTCTTGTGTCCTCAATGAACAGTAACCATGGCTCCAATTGGTATGACTAACTGCAAAAAGCGTTGTACAGCCTAATTTCGTCAGACAATATTGTGTCTCGTGACTACAGCGTATTCAGCTAAAATTTCATAACTGTTTTTAGCTCAACCAAGACAACCGGTTTCTGCCCTGCGATGTCAACGTCCCGATTTCAATCTGATGTAGGTTAAAGGTTAAACTTAACACTACTCATTAGGAAAGTAGTAGCTTCGTTATTTTCATAACTGCTAACCTTGCGAGCCACTCGCTACAGTCCGATGTATGTACCTCATTGAATTCCTTAGTATTTCGACTAGAATTCCATGGCTTCAGACATTAGATAGGCGCGTTCACGTGTTATTGCGTTTGGGGACCGGAAGATGTGTGGGGCGACGAGCTACAGAGCAGTAAATTGCGGGCTTCGGCCAAGCAAATGAACAGTTCATTGGAAGAATACTTAGCCGATCAACAATGACGTCTAAGCGGTCAGGTTACTGAAAAGACTGGTAATGGTGACCATACGTTGCAGGCGCATTTCACCACACCGACAGTATTAGTGCAGAGCTAAAAATGACAGAAAACGAAACACTTCTGCCTGATACTCATAGATTTGTCTCAAAACCCCGTCCTCTAGTCACCATGGCGGTTCTCGTGGTGAACTTCTCATGTGTTAACCGTGGCGTTGCAATCACAATTCATGACCAGACATACTGGGGAAAAACAGCTACTTGGAACCAAAAACTATCAAAGGCGGACACACCGTATCAGGAATAGAACTTTGTAAGAATATCTAAATTCATTCAATATACCATGTCCTGTGTTTTGGTGCGTCTACCACGTAGTACGTGGAAACGAAATTCCTGAAAAGGTACTAGCATGGTGTTTGCAAACTGTGGAATTCGAATTCCACAGTTGGACTCACTTTCAGCAATGCACAGAGATTCGGCTAGCGAATTGTTCGGAACGTTTGCTCAGTGATGTGGACAGTAAAATGTGTGCGCGTAGGTGTTAGTTACGAACTTGGCCCCAGGTGAAGTATATGCTCGTTGTATAGTACAACACAAAATGTTCTCACAATGAGCAAAAAGCAACATATTTTGGCAATACTAATTGGTTTCCCATAAAGAAGCATCACAGAATGATAAACAGATTTGTGAAGTAAAGGCTGTCTAGATCACGAGACAGAACGGAGGCAACCCGACTGTAAATCTACTAGCATGTACTGGACGCTAGTTTAGCTCATTGCGTTACTGTAGAGCTGACAGCACACGCGTCCGTCTTTACCACCTACATGCCAGAAGAACCAACCAATGTACCAACAACGGCTTTTAAAATAGGACGTAGTTCTACCAATACTACCGCGGTACTTATGAGGTCGTCTAGTAACCAAGTGAAGAAGGCAGCCCCACATGACAACAAAAGGTGTACGCCAGACAACAATAGAACTCTGACTGTTGTATGACCTAATGCGCCTGAAAATGAAGCAAACTCGATCAAAAATAAACTGCTAGACGTTCTGAACCAATAGAGCAACGGTTTATAACGAGTTACGATGTAATCCTTGAGATGTTCTGTCGGATGGTTGGGGTGAATATTACAAGCCGAAATACAGTGTGAAGAACGCATAAGTTATATGATTCACCAAGAAGTTCGCAGTTTCGCAGATGTGAACATTCCTTCTGAAGTTTTAGGGAAGTCTGATTTAATCCAGTTTGTTGTGCTCTAAAGTCGTCACTTGATAGTCACGGGCCAAATCATGGTTTATATGTGTCAGCGTTGTCAAGCAGTCTCTTGAGCAATGATAAGGTGGGAGCATTTATTACATGCTTTGGTACTGCGTTCCAGGGCTAAAACACTCGGATGGAGGAAAAGTGTCATCGATATTCGAGTCACTTATACTGCGTAACCGGCTTAAACTGATCGCGCCTCAGAGATGTGTTTAGGCTGTTTCAAAAGATAGTGGCAAGTGTGGTTGGGGTTTTAGGATCTGACACACCACTATAAAATCACCTCATAACCGCCGATAACACCCGCGGTACACTCATAAAGTTTACGGCCTTAGTTGATAGGGAACATGGGACAAACCTTTGTTTTTCGTCACTCCGCGTTGTGCTGTCTCGAGTGCCAGTGTTGCGACGCTTAAAATGTGTATTCCACGTGTGGCCTCAAGCGCGCTCCAAGCATTTTCGGAGCTTCCGAACTACCCACACAGGAGATCAAAGTGCTGATTTAGCTTCTTTGGTGCATGCACTGTCTGCCTAAAACAGCCAAGCTCACCTTGCATGAGCGCGCCGGGATCCCACTTATGAGAAATGCGTTGCATAACGTGACCCTAGCCAGTAGTTGTGAGTGATCCGATGGCGTGTGTCCAGTACTCCGCAATTGGCCACGTTAAACTGAAGCATGTTCACGGTGGACTATGCATAGGCTTTGTCCAGATCACTTTGCAAGCCTGTGTGGTCCTCCATTGTAGTGATAGCACGCATTATATTTAGATCGTCGGCCAATAGTAGGAAACATGAATAGAACTCTCTCGTGAGGCCATTTAGGAAAACTAGAAACAATCATGGTCCGAGTAATGAGCCTTGCGGTACACGAATCGGATAGGGTGCTGCTAACCCTCTTCTTCATATGACGTTGAACGAAAAGTGCGCCTATCCAGCCCAGAGCAGGATCGCCGTTTCCGTACTGCCAAATGTTACCCATCGTGTCCAGTTGGCTTAGGTGTAGTAGTCACAACTAACATCTCAAGGATCCCGTCTTCGGTGCCTGCTATCTAGATCTGATGAGAGTAAATAAGCTTGAAACGCGTCACGGAGTGCGGTGTTTTCTGGTGGACAACACACAATATCTGCCTTCTTCATATTGCAAACTTGTCAACTAAACATATGGCATCCAACTAAAATTCCTTTGGATGGATGTCATCTGTACGAGTGTAACTGTACTCGTGCATGGAGGTCGGATACTTTAGTATATTCGTGGTAGTAAAGTGAGAGCGGTTAAGCCTTGATGTAATGTGATCTCAGGAAGGTAAAATGGCAGTATGCCTTGGAAAGTGCAGCAGAATGCTTGTCAGAAGTCATTGGCTACCTTTTGTGTCGTTTGCGCTAACCGACACCGTGTCGAAAGGGAATTCTGCGTTTGACTCTATGAATCTTTTCGTCATGTTTTAGAAGAACGAACCAACCGAGCCTGATTGACCGAACATCAATTCAAGCTGCTCTAGGCAAATGTGCAAAGCCGCCGCGTTCGAACATAACGCCATCTGAGATTCAGTGCTGACTTACATTAGTGGGTGGAAGTAGTCGCGGGACCCGACACATCTTCTGGAGATGGAAGTGTTGTACAATTATGTTCATTTCATCTAGGCAGGTGAAGGCCTTCCTTCAGCAACAGTAAATACAGCCTGAAGTATCCCAGCGTCAATTACTTGAATTGCTGTCACTCAGCTGAACATCCAAATAGTTTGGAAACACTCCAGAGCTGACTTTGCAGGAAATTACATCGGAACGCTAGAGGTTGGTCAGCTTGAAAAATAGCGCAACAACGGTGGCAACTACAGATTTCAGAGAAGAACCTCACGTCTGTTGCGCAGCTGTTCGCTGTCAAAATACCAATCAAGGTGCGTTGATTAGGAAGCCTCGGATTACGTGTTTGAGAGTGGTCAGTTGCACTCTGCGTGAAATTGCGTGTACAGAAATAACCATTGCAATTTGGGGCACAACTTCATACGCGTCATTACTCCAAGGTTGAAGGCACGCCTCAAAAGGACCAGGCTTCACAGTGCTGTAACGAAAGCGAATCCTGCATTATTTTGTACGGGATTTTTAGGGAAGAAAAAACCACTAACAGTGAGACGCGACTATGTTCCGGTGTCGCTGCAGTCAGAAAGGATCAGTTCTAGGTCTACTTGAACCGACATTGACAATATATCAGTTAAACCAAAAAAACGGTCAAGAATGCCTCAGGAAAACTGTTGAAACTAGACGGATTGATCACATGTGAACACGAATTCAAGGATCTGAAGCTCACTGAGACCATCTACAGCCTACGCTACCAGTATTATTCTGCCCGGAGTGGAATGTATTCAGAAGTTGGAGTCTGGCATACACACGAATAGTAAAGTGGATGTTCGCGTGGGTTACAAGGAAAATGCTATAGAAATTGCAGTAACGAATTCAACAATGAGGTAGAATGGATCATCCCATAAGCGTAGATCAATTGTAGATCACTAGCAAATCTGATCTGAACAGAAGTAAGCATCATTATGTTCGCCGAGATTATGGGTAGTAAATCCGCGAAAGAGAGCAGCGTCAAAACAATGTGACTATACGAACACAAAGTCGACGATGTGAACCTTTGTGTCAAGTGAAGGGAATCTAAGCTAAACCGGTCAGTATGATATGCCTCGTTCACACTCCAAACGTGAAACGCTACGGGGAATCACGGCTACTCCAAATAACGCTTCAGTCAGGAGATACTGCGGAGACCGTTCTCCTGTCCGTCACTCAGCCTCGAACTGTCCCATGCACTAGTTGTGTATTTCCAGTTGTTCCTTGGAGCGAACGCAGAGATGCAAACAAAATCCGGATGACTATCGCAAAACGGTATCTATACACAATCGTCCCGAGCCTCAAGAGGAATGGAACTGTAATTACCTCACTGGGATGAATAGCGCTTCTTTCATGGAGTGCTCGCTGTGGAAAACAATATCACCAAACCATCTCAAGGTTTCCGTTGCAACCCCACTACAACGGGTTTGGTGCGCGAGTGATGCAAGGTACACAGCCATATAAATGCATGGCAAAAAATGCTCGAACGGTGGCAAAAGAGGTGCAGAGTGCTGCCATCTAATATACATATAAAGATAATGGACACCCGGCCACAACTGACATTAAAACAACAAACAAGTAGGGTTGCTTTTCTACTCCATCAGCATGCAGCTGCGAAGCAAAATGCAAGCAAAACCTTCAGATACTGAGCACTCAATACAGTTACCTGGAATACCCCGAAGTTTACCTCTGCTGTCTATCAAAAATACGACTGGCAACGGATACTATAAGGGTAGGCATAAACTCTCAACAGTAATCTGCATCTATCTCTGCGCTTCTGAACTCCGTGACACTTGCTTGCTTGCATACCAGCGCACAAGTTCTTCTTAGTAAGCTAACAGAGCTTCGTACTTGTCAGGTTTCAACTCTTTGAGACTTGTTATGATAACCGAAACATGACTGAATCCTGAGACCAGTGAGGCCGTCAGATATGAATACTTTATGAAACGATCCACCCAGTAGAGGAGGCTGGATGAAGGAAGGGCATCAGTAGTACGCCTGCACAGATTGCTGACGCTTCGCTGCCACGCCACCATCGCCAGTCGCATTTGGGCTGGGTATAGGGCGAGATTGTCCCTACCTTCATGGAGTGGAACCGGTGACCTCAAGATTACAAGGCACACACCTTATCCTTTCAGCTAACGGCCGGGGATATGGGGGACCCAGTATTGCCACCTGGACCTACACATTGATATTATCGGCGACCCAGAAGCGCAATTTATGGATGCGCTTGCGTCTGTCTGCACCTGAAGTCGTGAGGTATGTTTATCAGCAACTGAAAATGTCCAATATGCATCTTGGAACTAGATCACCTTGTTGCTTCTGCGATGAAGTGATCCCTGTCTCAATCATACAGTAACGTCCATTTTGTGGAGGAGTTCAACTTGTACACTGCGTCAGCTTCTTCCAGTAAGCAATTGACTATCGATTTGCAGGAAATAATTGCCATCCTACAGCTTAACAACCATGTTAGTTCTCACACATCATGCAGAAGTGGTGATGAACTTTGTCTTAGACCTCGTGTTCACCAATGAGGAGAATATGGTTGATACTGTAAAGATAGATGCACCCTTTGGCAATAACAATCATGCTAGGCTGCCCTTCGGTTAAACCTTGTATGCGGAATACCTCAGTGACAAAGTATATCTTGGCCATCACCCATAACGACATTTTGTTTGACCTTGTTCAGGCAGTCAACTGGGTTTTCCCATCCGACAATCTTCCGATGTTGCTTGGATGGAGTTTGTCACCTAACTCAGTTGGCTAGTGGTAAATGCGTCCGGAGACAAGATCGCGCACCCGTGGCAAACGAGTTCATTCTTGACGAACCGGACCCGAAAATAGATGGCATTAAGGGACGGCTTGGCGCGCCCCCAAAGCCTCTTCAACCAAACACGCCTTGAACATCCACATAACTGAAAGGGAACCATTGCGTTAATTTGGTCAGCGGAGATGAGCGCAAGCGCTAATTAGATGTAGCGATGGAATTAATCACAAACCCTAAAACGCTTTACAGTAACGTTAATAAGCTAAGCAGAGAGCAGCGCGGAGTCCCAACTGTACGTACGGCAGATGGTCTAGGGCTAAATATACAGATGGTGGCCAAAGCATTTCGGCAACAGTTCATCCGTAGTTTCCAGAGTAAATCGTCACCTTACTCGCCTCTGACACAGCTCACAGTGCTAAGCCACGTGTTATTCACTGCAACGAAGACGGTGAAAAGACTGTTGTCTTTGCGCGTGCGCAGCTCTCCTGGTGTTGA
Organism: Dicrocoelium dendriticum; assembly: GCA_944474145.2. NCBI lineage: Eukaryota > Metazoa > Platyhelminthes > Trematoda > Plagiorchiida > Dicrocoeliidae > Dicrocoelium > Dicrocoelium dendriticum. The sequence continues at coordinate 26,429,340 of OX104060.1, read as the reverse complement.
CAACCTCCTTGAACATCGCCGAAACGTTAGCTAGGTTTTTCCAAAGATACGTTGATGAAATTCAGGTTGCAACAATGCGAACACGGAACAGTCACTACTGATACAAGAGTGGCAATCGTGTAGAGCCCTCTGGCTCCTGTCCAATAATTCGCCTTCCGGTACTACCTGAACATATGGACGGCGTTATCGCAGAGGCTCACATGAAATATCTTGAGAGTAACAATTTCATAGAGTTACAGCAGGACGGATTTCGCAGAAATCGCATGTACTACAAACGTACTGCTAGCCCGAACAAGCTGGATGCAATCTGTCTGTGGCCGAGTAAGAGTAGACCTCGCACACTCGGACAGCCTGGACCACCATATTTTCATTCTCACACCTGTAACAGTAACACGCTCGTTACCGTCACTTGGTCGGACTGCTTGTTTGAAGGACGTACAATGCTGTTTTATGTCGGGAGCAAATTTAATTATGACGTGAATAGTGGAGACCGAAAAAGGGTTATCTTGCCATTACTACCCTATCTTTGCGCAAGGGTGATGTGTTTGTTTCGATGTCTAACCTGTGAATGTTTACTTCAGACATCCAGACTTTACACTAGGACCCACTTGCCCTCTTCTCACGCAGCTTCCTTACTAATGCTACTACGGTTACTAATGTGATGACGTTGATGAAAAACCTACTATGGGCCATCGGTTGCCATACCGAACTAAAGCAGACATTGGGGCTGGACGAAACATAATGGCGAAATCAGTGAAGACGGTCAGGTTGTAAAAGATTCGAAACTGCTCACCGGTTCGATCGCTGGAGACTTTTGACTTCTCCATGTGTGAAAACCTGCATGCATTATTTAGAATAATCAGCCTGTTGAGACTGCTGTGGAGTCAGCAGTTGAAATCCACTCTATGTACCCAGAGTTCGTAGTCAGCTTCGCTTTAGTGAGACTGGTCGTCACATTATTCTTCAAGCGGAACCTCGGTCGGCGTCAGACGGATTCTTACTGTACTTCATTCATTGATGTCTACAGCATTCCAGGTGTAAAGACACCAATGTATTCAGCCTAACCATCCCAGGAATGGTATGTTAACGACTGACTACGCTGCATGACATGGTTGAATTCCAATTATCTTGCTGAAATTTGTTTTTTTCCTGGTATTTTGAAAATTGTCAGGTGTTATGCACGAGGCATTATGTTTGCGCCAATTAGTACGTCCACCATTCTAACCGTTATGTGATGCATTTCGTTTTAATTAAGGTAACCAGAAACCCACCCGTACCATGCATTCGGATGAGCGTGGCACATCACTCAGTGTATACAAGCACAGCTAGACACAGTGCTTGGGCAACTATGGAATTTTAAGTCATGTTTGATCCCACACGGACGTGACGCATGTATGGCAGGAAAACCCCGCCAGACCGCTTACTGACACGTTTAATCTCCTTCATCTGATGTATACAGAAACACACCTTCCCTTCGTGAGTCAAGAATACACTAGATCCCCTACTGGTAACAGATGAGTAAACAGAATTCCATCACACAGCATTACATCTTTTCAATCAGCTCATTTCATATTGCAATCCAAATGAGCCCCAGTGATTGCTGGTCGTAAAGCGATCAATTCCTATCAATGTACGTGTGCATCTTGTACTAACCAACTAACACAGTGGATTGTCGTGAAGCGGTCAGGAGGCGAATGTGATTACGTGAGGGGAAAGTTGGAAGGAAATTAGTCATCAAGCACAACAGTTATTCGGCATCTAACTGATTCTCTTCAGGCAAATCAGTAGTATGGTTTTCGTTGTCTCGATGTTGTGTGGCCACCCCTGGACGACGAAGGCACGAGAAACAGACGGAACTAACGGTTATATGGCATCGGGGATTTTATACATCTGCAGAGGTCAACACTATAGAATGAGAGTGAGAATCGAGGAAACAAAAGTTTTCAGAGTTGTTTAGAGAGTCGTTTGAGTTCAGAGGTGAATTCTTCTAGCCTCTAATCATCATGAAATCTTTCATAAGGATCTTGTCCTCCATAACTACTCGATATTGTTTCATCTATCTCTGCATTGTGTCGCCGTGTTTGAAAATCTGAGTACACAGTTTCACTTTATCATCCCAACTGAAAACAGCGAAAATTTGCACGCGCGGTTTAAGTCTGTTTTTTTCCCTCACCTATTGACAGTGGTCCTCTGGAACAGTGTATCAAGATGATACCAGCCTTCTTCGTCCCATGGATAGCAAAGCACGTGCAGCAACCTCGAAATTGATGTCACCAACCAGTAACAGGGTGGCAGGTGGAGTGATCAGTTATTGGTTCTGTGAAATGGACCGGAAAAACAAAGGGTATGTCAAGTCATCGGATACAGTGTCCCTCGTTCGGCACTTATGTACTCGGCTCCTTTTTGTACATTCAAATCTTAGTCAACCTACAATGGACTTTGTTATCTTGAATCACATTTGTTATATTAATTAAAAATAGCAAATATGTGTAGATAAGAAGCGCGACTGCGAAAATGTAGCTAGCAAAGCCAACAAAACACAAACTATGAAGGTTGGAGTGCCCGATAGAAGAGTATCGCTAACATCCCAACTGTTAGGCCAGACAATTGTAATCGTTTATGAGTTGCTCGTGAAGTGTCCATCCAGAAGGACGGGAACGCATTGATCCAGCTAAGTAATTCACTGAGTTTGCGTCTATACATCACTTCATTAATTGGCTACCTTAGAGTGCTCGCAACTATCACGCATTAGGGTTAGTGGTCGGTAGGTGGGGGCATAAAATTACCCTGGTGGTTCAAGTCCAGTGGGCCACCTGATCTTGCGCTAGGCACATTGCCAGACTCCAATTACTCAGCGTGAACACTGTCAACCTGGATATGAGCAGTGTTTCCCAGGCACCTGTGGTCCCGAACAAGTGTGCCGCCATGCCTCCGTTCTATACACGTGCCCTACTATGTGATGAATAATCCGGATGGTTTCAACAATTAGGAATTCCGTTCTTGATGTTCGGCATTATGTGAAAATATGTATTTGGTATTAATGGGACAGGAAAAAACAACACTGGCTTCTCGATTGAAGGTTCTGAGCAAACAACATCTGTCAGTTCTCTGAAGGAACCTAGATTCGACAGAAGCATATCCAAGGTTTGAAACTGGCTGAGCTGCTGCACAGGGACTAAAGATGATCGTGCGATTGAAGGGAAAACACTAGGGGACAAAGCGTTTTCGTTTAATATCTCTGAGTTGTGGTGCGTCCATCATCATTATCAACAGCGCTACATTGGTCCTTTTTGCTAATATCTCACTGCTATACAGCCATGGCAGGATCATGATCGGTTAATATGATGATATGTGCCCAGTACTGAGATTGATGTTGCATACACCATGCTTCTCACCGCAGTTGGGCTACACCGACTTATCATTACTCTAATTCCGCCGTAATGTGCATCCTACGACTTGTTCAGTACTATTTTTCCATCGCACATTCAGTGTCCACTTCGTACATGCTACTACGGTCTCATTCGCATACCTAACTGCGACATATTCGTAGTCCAGGGCAGTGTTAAGCTTGATCTGCACCCATTGACATGGAGCCATGCGACGATCGACAACTGTGCAACAAAACAAAGGGACTCCACCCAGTAAACTGTACGTCGCAACGGACGGCAATCTCAAAGAACGCCGGTTGGTGAGCAAGGCAAAACACAGGTACCGTTCAAGTTTGTCAATAGATTGTCTCTTACTGGGTACTTACTATTGCGCGTGCGAGTTCTCAAAACTTGACGAATATGATTGTTAGTCTTACCTCCAATCCCAACCCATGTGCGCTCGTATTATTATTGTTCATGAGGATTCATGATTTCCATGCAGTTGGTGGCACTTCATACACAAACGTTGAAAATGCATGCAAACATACGTAGTTATGCTGGATTCGAACCGCCACTGTGCAGTTGACAAGATCGAGGCTGACGAAGTGTTTGATGTGCTTTGTACTCTCAGTCGGGCTAAACTCGACTGAATGTCTGTCGGACGTGCGCTTGACACAGGAAACCTCCCGTGTGATATGTGATGCCTGGCTATGCTTGATGTGAATGTTGACAAGATACCTACCGGTCTATTACCCCCCACATCGATTATACTGGGTACAAGAGACTGTGAATTTCTGCTGGGGGACGGGGTGCACAGTCCTCATGACCATGCTAGACTCAACAAGTTGTTCCATCCAGTGTGGAACGTGTTACTGCTCAGCCGCCGTCTTGAGTACATGTGGTACGCATGATCCCCGGATTAGATAGGAATGCTGCTGATGTGTGTGTTGAACGAATGTCCCTCCCATCCACATGTCTCCCGGCCTTATTCTTTCGGATTTACACCGGATATGGGGTGTGTGGATGGAGCTGTGGGTGGTGTAGCGCAAGCCACCTATGGTCCATCTGTAGGCGCAAGCGTCCTGTCGCTGTCCTATGGAGGCCGCAGTGACAGACAAATCCGGACACGGATGCCGAATATCCAATGTGGTGATATGATGTGGCGTAAGACACACTGGGTAAATGGCAAAGTTACCAGACAAGCCCATCTGTCACACCTGTTTGTCGTCTGTTCGTTCACGTTTGCGCACACATACCTAGCCCGTGACAAAGCGTTTTTCTTGAAGTTGCTCGTGAACTTAATGCATTTTCCCCTCTCACACGTTGTATTGCGGCCTTGCTATGGCATAGCGTTCTGTGGCACCTGTGTGACTACTTGCTGACTTTGTGATCTGTGAGTACAATCACAAGTACGGGGATTTACACTTTCAAAGCGTACCTCGTAAGGACCCGGCTGTTTCCGTAATGAGCGGGTATTGTTGAGAGTTGATCGTATTGAATCGTGATATCCAGGTGGATGGTACCGTGGTTCACTTTCGGCCGTGCTTTGATTCGTCCTTGAACGTTACGCGCTGCGTCATCCCAAGCAAATTTGTCGCTTACACCCTGAAAGAACACCCAACGTCGAGGCGTCCACACCCTGTCAATCCCACACAGTGTAAAGATAAGGCGACATTGGCAAGATAACTACCTTGCGCCATAATCAAACTTTGTTGTACAGAGTACTCAACACAGGACAATTTTTGAACAGGTGGTCCGGCTAGGACACGACGCAAACGTGCCACTAGTGGCGGCTACGAGTGGTGTCATGTTGCGAGCCAAATAGGAGATGGGTCACGTGGGCCATAACCAGGAGAGTGAGACGGACCAATAACACTCAGTTTAGTTGCTGGTGATTTCGCCTTCACTGAAAGGTAAAAGACTGCCCCCCCCCTCGAGCATTACGTGACTTTTGATCCACCCACAAAACTGGACCCTCCTTGTTAAACCATGAGTGGGGATACGTGGCCTATAGGAAAGGTAACGCAATCCATTCGATAGTAATATCTGATATAAGATAATACCCAAACCAGCGCTGTAATTCTCACCTTACCGTTGCTGACGAGATGGTGTCCACCGACACAAGATTCGCACCGTAGGCGAGTACGGTCAACAATATGAAGGCACTTTTGAGCCTGGGATCAAAGTGGTAAAGTCACACTCTGGTACAGGGGGTTGTCACGGATAACAAACACGTAGCAGGTGAAAGCGAGATCCAGTCCGTCCAGCATATATGGTTCGTCGGGCAAATCGTTGTCGAACTGTGTACGCTTTAAAACTATATTCGCGCCCTTAAAATGCTAACTCAAGACTGGCACATCAAATCAAGACTTCTAAAGGATATGAAGAAGCCGCTTGAGGTGGCTGACCTAGACACGTACTTGAAGACTAGTAACACAATAATGCACGCGTAAAGTACCTTTGCACGTTTTAAATAGCTACGAGGTTAAGTTGAAGAATTTTCTCTGACTGGACAGTCAAACCAACCTCGTTGCAAGGACCAGAGAAATAGCCACGTCTTACAAACAACGAGTAACTCTTTAAGTTGCTTTGAATAGTCGAATAACACTCTTGCATTCTGTCAATGACTTCTAGCTGTTAACCCTTCCGTTGAACAACAATACGTTACTTGCACTTCTTCCTGCCGAATTTTCACCCATCCATCTTTGCACTTTCGCCCCCAGTTTCCACTGCCTTACTAAATTACCTTATCATTATCGCGACGTAAATCAAGGCAAATTAGGCACAAAGCACTTCCGGTCCGATGAAATGAGCCGAACCTTCCGCAAGGCGCAGTGAGGTCAAACCGGACTACTCTGTATCGCGGTTAGCGTAGATGCGTCACAAGCCTGCCAGTTCTATGGGTAAAGTTTGCACCTTGGTAGGTGGAATCGCACGGTGGAAAACAGCAATGAGGAAGCGATCAGAAAGACAGAGTTGTATTGGTGACTGGTGGCTCTGTCTATTAAATAACAAGTAATTCAAAAGCCTATCCAAATATTTGACGTCGTCTTCACGCTTCTACTTCACCATCTTCGCGGCGCCCGCGGTCGCAGGCAAGAAACATAGCTGACAACTGACTACAATTTAATGGTTTTAATTTGGTTGGTATTCGTGTATCGTCCGCTAGCACATCGGGGCGGTCAGAGGAACGGAGCGTTTTCGCTCCTAACCTCGTGACTATGAGAGAAGTGTCAAAAAGTACAAGACTAAAAAACGGAGTCCGTTAAAAGAGTGGTTTTCACAGAACAAGCCTGGTCGCAGTGGGCCTCGGTCAAGATTCGTCAACCCCTTGTTATCTGAGTACTCACTGTTGACATATTTGGAGACAATAACGGATTAGCAACCTAGTGGCGTAAGTCGTATTGTGGTGCGCTAAAGGCAGACACTACTGCACCAGTTACCAGTAGCGTGGAAAGACCAGGATGCGAAGCAGCAACCAGCCAATAGAAAGCCGTAATGACTCGCCAAAGGAGAACAGTTTAGAACCGCAGTTGTATGCGCGCGAGAAATGGATGCACATCACATGACTCCTAGACACCGAAGGAAACCCGCACCATGAACCTCCAACAGAGTTGGCGAACATGAGTGGATGTCTCGTTTGTCGGAACGGTTGCCCCTAGTACCAGCTATGTTTGGCACAAGGATTAATTGCGCTTGTATCTCGGGTTCTTACAGTATCGTGTGCAATACTCACATCGCTCGCATATGTTTAGGGTGTATGGAGTATTTACTATACCACATATTAACTGATGAGTCAATCGGGTCTCTCGTCTAGCTCAAAAGGGAGGAATTGAGTATGCGAGATTAGCAGGTCTTAGAACGATGCGTACTGCTAATAACTCCAGAGGATGAAGGTGCCATCGGGCGCTTCTCCATCCAAGCGTTAATTATCTGGCTGAAGCCAGTTATGATGACTAGTCACTAAAAGTCTTAAAACACCCAGAAAATGCTTCGATGCTCGTGGAGAAGATCCAGAACCAGCACATCCGTATTCTTTACTGAGGTATGGCTTCCATAAGACTACGATGATCTCCCAATTAAGTGTGAGAAGTGGGGCCTATTGTAAAACCCAGATTACTCGAGTAGGCATTCAGTCAGGGCACACTTACTTACCCAACACCACTCAATCAATGCGAAAAGATAGGGCAGGATCGTCGGGACAGTCTCCTTTTGGCTTTCACTGACGCGTCATAATCGACAGTAATTTACAGACAACTGTGAACCATATGCACTTTAAGCAGATAGCCTGCCTAGAATATGACAGGGACCGCGCTACTGATGCCGGTCGGGGACGATGCGTTGTGAAATCTCGCCACGTCCAGCGTGAGTTGCGGATGTCAACAGTATCCAGCTTAGTTGTATGGGAGAAGACCGAGTCACAGACGGGGATGGGAAGAGCGCAAAAACACCATATGGATAGCTAGCGGATGCTGTGGAGAGGCAATTTGGGAACACATTGCAGCCGCACTGTCTCCTGTGCTTATTGGCATGAGAGCCCAGATTGTTTCTGTCACTATTACCATGTGAATTAACACTGCTCCCCAGGTTGGGTTGTAACGTGCTTATATGATTTCTTTTCATTTGCAGAAGCCTTGATGAACGTGACCTGAGCCTGTTGTACCAACTACTACTTCCCTCAAACCCTTGCCTGGAGGTATTCGTGAACCGATGCAGCAATGCTGGAATGATTACGTACGATCAATGGCACAATTGCTTCGGCGTGGCGCAAGGTGAGCAACCGCAAATTCACGGTGTCTTGGAGGCAACCAACAGTCTACTATGTGACATTGAACACCGGCAAATTTACTTTGGACGCAAACGCGTCCCCCAATAGATGGACGTGTTCGATTATAGGTCGAGAATTGATAGTGCTGAAATTGAGCGATGAACTGTGTTAAAGATGGTGGTTGACGAGGTGGAAGCAAAATGGAAGTCGAGTGTACTTCGTGTACATGACTGGCACACCCTCGTCGTTAATACACCCTTATGAAGCAAAGTAAAGAACATAAGTGTATTGGCGAAGATTGCACAGACATTCCGTTAACGCGACCGATCAATTGCGGAAAAATCGGAAGAGGAACTAAAAGCCTTCGTCCTCATGGCAGTGTTCGAAAATCGGCCGAGTAGTTTTCGTTTAGGCTATCAACTGTGCATTCTTTGGTTTTATCAAGATGTTTTTGACAAATTTAGCTGAACCACTATCGAGGTGTCAGGATGGGTTTGAAACGGATTAATTCTTAAGTTCAGAACAGCTGAATGCAAAACGGCTTTGTAAAAATTTTGTTGTGATAACGCATCAGTAGTCAAGGAATGTATATACTCGCACTGGAGCTAAGATGGGCTGGAGACAACACGCAAAATTGGCGCATTGTTGGACAATATAATATGGTGAGAAACATATTCAGATGAAGCGCTGTGGAGAGCTTTGCGAAAAATGGAGGACACTGTGCCTGGGCAAGCTGCTCTTAGATGTGGTAGTGGGAAATGCGCGGTCGCCTATTGGTAAAGCTGATCACAATACAACCAAGGGAATGGTTCCATTGGAAAACTGCTAGCATCCTAACATGGAGGATGTAGCTCCTATGCTCGGTGGTAATAATCATCTCAGGTCCCGTGGCCCAGAGAAGCTCCACAATCGCATGTGTGCGCCTTCGCCCATGTCGGTGACCTTGTTACTCAAAGACCTCGATAAGCTGTCGGTTGGTTGTAGGTAAATCGAAGTTGCCAATTGGCCGCTAGGAGTTGAAGATTATTGCAGATCACTTGATGGGGACTCCACTAAAACAGATGCCCAATGGTTTACAGTAGTATAATGCACACCGGTCGATTCAACAACGGCCATAAGTATAATGAATGACTGCACTCTTTAGTGACGATTGCGTATATTCTAGGTTAGATCAATTAACATTGGATTTGTGATTGATACTGTGCTTCAGTAGGAACGCAGCAATTCGGATGCATGAACTGCATGTTCTGATTTGAAATGCTTGTACGAAAGCCAAGTATTTTCGTAAATTTCCCCTCCTCTCCACAGATGAACGGATTGAATGTGGGCGATTCAAATGAATATACAAAGAAGCTGCCTAGAAAATCTCAAAATTGCCTGATACGGAACAACCAACTGAAGAAATGAAACCCAAAAATTTGCCCAGAAAGTTCTACTTCATTTAGTATTGCGTGCTTTTGCAACACAATGTCACGTAAAAATGCAAATTTTGTGTTCAGCAGCAGATTTATTCACAAGAGAGGGGTGTGTGCATCACATACACCACGGGTTGGTGGAGAATGAGAAGAAAAACAACGATTGTATGTTTGCACTGATGCAAAAGTGGCAATCTACTCGCAGGGGCAAAATGAGAGAAGTAACGGAAAATCACGTAGAGGCGTCCGGAGAACCAGTGATACTGCAGACCAGATTGTCCTGAAGAGACTGATCGAGGGCATGACATGAACCTGGTTAAGAAACACTGAAATGGGGCTGCAATTCGAAAGCGTGATAATGAAGGGGGCGAAAGGACGGATAACCATGTCAGTCCGCGCGCTCGACGCGAGCGATCACCTTTCCGTCCCACAGTGGTAGGATGGAGTCGTCATGTACGATTTCCTCGTGTACCACACCAGAACCAAATTCGTCGCTCTCCTTCTTGAAGAAGTACCTGTGATATGAATGGCAAAGGGGAGATCGTTTGCAAGAGAGTCGAACATGGATGTGTGTATCAAATGTGTAAAAATTCCACAGTGAACTAATTTGGACGACGAAAGGGGAAAAGCGTGTGTGTGTAGATAAACAACAGATGCGGGATTTGATTATGAACGCACGCAGAGGTATCCTCTTTATCAGCGCCAGCACCATATAGCATCGCGTTGGTGTCGATTAATACAGACAAATTCCTGGGGGACCATGTAGGTCTGTGAGCCATAATGAGAGAGGTTGGTTGAGTTAAATCTAGCGTGCTGCGACGTGAGGAGCTTGTTGAAAAAAACGCAGCACAACAAGGCGAATATCTTACAACTAGTGCGAAAGCATTACTACTGCAAAAGCAAACCAACCCAATCTATTGTTTACAAATAGGGCAGTGGTTATTTGTCAGGTAACTGTTTGCGACCTTTCATGTTAAGCGAGTTAGAGGTTAGCAATGGAGGCCAAAGCTTAACTTTCCAGCCGATGAATAAGAGTAAAAACTAACTACAGTTTCGTCAACTTTCAATTGATGGTCCGGAACATTTCTTTAGTCAAGAATAAGTGGGACGTTGACAGTCAAATGAACTCCTTTCACAATCAAAATATAGGCTCTACGTGCTTTGTTGCAACCGAGTGACAGTGAACAGAGCTGTCACACAAGAGACCAGCTCGTACACAACATACCGGAACGTACTCAAAACAGAGCCTGAATACGTTTCCAGAGGCATTGAAGTAACAGTTGGTACAGAGAAAATTATGGTGTGGAATGCAGCAAACACGGCATTTCATAGACAGTTTCGTATATGTGTGGACTATTCTGGTAGAAAGAGACGAGGCTGAAAAATGAACTAAGGACATTTTATTTTTGGTTTGGTGTGTATCTAATCACTAGGCAACGGTGATCCGCGGGTGGCGCTTAGCACAGCGTTGGCAAAGTTTTTGAGTAACACTTGGTTATCAAGACAAAATTATGGTCAAATTCAAGTGAACTGTGATATTTAACGGTAAACGCCGAGGGGAATCGTAACCACACAAATCCCAGTCAGAAGGCAAGTGTGATTGCACGCCGAGATAACACTAAGTTATAAAGTCCGGGTGATTTGTCAAGCATTGAGTGGACATATGTAAGATCCCGGCAGTAATGTTTGTGTTAATGCTCAATAGCAAGCTCGGATTCATTTATCGACGCCCATTAGATCCGTCGGAGATGATTGATAGATTTGCATAGAATCAGCATTTAGCGATATCCACCGCCTCAGTAGTTAGACTTTGCAGCGTTGCTCACAAGTTCCTCCCAAATGAAAGCGAAGCTGCCTCCGAAGCGCTTGTAGTGCTTCGTATTCTGATTCGTTTCTCGGCGGCTTCCTCCTGTTCAAAGCGTTTCCAGTGTCTCACAAGAATCCTTCCTTATAGGAAATATCCCCCTTTCAACAACCACTTCGTGACAGGTCTTGGATGTGAACTAGAGCTCCAATAATCGCTTGATATATTCGCAAGCTATTGGCTTACTTAGTGACTATGTTCAGGTGTGTCTCAAGTCAAATCAAAATAAGCTTTATGAACCCTATTGGGTTCGTCTTCAGCGCAGCGGCCCTCGCCCCTTGAGCAATCAACGCTGTAACGGAACACAGCTATGCCTGCAATTCTAAAACATACGAGTCATGTTAGAGTTCCTATGTTTCTGTGACTCGGACCATAGTCAAGGAACAGTGGAGTACTGGCACATGATTCAAATCCCACAAAGAGCTATGTCGCATCATGATCAATAGAACCTGCCAACACCACATTGTCGAAACATCTTGTATACAAATCTGTCACGAATACAGGGAATATTTACGACCTCATGACAAGGAGGGACACGAAAACACATATTTTCCATGGAGACATGAGGAAGGATATATCACGAAGCACCGTCACCTCCAATGATAGTTTTCCCCCCGTTCGATGAGTCGAGGTGTATCGTGCCTAAATGAGCAATGTTCGCTTTGCCTGACCTCCTTTGTTGGTGAAAGTCACTAAACAGTGATCTAATATCGAAACAGGTTATTATAATTCATCCGGCTGCGTGGTTAGACCAGCCAACTTTCGTGTAAGGTTATGAAAATTTGTTGTCAAAACTCTTAATCTCCCAGCTAAAATATGCAACAGTCGCGCCGGACATTTTGTGAGTTCGTGCGCCGGGGGTGGGTGAGACTGATCGATAAAAACTGCATCATGTTGTGTAAGCATAATTGGTTTAAGGATCGCTGTAGCTGCACTCAGCCACCTGGAAAAGC
>OX104060.1:26370848-26416481 GCA_944474145.2 Dicrocoelium dendriticum | reverse complement strand
AGCAAACCTATCATCATCATCATCATTATACATGTCAGCTAGAGATGGTAAAACACCTCCGCTATTGTACCGCAATACATAAAGGAAATACATACATACATACAATACATAAAGGAAAAATAAATACGACAGTTGAATGCCAGCTGAGCTACCAGCAACGGATAGGCATCGTTCCGGTAAGCTACCAGCCGGCTACTAGGCAAAAAGAAAAATTTAATTATGTTTTACCCTACGAAATAAGATCGTAGATGGAGGGGGAGGCTAAAGGGATGGGGAGGGACAAAGAAACTCACAGCAGGAACGCCACTGAGGTCGGCTCCTTGCCATATCAGCAAGTGTATCCAGCCATTACGTGTTCACCGTCTTTTGGACCCGAACCAGGAAGCCGTGAAGCACCAACCGAGGCCAGCTCCGAAGTGAGGCCTTCATTCCTCTCGACCAAGTCATAGCTTGGCCACCCCTCCCCCCCCGGTGAGCAAACAACGCACGTCGAGGGAGTCGGGGGGCTGGCATGCGCAAACACGTGGCCGAGCCACCGGAGGCCTGATGAGTGAAATGGACGGTGCTGAGCGGTTCATTCCCTTTTTCCTAGGCCGTAAACGAGGCGTCGAAACGCCTTCGTTACTCTCACGCGGTGTTCCCACCAGATGTGAGCCAAACTGCGAAGGCACCGATAACAGTGAATGATTATTTCATTTGTGCGAGGATGCCCACCTATTTCTCGCGAGCACTACATTTCGACACCGCATTAGCCAGAGGGTGACATGGCGCCCACCAGTCTATCACCAGCCATGGATGCAAATCGATCACATGGTGATCAGTTACCGCTGAGAGTGAGTCCAAAACTGTTGCTCGATTTGGAGCACAACTGTGGGAACTGCATCATCATACACGTTAGTTAGAAGTGGAAAACACCTCAGCTATTGTGCCACAATTTATAAGAAAAAAACCTGTAACAGAGGCACGACAGTTGAGCTACCAGTAGCGGATGGGCATCATTCCGGCTCTTGTGCCGCAAAATAGTTATATTATGCCTAGGAAATGAGATCGTGGTTAGAGAAGGAGGAACAAAGAAACTGACAACACAAACGCCACTGAAGTTGGCTCCTAGTCATATTAACAAATGTGGACATTAACCATGCACTTGTACGTGCTGATCTGCTGGTGCGTTCTGGCGGATACCCGCGGCCATGTTGTGAACGCATAGGCACCAGACAACTGGCGAAGCCTGATGTTCTGAATGACTATCAAAGTGTGCTGGCATTCAGATTGAGTAAGCGCTCACTGAATACGGTTGAAGGTCACTGGTCGCAAAATCGCCAGACCTTACTATCAACAGGCATGTTTCATGCGGAAAATCGAATTGTCAACCGGAACATTAAGTCTCTATGCAGTCAGTTGAACTTAGCGACGCTCGTCGGCACACTCCGGCCTGAAGCGAACACAACGAGACTCGTAAAGACCACAGGGAAAAACTGTGTTAGCCTGTGTTAGTGGAATTCTATACGTGACGAGAGTGGACAACCTATCCATTTGACAAGACGCTTAAAGCGTTAAGCCGAATACTTTGAAAAGCAGTTTAATCAACCTAAGCTATCAGCTTCCTTTTCGGACACTGACTGCCCTTCTCCCTGGCCGTCTCTGGATCCACCCTCTCGCTTACAAGTCGAATGTGAGATCGGACTGCTGAAGTTGTATAAGACCGCGGGACAAGACGATATTCCTCCAGCCTTCTTCAAATTGTTGATGATTTACGCGAGTCATTAATGACACAGTGGGAGAAGGAAATTGTCCCAACTGAATGGAGTCGCTCCGTTATTGTCTAGTTTCAAGGGACGCTCCCGTTTGGAATGCATCAACCAGAAAGGAATCAGTCTGATCTCCATCGCCTCCAACTTAATTGCCTGTCATCCTTCACAGATTGACCGGCACCCGTAAAAGCCAGGTTCGCGAAGAGCAAGTAAGGTTTCGTTGAGGCAGGGGCTCCATTGACCACATCTTCACTTTACGGCAAGGAGGCTGGAAGTTACCGTAGTGCGATGAGTTGCGTGCCTCAGAGATCCATTGAGCTATGCTGAGTGGTGCTTTTGCACCTTCAGAGCCACTCATACCAAATTGATCAATGGTTAGAGGCCAGACAAACTCAGCCTCCTGGTCCTCCAGGTTGGGGGTTAGAATGAGGGTGGCTCCTTCTTTCTTAAAACGGACTTCTTGTAGCTCATGGCCAAACCCGTTGTCTTACGGTGGGGTTTTTGAACCGAAGGCTTCGGTTGAGAACCCTAATGGCTCTCCTGCCTAGGCATGGACAATCTGACAGTAACCTGCCCAAGCAATACAATGAAACCCCTTCAAACAAATTCTTGATGCTCTGGCCGTCGCATAGGATAATAAACGGCGCCCTAGTTGCTGCATCGAGCAGGGTGGATAGAGGCTTGGATGTCACGGCTCAAGCCTTCCCGTCTTCTTATTCACCCTCTTAGACTTTTTCACCCTTATCGTCCCGTTCCAACTTCACTTTTATCCCCCGTTTTCAACCTCCCGATTCTTGGCCCTCCCTCAACATGCTTTGCTAGGCTTTTATCTTCTAGTTTCAAGTCACATGCAAACGCAGAGCGTCACTCCTGTCCTGTCGACAAACCCATGTCCAACCAAGCGGTCCATTCCAGTTCATCGGCTTCCATTTGGAACCCTCGATCCTCCTTCAGGCTGGCATGCCTCAATGTACGCACACTGTTACAGATCGGTCAACAGGCAGCACTTGTCCGAATATTAGAGACCCACTCGATCGATATTTGCTGCTTATCGGAGACCCGCCTGCAAGACTCGAGCTCTGTGCTCAATTTGCGATCACCTTCAGGTGACACCAGCAACACATTCTTAGTGTGCCTATCCGGTGACGATTCAGCTTCGAGCACCGACCAAGCTGGTGTTGGCATTGCCCTGAGTCCCCGGGCTGAAGCTGCTCTGGTTGATTGGATCCCAAACAGTAGCCGGATGTGTGCGGTTCGGTTGACTGGCTCGTTCAAAGCCTTGAAGTCGCGCGGGACTAACAGGTGTCTATTCGTCATTGCTGCCTACGCCCCCACATACCGTAGCGACTTCTATCGCAAATTGAACGAGCTCCTTCGCCGCAGAAGAAGCACGGACAAAGTTGTGCTGGTAGGGGATCTGAACGCTCAAGTTGGAAAACTATCCAATGATAAATTGCATCTGGGCGGCCAACACGGTGTAGGCTCCCGTAATGATAACAGTGAGCAATTACTTCATCTGTGTGAAGATGCCCGCTTATATCTTGCGAGCGCTAACTTCCGACACAACAGCCGCTGGAGGATGACTTGGAGTTCACTAGCCTCGAACCAGCCTTGGACGCAAAACGAGCAAATTGCAATCAGTTATCGCTGGAGAGGCTGCGTCCAGAACTGTCGCTCGATTTGGAGCACATGTGTGGACACCGACCATGCACTTGTATGTGCTGACATGCGGATGCGTTTTGGCGGACACCCACAACGACGCTGTGAGCGCATTGACAGCAGTCAACTGCCGAAGCTAGCTGTTCTGTATGCGTATCGAAATACGCTGACATGCGAGTTGAGTATTCGCTCACTGGAGGCAATTGAAGGTCACTGGTCGCATGTTCACCAGACTTTACTAGCAGCAGGTAAATCTTCATGTGGTAAGTCTAACAGTCAACAAGGACATTGGGTCTCTTCGCGGTCTCGGGAAATTACCTGTGCTCGACGGCATATTCCGGCTGGAATTGAACACAACGAAACTCGCAAAGAGCTCCGAGCAAAACTCCGCGCTAGCCTGAAGAGAGACCGCGAATCCTGGCGGTCTCTTCGTGTGTCAGAGATGGAAATAGCCGCTGCCCTTGATAATCCATCGAAAGTTATTCCGTCTGATACGGGAAACAAACAGCAGAAAACCTGGTGTTAGTGAAACAATTTGTGACGAGAGTAAACAGCCTATCCACAACATTTTTGTCAAAAGGTTTGGAGCGTTGGGCTGAGCATTTTGAAAAGCAATTCAATCGGCCGGAATTGTTAGATTCCTCACCGGCCAGTGATCACTCTGCTCCCTAGACAGTCCCTTCGGATCCGCCCTCTCGCACAGAAGCCGAACGTAAGATCGGAGTGTTGAAGTTGAACAATGCCGCGGGACCAGATGATCTACATCCAGCCCTCGTCAACTTCGGGGACCCTGCTCTTGTTGATGATTTACAGGAATTACTAGTGAAACTGTGGGAGTGGGAAATTGTTCCAACCAAACGGAGCCACTCCGTTATTGTTCCCATCTTCAAAGGAGGCTCGCGTTCGGAATGCGCCAACCATAGAGGAATCAGTCTGATCCCCATCGCCTCCAAAGTACTTGCTTCGGTAATCCTTCACAGATTGTCTGGCACTCGTGAAAGCCAGATTCGTGAGGAGCAAGTCGCGTTTCGTCGGGGTTGTGGCTCCATCGACCACATCTTCACTTTGCGTCAGTTGTTGGAGCACCGTTACATATATCGGCGGCCCACCGTAGTCGTGTTCCTCGACATCAAAGGTGCCTCCGATACGGTTGATCGACGTGCCCTAAGGGACTGTCTAGTCAGGAAAGGTGTGCCCGAGAAATATGTAAATTTTATCCAAGCATTATACGCGCGTAGCTCAGGTAGAGTGAGGGCTTGCGGCAAGCTGTCACCGCCCTTCAATATCTCCAGCGGTGTGAGACAAGGATGTCCGCTGTCATTTTCCTCCTCAACTTCGCTATTGACGAACTCATGGAGATTGCATTCACAGGACAAGACTTAGAAGGTATGGAACTACTCAGAGGAGAATGACTTCTTGACTTGGAGTATGCGGACGATATTGTCCTCATCTATGACAGCTCCCGGACGTGCCAAGCTGCACTGAACAGATAAGTACTGGCTGTCAGCCACTTTGGACTTTGATTTGCACCATCGAAGTGCAAAGCTTTTCTCCAAAATTGGCAGGGATCGCCTCCTGCGCTGACCCTTGGTGGGGAGCAGCTGGAAGTCATCGTAAATTCAACTACCTAGGCCATGGTATCAGCGCCTGTGGAATCGAAGACGAGGTCAAGAAGCTTATAGGAAAAGCATGAGGCGTTTTTGCTAACCTTGGCCATTAGTGGCGCCGGCGCGACATAACTCTCCTATTAAGGTAGAGTGTACAATTCCGCCGTACGTTCGACCCTACTGTACGGTTATGAAATCTGACCTATCAGATCGACAAACGTAAAGAGGCTAGTTATGTTCGACCGGTGCCTCCGCAATTTGGCACATATATGGTGGGAGCACCGTGTGAGCAATGAGCGTGTTCGGTGTCTTGTTTATGGCGAAGGAAAAAGAATTAAACAGCTTAGCACAGCTATTTCATGAACCAGGCTCTATGGCTGGGCCACGTGTCGCGCATGGTTTGTGCGAGCGGCGTGTGAATGGAAAAAGAGAGAGGTTAACCGAGGACATGGTCAAGAAGAATAAAGGTCCTTAGTTAGAAGCTGGCCTCGGTTGGAGTTTCTCGGCTTTTTGATTGGGGCCCAAAAGACGATGAGCAAGTTTGGCTGGATACACTCGTTGACATGGCTAAGAGCCTAGGTTAGTGACGTTTGTGTTGTGAGTTTCTTTATCCCTCTCCCACCCGCTTAGCCTCTTCCACAAACCACGATCTCATTTCTGACGTATAACTTTTTCGCGACACAATAGCCAGCTGCTAGTTCACCGGAACAATGTCCATACGTTACTGGTGACCCAGCTGAAGTCGTTGGGCTGCGTAAATTTGCTTTCTCATCTATTGCGGTACAATAGCTGTGTTTCCCACTTCTACAACGTTTCTCAATTGTTTGCATCGTTCCGCCAAACGTTTGCATAGGTCATGCTTGAAGCTGCATCGCGTGCGTCATGTGACACGTATGAGCCATACTCATGGACTGTGTTCGCGACGTGAGATCACGTGATCGCCTTGCCACCGACCGCACTGGTACGGTGACAAAAGTCAATGAGTATGGCTTAAATGAGTGCGGAGGGGCAATGTGACACATGACGCACGCGATGCAGCTGCAAGCGAGACCGATGCAAACATCTGGGGGAACGATGCAACGAAATGAGAAAAGGTATAGCTAACGTGTACAATGATCTTCTCTCTCCTCTCATCTTCCCTGTCTATTGAGCAAGAGATTACCGCTGCCATCGATACATGTAACTCGTTCCTGAGACCATGATCATTATTTCACATTGGTTCGTTTAACGTCCGCATTCTGGATCAGATCGGCCAACAGGCATCACTCATCAGTTTCTTGGTATTGCTGTGTGCTTTGCCTCCGAAACACGCATACGAGATGACAGTGTTGTAATGAATCTTCGACTATTTGCTACTAACTAAAAGTAAATTTTTAGTCTTGACTAAGCGAGGCAGGTATGCACAGTTGTGATCAAGGTAAGAGTACAAGTGATCAAGGAATGTACAATAGTATAATAGGACTGGCATGCACCCTGATACATGAATGTGTGCGCGTAGACGCGTGTAGCTACGTTGCTTGGCTTTGTAAAGGTTTTGCTGCACCTTTGTGTTTCAAGGTGTCACCAGTGCTAATGGTATGTCTGACGTCCGTGGATTTGAAACGATTGTACGGAGAAGGAAGGAGCAGTCACTTTAGTCGGTGTAGCCACAACCGCCACGTCAGCGTCCTTAAACGGACATTTGTGGTTTTTACAGGGAGAACCCTTGTCAGACGAAAACCCACTACGTCCTGGAACACTGCCGCCGAACTATTTGCTGGATCGGGTAAACCCGAACCACCCAGCTGGCACCACGGGGAGGTTATCCGGCTACACTGCGTGTCTCTGGAGATCCGGAGTCAGTCAGTTAATGTATTTACGGCGCTTAGTACCACCCACAACAAACATGCTGAAGACAATCTACTAGACTGGATATCAGTGAACAGCAACATGTGCACGATTCGATTTTTAATCACTAAGCACCGTCTGAAGACAAAGGGCTTTTCATCGCTTCCGTTGATGCCCCTACTGAATGTAGTTCAAAGGGTTTGAAAGATGGTTTCTGTAGTAAACTCTCATCTTTTTTAACCTGACGAAAAGCTACTGGCGACATGATTGTCCAAGTGGGTCGACTTTCAGACTTTGAACAAGATCTGGTATGCCGTTTCGGGAATCGATGCACGCTGAACAGGCAGTGGACATCGATTCCGGCAACTATGTACCGACCACAGTCTTTATAGTAACACCACCGTTTTCCAGCACAAAGGTTCACATCGCGCCGCCTGGTGTTCATTGGATTCCTTGTTGATCTGAGCCCAAATTGACCGAATTCTGCGATCAGCTAAAGATGGTGCACATCAGTCCAAAAATAGTTAAATTAGAGTAAGTACCTGAACTTCGACTAGTCGCTAGTGCGCGCAGGCAAGTCCTACCCACTTCAAAGAAGCACCTACCTTCTAAGCTACTCACTTGAAAATGGAACTTGTAGTCTACAGTTCAACAATATCATGACGAACTGGCTCACCCCTTCCCATTGATGAGGTTGGTGGGTAGAAGGTTGACTAGAATCGTCCAAAGAAAAATGTTTTTGACGCATTGTGCGACAAACTGTGAATGAATTGCTGAGGCATCCATCAGTTTCATCGAAGCATACCAACAGGTTTTGTGGGGCAATGAGTTTTAGCGAGTCCTAACGATCCGAAACAAAGACTGACAAAGGGTCCCATAATTGAACGGGAACGTTGGTGGGTGGAAAGGGCCCCAGAGATAGAGAAAACCAGTGCTAGTAGGAACAACCGAGTACTGTTCCAGCGCATCCGGAACACGGGCGAAACGAAGTGCTCAGTCAGTGAGACATCAGCTGAGAAAAATGGACAGTTATTCCATTCTCAGCCGCATTGGTTGGCATGTTAGACGGAACACTTAGTAAAGTAGTTCTACAGGCCTGATGCGATAATGCCGCTTGCCGAATCATCTGAAAGAAAGGGTAGGGTGGAATCAGCAGTCGGTACGCAGTACCGACGATTCCCTGGTGCGAAACCGCTACCAGTCACACATAGGCTAAGGATACTGTGGGGATCGCCCGGTTCCCTACGCAGGCTCGAACTCGCGACCTCCAAGTTACAAGGCAGACGCCTTGTCCTCTCAGCTACGGGCCGGGTACAGGTCATTATGGTCATTCTACACGTCAGCTAGGTGTTAAGGATGACCCAGCTATTGCGTTGAAAACAATCTCTTGATGTTCTGACGGTCGCATAGGATAATAAACGGCGCCCTATTTGCTGCAACGAGCAGAGTGAATAGGGGTTTGGATGATATTGCTCACGCCTTTTCGTCTTCTTATTCCTACTGTTACACAGTTTAATCCTTCTCGTCCCGTTTCAAGTTCCCTCTCACCCTCCAATTCTTGATCCGCTCACATACTGGTTCAGTAATGGTTTATCTTCTAGTTTCGATTCACATTCAATCGCAAGGCGTCGCTCCAGTCCCGTCAACAAGTCTATGTTCAACCAACCGGACGTCAGTACATCGGCTTCTCTTTGAAGTTCTCAATCCTCGCCAAGACTGGCATGCCTCGACGTGCGCACCTTGCTACAGATTAGCCAACAGACAGCACTTTCCCGAACCCTAGGGACTCTATCGGTCGATATTTGCTGCTTATCGGAAACCCAACTGCAAGATCCAAGCTCCGTGCTTACCCTGCGATCCCCACATGCGACACTGGCGGCAGATTCTCATTGTGTCTAGCTGGAGATGATGTAGCTTCAAATACCGGTCAAGCCGGCGTGGGCATTGTTTTGAGTCCCCGGGTTGAAGCTTCCCTCATCGATTGGATTTCAATCAACAACCGGATGTGCGCGGTTAGATTGGCTGGCTCGTTCTATGCTTCGAAGTCGCGAGGGGACAAACGGTGCCTGTTTGTCATTGCGGCCTACGAGCCCACAAACTTCAGCACTGATTCGGTGAGAGATGGATTCTATCAGCAACTTAACGATCTCCTAGGTTACAAAAAATGTAGGGATACTGCAGTGCTTGCTAGTGATCTGAATGCCCAAGTCAGAAAATGGTCCTCTAATGAGCTTCATCTGGGCGGCCAACATGGTGAGCGGTTGCTATACCTGTGTGAAAATGTTCGTCTCTATCGCGAGCACTAAGTTTCGACACCACTCGCAGTAGAGTAACATGGCGCCCACCATCCTCGGACCAAATATGGACGCAAATTGAGAACATCGTGATCAGTTATCGGTAGAGAAGCAGCGTACAAAACTGTCGCTCGATTTGGATAACGAGCGCAGACCGATCATGCTCTTGTGCGTGTCGATCTTCGGTTGCTTTTCGGTGGAGGTACGCAACATCGCTGTGAGCGCATAAACACCAGCAAAGCCAGGTGTTCTGAATGCATATCATAGTTTCGTCTACCTTGTGAGCTGTGTTTCTGCTGACGGTGTTATCAGCAAAGAAGTTTCTCTTCGCATCGTTAAAGCTCGATCAGCAGTTGTGGCGTCGTCTCATTCTCGCTAAAGGGCCGCGTTTACAGCGCACCTGTCCGCTCAGTGTTGTTGTATGGGAGCGAGTCCTGGCTGATGAGCGTGGAAGACATGCGTCGTCCTTCTGCCTTCGATAACGGTTGATTAAAGAGGATTGCTCGTGTTTGGTGGCAACGTCGAATTAATAGTAATGACGTTCGACGTCGCATCGTAAGGAATGCGAGTATTCCCTTCAACAAAATGGTTTTGTTGCGTCAGTTGAGATGGCTTGGTCACGTCCTACGCATGGCACCCGAGCGTCTACCGCGTCGCGCTCTATTCGCTCGTCAAGGATTTGGCTAGAGGCGACCGCGTGGTGGTCAGCCTTCCCCATAGCGACAGCACATGAAATCGCTGACGTCGTGTCTAGCCACTGTTGGATCCGGACGTCTTCCAGGATGGGGACGCAAAGATGAGGAGTGTCAATGGCTTAACACTTGAGGACATGGCCCGCAAGCGGAATCAGTGAAAGAATTGTGTACAGAATTGTTTGGACTAACATGTTTAGTAATGGTTGGCGGCATCCGGTTTCGGATTCGTCTGTCGCTGTGGCCAGCCACAGGACGCCTGTGCCTACAGACGGACCATGGATGGGTTGCGCTGCACCACGCACAGCTCCATCCATACACCCCATATCCAGTGTAAACCCGAAGGAATAAGACCGGGTGGCATGCGAATGGAAGCCACGTTTCATCAACGGAGCCGGCCCACACTCCTTCACAGACAAACACAAGCACGCTGTATTTGGGGAATCAACTGCACACAAAGCGGTGGTTGGACCGTAGTCCGCTCCACACTGAGTGCATGGAACCACTCTTCGAGCGTAGCACGACCACAAGGACCGTGCACCTCGTCCCCTCCAGCAACGACCAACTGTCTCCTAGAGCCAGTATGGACGAGGAAGTGGATAACAGGCAGGTAGGCACCCTGTCAACATGCACATCAAGCGCAGCTACACCTGGGATGTCAAACAACAGTCAATCATTCGAAATACCAATATAATATAAAAGAACGAATAAATTAAACCCACATGACGACATAAGTACTCGCCAAATTAGCATATGGAGTAAATTGGTTACAAGCGAAGCCGCGAAAAGTACAAAACGACCGAAAGTTACTTAAAAATTGCCACGTGATCAAGTTACGCATGAGCGACGTGTGCAAATTAGGAGAAGACTATCAAGTACACAGAACAAACCAAATAAAGTGGAATGAATTTCATCCACATTAAAAAGACCTAGCTTAAGTGTAAGTTGATTTAGCCCAACTGTGGTGAAGAAGCATCGTGAATGCTACATCAGCCTCAGCATGGGGCACATGTTTATTACTACAAACATTGAAAATGACAAAGAAGAAAAAAATCGGCGTGTGAAAAACAAGCTAAAATATTTTTGTTTTACTTTTTGTCAAAATGTCCCATTCTTCCTATGGCATATTAGCTGAAGTGTGTTGCTCACCTTCAACTACTATGTCACGATGACTCACCCTTATCCACTAATCTCCATGGTTTTGTTGGCTGTGTCTAGCTGCTAGACTGCTGAGATTACATACATACGCTGGCATCCGGACTGAGTAAGCGCCCAATGAACACAGTGGAAGATCACTAGTCGTATATCCGTCAGACATGAGCAACAGGTATGTTTGCAAGTGGCAAATTAGATTGCCAACATAGACATTGGGTCTCTACAAAGTCTCTCGAACTTTTCGATGCTCGCCGACGTATTCCGGCTGGAAGCGAACATAATGAGACTCGCAAAAATCTCAGAGCAAAACTCCATGCTAACCTGAAGAGAGAGCGCGAACCCTGGTGGCCTCATCGTGTATCGGAAATGAAAACAGCCGCTGTCATCGGTAAACATCGTAAGTTATTCCGTCTGCTACGAGGAACGGGCAGCAAGAGACCTGGCGTTACCGAGACCATACGCCACCAGAGTGGACAGCGGATCCACAGCTTGTCAGAGTGTTTGGAGCGTTGAGTCGAACACTCCAAGAAGCAGTTCAATCAATCAGAGCTGTCAGCTTCCCCATTGACCAATGAGTGCCCTACTCCCTGGTCCGCCGCTGTGGATCCGCCCTCACGCGTAGAAATCGAACGTGAGATTAGACTGTTGGAATTGCATAAGGCTGCAGGGGCATAAAGAATTTCCCCAGTCCTCTTCAAATTCGGCATACTTGCGCTTATTGATGATTTACATGAGTTACTAGTGGAACCGTGGGAGCAGGAGACTGTCGTAACGGACTGGAGCCGCTCCGTCGTATTCCCAATTTTCAAGGGAGGCTTCGGTTTGGAATGCGGCAATCATAGAGGGATCGAGTTGATCTAAAGTACCTCTAAATTACCTATGGCTGTCATTCTCCACAGACTGATTGGTACTCGTGAAAGCCAGATTCCGCGAGGAGCAAGCCAGGTCTCGTCGAAATCGAGGTCGCATTGACCACATCTTTAATTCACGTCAATTTTTGGAGCACCGTCATATTTATTGGCGACCCACCATATCCGTGATTCTCGATATCAAAGGTGCCTTCGATTCGGTTGATCGATGTGTCCTAAGGGACTGTCTGTTCAGAAAAGATGTGCCTGAAAAATAGGTACACATTATCAGAGCGTTGTATGTGTACAATTAGGGCAGAGTGAGGGTTTATGGCAAATTGTCGCCACCCTTTAATATCTTCAGCGGTGTAAGACAAGGTTGCTCGCTGTCACATTTCCTCTTTAAGTTCGCTATTAACGAAGCCATGAAAGCGGCATTCGCTGGACACGACCTACAAGGTGTGGAGCTACTTCCTGGTGAGCGATTTCTTGACTTGAAGTATGGGGACGATATTGCCCTGATCTGTGACAGCTCCCAGACGTGCCAAGCAACACTGGCCGTCAATCGTTGTGGGCTATGTTTTGCTCCACCGAAATGAAAAGTTGTTCTGCCACCCACCACTGCGCTGACCCTTGGGGGATCAGCTTGAAGTTATTCAGGAATGCAAGTACATGGACATCTATATTAGTGCCCGTGGGATCGAAGATGGTTACGAACGGCATAGTAAAATATCGAGATGCTTTTGTCAATCTCCGCCACCTATGGCGCTGAAGCGACATCACTCTCACCCCGAAGGGCAGAGTTTACAATATAGCTGTCCGTTCAAATCTGCTATACGGTCGTGAAACCTGGCCCATCAGGTCGGCAGACATAACGAGGCTAGCTACGCTCGACCATTGCTGCCTTCGCAGCTTACTCCATGCCTGGTGGGAGCATCGCGTAAGCAACCAATTCGTTTGGCGTGGTGCATTTGGTGAAGAGCGAATAAACCGTTCAGCATCAATATCACGCGTCAGGCTAGATGGCTGGGACACGTGTTGAGCACGCCAGCACACTGACCGCCGGATCGTACGTTGTTTGCACGTCCGGGCTGGATGGAAGAGAAGGAGGAGTGGCCAAGCGATGACTTGGTCGAGATGAATGAAAATCCTCACATCTAAGATGGCGTCAGTTGGTGCATCGCGACTGCCGCACTTGGGTCCCAAGGACGAGAAAGACGTTTGGTAAGCCACTTGCTGATATGGCGAAGAGCCGGCCCCAATGGCGTTTGTGTTGTTCTTTGTCCATCCCGTGTCCTTTAGATTCTCTATCTAATTACAATCTCATAGAAAATGAAGAATATGATAATTAACATATTACTTGTTTCATATGATGTTTTGCAGTTTAATTTTTAGTATCTTGTCTTCCTTGTATTGCACCACATTAGCTGAGGTGTGTTTCTCACCCTCACTTAACGTGTATTGCTAATGATGATGCCGCAATATCAATAAGTCATAAGAAAAAAGCGAAGTTAAATATTTCAGAATGTAAAAGAGAGGTAACATTATGCTTCGCTTAACGTTATGCATCAAAAATGAGATCGTGGTCGGAGAACAAAGAAACTCCCAACACAAACGCCATTGAGGTCGGCTCTTCGCTATGTCAACGAGTGCATCCAACCAAACGCGTTCACTGTCATTGGAAACGCAACCATGGAATCGAGGCACGAAGGGAGGCTAACTTTTATGTGAAGGTCTTCATTCTCATTGACTAAGTTATTGATTGGTCTTTCCTTTTCTCCTTCCACCCAGATCCCGATCGCGCAAACAACGCACCTCGCGGAAAGCGATGTGCTGGGATGCGCAACACGTGACCAAACCATCGGTGGCTGGTGAGCTAAATGATGGTAATTAGCAGTTCACTCGCTCTTCCTGCGCCAAATAGGAGACGCCGAAGAGACTTATTATGCACGCGGTGTTTCCTGCAGAAGCAAGCCAAACTGTGAAGGCAGCGATGGTCGAACGACAAATACCCTCTTTACATCTGTTGATCTAATGGGCCAACTTTCGTGACCATACAGGAAGACTATATATATATATATATATATATATATATATATATATGGTTGGCGGCATCCGGTTTCGGATTTGCCTGTCACTGTGGCCAGCCACAGGACGCCTGCGCCTACAGACGGACCATGGATGGGTTGCGCTGCACCACGCACAGCTCCATCCATACACCCCATATCCAGTGTAAACCCGAAGGAATAAGACCGGGTTGCATGCGAATGGAAGCCACGTTTCATCAACGGAGCCGGCCCACACTCCTTCACAGGCAAACACAAGCACGCTGTATTTGGGGAATCAAGCGCACACAAAGCGGTGGTTGGACCGTAGTCCGCTCCACACTGACTGCATGGAACCACTCTTCGAGCGTAGCACGACCACAAGGACCGTGCACCCCGTCCCCTCCAGCAACGACCAACTGTCTCCTGGAGCCAGTATGGACGAGGAAGTGGATAACAGGCAGGTAGGCACCCTGTCAACATGCACATCAAGCGCAGCTACACCTGGGATGTCAAACAACAGTCAATCATTCGAAATACCAATATCATATAAAAGACATCGAATAAATTAAACCCACACGACGACATAAGTACTCGCCAAATTAGCATATGGAGTAAATTGGTTACAAGCGGAGCCGCGAAAAGTACAAAACGACCGAAAGTTACTTAAAAATTGCCACGTGATCAAGTTACACATGAGCGACGTGTGCAAATTAGGAGAAGACTATCAAGTACACAGAACAAACCAAATAAAGTGGAATGAATTTCATCCACATTAAAAAGACCTAGCTTAAGTGTAAGTTGATTTAGTCCAACTGTGGTGAAGAAGCATCGTGAATGCTACATCAGCCTCAGCATGGGGCACATGTTTATTACTACAAACATTGAAAATGACAAACAAGAAAAAAATCGGCGTGTGAAAAACAAGCTAAAATATTTTTGTTTTACTTTTTGTCAAAATGTCCCTTTCTTCCTATGGCATATTAGCTGAAGTGTGTTGCTCACCTTCAACTACTATGTCACGATGACTCACCCTTATCCACTAATTTCCATGGTTTTGTTGGCTCTGTGTCTAGTTGCTAGACTGCTGAGATTACATACATACGCTGGCATCCGGACTGAGCAAGCGCCCAATGAACACAGTGGAAGATCACTAGTCGTATATCCGTTAGACATGAGCAACAGGTATGTTTTCAAGTGGCAGGTAAGATTGCCAACATAGACATTGGGTCTCTACAAAGTCCCTCGAACTTTTCGATGCTCGCCGACGTATTCCGGCTGAAAGCGAACATAATGAGACTCGCAAAAATCTCAGAGCAAAACTCCATGCTAACCTGAAGAGAGAGCGCGAACCCTGGTGGCCTCATCGTGTATCGGAAATGAAAACAGCCGCTGTCGTCGGTAAACATCGTAAGTTATTCCGTCTGCTACGAGGAACGGGCAGCAAGAGACCTGGCGTTACCGAGACCATACGCCACCAGAGTGGACAGCGGATCCACAGCTTGTCAGAGTGTTTGGAGCGTTGAGTCGAACACTCCAAGAAGCAGTTCAATCAATCAGAGCTGTCAGCTTCCCCATTGACCAATGAGTGCCGTACTCCCTGGTCCGCCGCTGTGGATCCGCCCTCACGCGTAGAAATCGAACGTGAGATTAGACCGTTGGAATTGCATAAGGCTGCAGGGGCATAAAGAATTTCCCCAGTCCTCTTCAAATTCGGCATACTTGTGCTTATTGATGATTTACATGAGTTACTAGTGGAACCGTGGGAGCAGGAGACTGTCGTAACGGACTGGAGCCGCTCCGTCGCATTCCCAATTTTCAACGGAGGCTTCGGTTTGGAATGCGGCAATCATAGAGGGATCGAGTTGATCTAAAGCACCTCTAAATTACCTATGGCTGTCATTCTCCACAGACTGACTGGTACTCGTGAAAGCCAGATTCCGCGAGGAGCAAGCCAGGTCTCGTCAAAATCGAGGTCGCATTGAGCACATCTTTAATTCACGTCAATTTTTGGAGCACCGTTATATTTATTGGCGACCCACCATATCCGTGATTCTCGATATCAAAGGTGCCTTCGATTCGGTTGATCGATGTGTCCTAAGGGACTGTCTGTTCAGGAAAGATGTGCCTGAAAAATAGGTACACATTATCAGAGCGTTGTATGTGTACAATTAGGGCAGAGTGAGGGTTTATGGCAAACTGTCGCCACCCTTTAATATCTCCAGCGGTGTAAGACAAGGTTGCTCGCTGTCACATTTCCGCTTTAAGTTCGCTATTAACGAAGCCATGAAAGCGGCATTCGCTGGACATGACCTACAAGGTGTGGAGCTACTTCCTGGTGAGCGATTTCTTGACTTGAAGTATGGGGACGATATTGCCCTGATCTGTGACAGCTCCCAGACGTGCCAAGCAACACTGGCCGCCAATCGTTGTGGGCTATGTTTTGCTCCACCGAAATGAAAAGTTGTTCTGCCACCCACCACTGCGCTGACCCTTGGGGGATCAGCTTGAAGTTATTCAGGAATGCAAGTACATGGACAGCTATATTAGTGCCCGTGGGATCGAAGATGGTCACGAACGGCATAGTAAAATATCGAGATGCTTTTGTCAATCTCCGCCACCTATGGCGCTGAAGCGACATCACTCTCACCCCGAAGGGCAGAGTTTACAATATAGTTGTCCGTTCAAATCTGCTATACGGTCGTGAAACCTGGCCCATCAGGTCGGCAGACATAACGAGGCTAGCTACGCTCGACCATTGCTGCCTTCGCAGCTTACTCCATGCCTGGTGGGAGCATCGCGTAAGCAACCAATTCGTTTGGCGTGGTGCACTTGGTGAAGAGCGAATGAACCGTTCAGCATCAATATCACGCGTCAGGCTAGATGGCTGGGCCACGTGTTGCGCACGCCAGCACACCGACCGCCGGATCGTACGTTATTTGCACGTCCGGGCTGGATGGAAGAGAAGGAGTGGCCAAGCGATGACTTGGTCGAGATGAATGAAAATCCTCACATCTAAGATGGCGTCAGTTGGTGCATCTCGACTGCCGCACTTGGGTCCCAAGGACGAGAAAGACGTTTGGTAAGCCACTTGCTGATATGGCGAAGAGCCGGCCCCAATGGCGTTTGTGTTGTTCTTTGTCCATCCAGTGTCCTTTAGATTCTCTATCTAATTACAATCTCATAGAAAAGGAAGAATATGATAATTAACATATTACTTGTTTCATATGATGTTTTGCAGTTTAATTTTTAGTATCTTGTCTTCCTTGTATTGCACCACATTAGCTGAGGTATGTTTCTCATCCTCACTTAACGTGTATTGCTAATGATGATGCCGCAATATCAATAAGTCGTAAGAAAAAAGCGAAGTTAAATATTTCAGAATGTAAAAAAGAGGTAACATTATGCTTCGCTTAACGTTATGCATCAAAAATGAGATCGTGGTCGGAGAACAAAGAAACTCCCAACACAAACGCCATTGAGGTCGGCTCTTCGCTATGTCAACGAGTGCATCCAACCAAACGCGTTCACTGTCATTGGAAACGCAACCATGGAATCGAGGCACGAAGGGAGGCTAACTTTTATGTGAAAGTCTTCATTCTCACTGACTAAGTTATTGATTGGCCTTTCCTTTTCTCCTTCCACCCAGACCCCGATCGCGCAAACAACGCACCTCGCGGAAAGCGATGTGCTGGGATGCGCAACATGTGACCAAACCATCGGTGGCTGGTGAGCTAAATGATGGTAATTAGCAGTTCACTCGCTCTTCCTGCGCCAAATAGGAGACGCCGAAGAGACTTATTATCCACGCGGTGTTCCCAGCAGAAGCAAGCCAAACTGTGAAGGCAGCGATGGTCGAACGACAAATACCCTCTTTACATCTGTTGATCTAATGGGCCAACTTTCGTGACCATACAGGAAGACTATATATATATATATATATATATATATATATATATATATATATATATATGGTTGGCGGCATCCGGTTTCGGATTTGCCTGTCACTGTGGCCAGCCACAGGACGCCTGCGCCTACAGACGGACCATGGATGGGTTGCGCTGCACCACGCACAGCTCCATCCATACACCCCATATCCAGTGTAAACCCGAAGGAATAAGACCGGGAGGCATGCGGATGGGAACCACGTTTCATCAACGGAGCCGGCCCACACTCCTTCACAGGCAAACACAAGCACACTGTATTTGGGATTCAAGCGCACACAAGGCGGTGGTTGGACCGTAGTCCGCTCCACACTGAGTGCATGGAACCACTCTTCGAGCCTAACACGGCCACAAGGACCGTGCACCCCGTCCCCTCCAGCAACGACCAACTGTCTCCTGGAGCCAGTATGGACGAGGTAGTGGGTAATAGACAGGTAGGCACCTTGTCAACATGCACATCAAGCGCAGCCACACCGGGGATATCAAACAACAGCCAAACACTTGAGAGAGAGAAAGAAAAAGAGAAAAACTCGATTAATGCATAAGGAAACGGTGACATAAACCTTAATTAAATAGCATACGTAATAAGTTGTTTACAAACAAATCCTAGCTAAGTGCACGAGGTCAGGAAGTATAGTTCACGGAATGCCACGAACACAAAAATGTTATGAAAATCGAATACAATTGGCTGAAGCGATGTGTGCAAGTTAATGGAATAAAGTACAGGGAGATATTTATATGACAAAGAAAAGCATTAAGGTAAACACTGTAAACCCACCACCTGAAATAAAGAGACTTAGCATGCAAGCACGCGGTTAGTAAATCGAATTCAGCGTGCCTACAAACGCTGCGCCGGCTCGTCGTAATTCTCTGCAGCACCCGTCGTCGCTTCTGTAGTGGCCCCAAATGGCACAGCGCATGGCCCACACCTGAAATATTTCATATATATATATATATATATATATATATATATATATATATATATCCATCAAAGGGCGGGTCTATTGTGCAACTGTTCGTGCTGTACTGTTGTACGGATGCGAAACCTGGCCCATTCGTAAAGATGATTTGCGCAGGCTATCCGTCTTCGAGCACCGCTGTCTGCGGTCCATTGCCCGTGTGTAGTGGCAGCACCACGTAAGCAATGTGGAAGTTAGTGTGTCGCGGGACGTGGAAGCCACTCGCTCGAGGAGCTCATCTCACTGTATCAACTGCGGTGGTTGGGACACGTATTGCGCATGTCTGTCCATCGTTACCCGCGTCGTGCGTTGTTTGCGTTTGCTGGACAGGGCTGGAAGAGACGGTCTGGTGGACAGCCTACAACATGGAGAAGCCGCGTGAAAAAGCTGACGAAACAGTTGGCCTCGGCCGGTTGTTGTCAACTAACTGGTTGGGGTCCGAAAGATGCTGATACTTGCTGGCTGAAGACCTTGGAATCCATGGCTCAAGATCGATGTCAATGGCGGACGTGTGCATCGATGTGTTGCGGTGTCCCTTCTTCCTCCCCCTAAAAAAGAACAAACTGGAAAAAAATTCAAAAACTGTGAGTGGTAAAATAGACAAAAAAGCTTTCGTTGTTGTTGTTCTTTTCTTATTATTCATACTGTTTTCCTATTCAGCCATGATTCCGATGGCACAATATCTGTACCACAGATTATATATATATATATATATATATATATATATATATATATATATATATATATATATATATATATATATATATATATATATATATATATATATATATATATATGTTGTAGGCTGTCCACCAGACCGTCTCTTCCAGCCCTGTCCAGCAAACGCAAACAACGCACGACGCGGGTAACGCTGGACAGACATGCGCAATACGTGTCCCAACCACCGCAGTTGATACAGTGAGATGAGCTCCTCGAGCGAGTGGCTTCCACGTCCCGCGACACACTAACTTCCACACTGCTTACGTGGTGCTGCCACTACACACGGGCAATGGACCGCAGCGGTGCGGATAGCCTGCGCAAATCATCTTTACGAATGGGCCAGGTCTCGCATCCGTACAACAGTACAGCACGAACAGTTGCACAATAGACCCGCCCTTTGATGGAGAGATGAATGTCGTGGCGACGCCACAAATGCCTCAGCCTAGAAAAAGCGAGGCGTGCTCTCAAGATGCGCATCGAAATCTCGTCTTCAACAGCCCCGCCCGCTGTGATGCAACTTCCCAAGTAGACAAAGCTGTCCACAACCTCTAGTGTCTCACCAGCAAGAGTGAGTACAGACAGAGGCACCTGCCAACCTTAGAAGAGAGCGTTGTATTTGATGCTGCAATCGCCAAGCGGTTTAATGCAAGTTGGACGACGTGTGGATCGTCACCCAGCAAGACGATATCGTCAGCATAATCCAAATCAACAACTCGACTACCTGTGAGGAGCTCAACGCCAGCGTTCAACGAATCGCCCAGAGCGTTCTTCAGGATAGCCTCAATGGCAAAGTTGAATAGGAAAGGAGAGATAGGGCATCCTTGCCGAACTCCACTGGAGACCACAAAAGTAGGCGAAAGCTTGCCATAAGTCCTAACCCTGCCCGAGGTCAGACTATAGAGAGCGTGCAGTATGGAAACGAACTTCTCGGGGACACCATTCCTCAGTAGGCAGTGGCACAGTACTGTACGAACGACAGAATCGAAGGCTGCATGGATATGCAGGAACACAGCAATCGTTGGCCTCTGATACACATGGCGGAGCTCGAGGATCTGGCGGAGTGTGAAGATCTGATCGATGCAGCCGCGATCAAGGCGAACCCCAGCTTGTTCTCGTTGCAACGATTCGCGTGTTGGGGATAGCCTGCGAAGTATGATGGACACCAGCAGCTTGCAAACGACGGGGACTAAACTTATTCATCTGTAGTTGGAGCAGATTGTGCACAAGATGACGGAACTTTCGTTTGACCAAATTTTCGAGAATAAAGCGGTGAGTTCTCGAACCAGCGAAGCGCCATCATCTTTAAATAGAGCTGGAGGAAGCCCATCAGGGCCGGGTGCTTTATAACGCTTCATGTGCCGGAGCTCCTGCTCGAGTTCCTGGTAAGAGGGAGGATCAGTGGGGGTAGACCACTCCGCCCCAGCGCGAGCACTAGAGGTAGCAGATGGAGCTGGGGGCCAATAAAACTGCGAGCCAAAATGTTCGGCCCATCGCTCCAACCGTCGTTGAAGATTGGTGATTAAGGTGCCATCCTCTTCACATAGTGTTTCACTTATACCAGATCGAACACCTTCGGTGACTCGAATGAGATGGAAAAATTTTCTGGTATTACCAGAGAGACTAGCAAGCTCCATCTCCCTAGCACGTTCACACCACCAAGCTTCACGGTTCATTTGCAGACTCCTGCGCAGCTCTCAACCAAGGGATTGGCGTTCTCCAGGGTGTCCGGAATCCGACGGGATCAAGCGGCGTTTGTCCATCAACGACAAGGAGTCGGCGGTAATCCAATGTTTCGGTAGGTGACGGGAAACTCCACAAGTGTCGGTACTGGCGGAAACTAAAGCATCTTTCATAAGCGCCCATTGCGAATCGAGATCACCGTCAATAGTTGAGCCAAGCAAGATTGACAGTGAGGCTTGGTACCTGGTTAAAATCGCAGGGTTTTGTAGATTTGCGACGTCCAGTCGGTAGTGAGCGCGCTTAGGTGATCCTCCGAAACGCATGCAAATCTTAGCACGAACCAATGCGTGATCGGAGTCTAGAAAAGTCGAGCAGTAAGATAGGTAGTCCGTTACGCTTCCGCGCCATCTGTAGCTGATTGCTATGTGGTCAAGCTGGGAGCACTCTTGCGTTTGTGAGAGCGGGCGCCAGGTAGCTGTATGTCTCCTCGAGTGTCGAAAACTAGTGTTCGAAAGAAACAAGCGATGATCAGAGCAAAGAGCAAGCAGTCTGTCTCCATTGTCTGATCGACTGCCACCGAGATCAAAGCTACCCCCAAGGTGGTGCTCGTTTGGTGAAAGGCGGCCAACCCGTGCGTTAAAGTCCCCGACGAGACTGACTACATCAGTCCTTTTGGAGGAACGCAAAAGTTCATGTAACTGATGGTAAAAGCTATATTTAACTGCATCCGGGCTGAAGTCTGTAGGGGCATAGGCGGAGACGACAAACAAGGCACGCTTAACGTCTCGATGCCTGCTTACGTTACATGAACCTCTTAGCCTGACTGCACATAGCCGACTGTTGACTGGGATCCAGTCAAGCAGAGCTGATTCAGCCCTGGCGCTCAGTACAACCCCAACACCAGCTTGACCAGTGGCGTCAGCTTCTGGGTCTCCGGAAAGCCGCAAGTAGTAGTTGGCGTCAGGGTTTACCGGAGAGGCCATTCTGATGACGGCGCTAGAGTCTTGTAATCTGGTCTCTGAAAGGCAACAGATGTCTACCGAAAGTGTTTCAAGAGTACGGGCCAGAAATGCTTGTCGTCCGATCTGCATCAAAGTTCGAACATTAAACGCTGCGAGGATGAATGGAAAACCAGGTCGAAGAAGAGCTGGAGCTTCGGTGGAGTGAGAGGCGGTTGCGATCGCAGGATATTGAAAACCGGGAGTTTGGCTGTTGCTTCCATCAGTTGCGAGACGTGGGTCGTTTGTGACGGTGACCGTAGAAGACATAAGAGTACATGTGGGTGAAGGACGTGAGGTGGGGCGATCTGTGAGTGGTTGAGCGGTTGAGTTAGCACAGAACATAGGCATAGCAGGAGCAGTAGTAAGCAGTGTGGTCCATGATTCCTCAGTGGGCGTGATACTACCCGGTTGCCCAGGCCGAAGTAGAGGGTTGTCTTAGGGGGCGCTACCCCGAGCCTTTGATCAAAGATCTAACCTGCAAAGCAGCAGGGCGGTGTGAGGGAGTCGCAACCCGTTGGGAGCCGGTGACCAAATAGATGGTTTATACGCCTTTCGGTCCGTGAAGGACCAGGAACCCAACGCACCCTTAAAGTACAATGCCTCTCGGGGAGGGGTAAGGGGCAGTGACCTTATTTAGTGTCGAGTCACATCCACCACGTCGCAGTGTTGTTAAACAGACATTTGTGGCTTTTTATAGGGAGAACGCTTGATAGGCGAAAACTCACCACCTGACAGGAAGGCTGAACGGAAGGCTGTATTGTAGGCTCTACCCTTCAGGAAGAGTGTGATGTCACGCCGACGCCACAGGTGAGAAAAATTAGCATAAGTGTCCAGACATGTTACCATACGGTTCGTGACATCATCTTCGATAACATGGGGGTTGGTATAACTGTCCAGATGCCTGAATTTAGGGACGATCTCTAGCTGATCACTACTAAGGACTAGAACCAGGGGGTAATTGTTAATCCTTGAGGAAGTTGCTTCTTGAGAGAGCAAGGCATAGTCCGCAACGATTGACAATCCGTGTTAATTTGTCCGGTGTTTCTTGGCGCGTTTGTGAGCTGTCACAGTCGAGCCCTTAGAAGCAACTGTACAGTGGATTTAGGCGGGCAATAGAAAACAGGCGGATGAAAGATATGCCAGCCCCACTTAAACAATATCAGCGAGATTTTATCCAGTAAATTGCTGCCGTCCATCAGTGTGTTCTGAGACAATAAGGTCACCGGCTTAGCCTAGAATAGTTATTAAAGATCGAGCTTCTCCGACCTCTAATCATTGATCTGTCGTATGGTAGGATCTGAGGTACCTAGTAGGTGTAATCAAGTGTAAAAATGGACCATAGAGGCCCGTTAACAAGTGTATGGGGTTAGGGCCTATTCTCACTAGCGCAAGCGAAGCAGATGAGTTAATGGCTCAAGGTATTTACGGTGTTTGGTATGGCCCTCAGCAAACATGCTGGAAGCAATCTAGTCGACTAGATGCCGGTGAAAGGCCACATGTGTGCGGTTCGACTTCGAACCTCTAATAAGCACCGGCTGAAGACAACGTGACTTTCTATCGCCTCCGTTTATGCTCCTACCGAATGCAGTTTACAAGGTATGAAGGACGATTTCTATCGTGAACTCTCATTCCTTCTTTGCATGATGAAGAATACTGACGTCGTAATTGTTGCTGGTGACTTGAATGCTCAAGTGAGTCGTCTTTCAGACTCTGGACAACACTTTGGAACAGGCGATAGCAAGCGATTCCCGCAGCTGTGCGCCAACCACAACCTTTACATCAACAGCGCTGCTTTCCAGCCCGAACACTCATATCGCATCACCTGGAGCGCACTGAATTCCTTAATGACATGAATTCAAATTGACTATATTGCAATCAGCTACAAACGGCGCACCTCAGTCCAAGACTATCCGCCAATTTGGAGTATGCGCCTAGATACCGACCATGATATAGTGCGCGCACGCCTGGTGGACAACCTTCCCACTTCAAATAAGCGCCATGCTTTTAACCTTAAAAACAAATTGTACCCGCAGTCTGCAGTTCAACAAAATCATAACGAGCTGACCCATTAATTGTCAGTGATGAATGAGGTTGGCAAGGCGAACATTAACTAGGATCGTATCAAGTGTGCTATGAAGAATGCCTTTGATTCTTGATGTGCACCCAACTTGGGATGTTGAAATACTGAATGGATCTCTGAGGCATCGAGCAGTTTGATCCAAGCCCGGAAACAGGTTCCAATGGGCACTGAGTTTCAGCCTGTCAGTAGTTCCCATAGACGACGTTTGACAAGAAGTCTTCGAATCGACCGTGGATGTTAGTGGTTGGCAAGCACCCATGATATGTAGAAAGCCAGTGTTACTGGGAACAACCGAGTACTGTTCCAGCTCATCCGGAACACGGGACCTGGAAAGCCGTTAGTTAGCGAGACAATAGTCGAGAATGTGTATGTGCATCAACCGTACGCCGGCACGCAGTACCGAGGCTTCGTTGCCACGTATCCATCACCAGTCGCACGAGGGGTAAGGGTACTGTGAAGGTCGCCCGGTTCCTATGCAGGCTCGAACCCACGTCCTCGGATTATAAGGCAGACTTGTGATCCTTAAGGCTACGGGCCGAGAGATTGACGATGAACCATTCTTAGCCTCGTCGACTAGCCTGATGGGCGAAATGTTTTGAAAAGCAGACCCGTTGCGACACGCCGCTAACGAAATCACCTGAGCTGACGTGGGAAGTTGATGTCACACCTACTACTTTGAAAGATGTTTGACATGAACATTCCGTGTCTAGATAAAACAAAGCCCTAAGACGCGCCGATCTCCCTCCATCTTCGT
Source organism: Dicrocoelium dendriticum (assembly GCA_944474145.2). Classification (NCBI taxonomy): domain Eukaryota; kingdom Metazoa; phylum Platyhelminthes; class Trematoda; order Plagiorchiida; family Dicrocoeliidae; genus Dicrocoelium; species Dicrocoelium dendriticum. The sequence continues at coordinate 26,391,465 of OX104060.1, read as the reverse complement.
TGGAAGATGAAAGTGACTTTGTGGGGTGGACTTGGTGCTTTACGTAACATGATCCGGGACACTGAAAAAGTGACTTCAGAATGGTGACTGTCAACTGCCCATGTTCAAGGGTCAGTGCACTCAGTGCGCTGTGTTCAATTCTGTTATTCTGCTGAATTTACTACATCACTTTTGCGTGTTTGTTTTCCTTTAAATTCTATGTTGGTTGTTTGATATCCCAGTGCAGCTGCGCTTGATGTGAATGTTGACAAGGTACCTAGCTGTATAACACCATCTACCTGGATTAGTGGCTCCAGGAGACGGTGAACCGTTGCTGGGGGATGGGGTGCACTGTCCTCGTGGCAGCGCTACGCTTGAAGAGTGGTTCCATCCAGCTTGACCATCATCAGCAGCAGTACATCAGTCATTTGAACTAATGCTTCGCTGCCATAAACAATGAAGATCTATGAAAAAAGAATAATAAGATGAAAAGAAGGGGGACTTAGCTGAAATCCTTAATGCCCTAAGCAAACATACAGGATCAAGGCGACTAGCCCTTGGGTAGACAACATACCGTCACAAACAGCTGGATATCGTGCAAAGATAAGGTGACATCAGCGCGACAGTTTCTTTTGCGGCTTTCACTGCCACGCGTCATAATCAGCCATTACCCCGCAGATAACTCAGCACCAAACACACTTTAAACAGTCAATCCGATTAGGAGACTGCAGCAGACGCGCCACTGTTGTCGGTTGCGAGCCATGTCCTGTAAAGTCTCGAGCCAAGCACGTGGCGAGTCACGTGGACTCCAGCCCGGAAGGTGAGACGGACCAACGGCATCCAGTTTGGTCGTCAGTGACTTCATTTCCCGCTGCCAAGTCAACTTTTGTCCACATCGAGCCTTGCGCCACTCTAAACCTGGTAGACTAAACAAGGCCCTCCTATGTAAGCGGTGACTAGGCATACGTAGCACGTGCCCGAGCCAACGCAACTTATTCAGTGCTATCTGTCGTTCTAGAGAGCTAGCATGATTATCAGTACCTAGTACTCGCCTACGCACATCATCGTTGCGAACACGCTGGTGCCATCCGACACCAGCAATGCTTCTTAGACAACGATGATCAAAGACGAAGGCGCCTCAGATGTTCAGACCGAAGGGGGGCCAGGTTTCAGTACCATTGAGCAGGACGGCCCTCACTGTTGCCTTGTATACACGGTTTTTCCGATGCAGGGAAACTCCCTTCTGTCTCCAAAGATGCTGCAAGTTCAAGAAAACACTTCGGGCCTTTGCAATGCGTGAGCTGACGTCAGTTTCTATGCGCCCATCGTTGCTGATGCAACTGCCAAGATAAGTGACTTGATCAACCAGCTCGAGTTCTTCGTTATCAAGGGTCAAGGGGCCATCAAGTAGCTGGTGGTCCTGCAACAACACTTTGCACTTGAAAGGTGCGAAGCGCATACCAAATAATGCGACCACTTTAGACAGGCTATTCAGGGTTGTTTGTGCCGCCGCAACATGGTCGAAAAACAAGACGATATCGTGCGCATAATCAAGACCAACTAACCTTTCACCAGGCAGGACCTAAACGCCTACATCGTGAGATTCCGCAAGGAAACACTCCATGATAGAAGGCACTACGAATTTGAACAAAAATGGGGAAATTGGACAAACCTGACGAACGCCACTTGTAGTCGAAAAGCTATTCGACAGATCACCGTAGACCCTGACGCAGCTTATAGTGTTCGAGTATGGAGCACGAAGGATGTTCACATATTTCGTGGGAACACCTTCCGATGTCACCTTATCTTTGCACGATAGCTAGCTTAGGCGAAGCCGCACTCCTATAGGATAGGACAACCCTCACTGTGGTTTTGTAAAGACAGCATTTCAGATTGAGGGAACTTCTGATGCCAACGATGTCGCACATATAAGAAGGCAGTTCTAACTTTCGCAAAATGGGAACTGACTTCAGTGCTTATGCGTCCATCGTCGCTGATTCATTTGTCAAGGCAAAGGAATTGACCTTGGATTTTTCGTTATCGAGGGTCATGAGGCCGTCAAATGGCTAGTGCAGTTGTAACAACACCTTACACTTTGCGAAGTGCATGCCTTATGATGGAACCACTCTAAAGTTTATTCGGGGTTGACTGGACCGCCTTAACATTGTTACACAGCAAGACAAGATCGTCCGTATAATCGAGATCAAGTAGCCTTTCACACAGGCAGCATGTAAAACTTGAATCGTGAGATTTCGCAAGGGAACACTCTATGATGGACTCCAGGAGGAAAGCAAACAAATGATGAAACTAGGCAAATTTGACGAACGCCAGTTGTTGTCGGGAAGATATCCGACAGGCCACTGTGGACTCGGATGCGTCCAGTGGTGTTCGGGTACTGGGCAAGTAAAATGTTTACATATTACATGGAAAACATGTACGTGCAAGCATTTCGAACAAAATGGGATCGAACGCGCTCTTAAAGTAAAAGAACGCAAATTTTGTCGGTATGCGGAACGTGTGACGCTGGTCCAGCACATATCGCAGAGTGAATGTGTAGTCCATACAGGCCGCCCTGGGCGAAAACCTATCTACTCTTCCCCAATCCAGGATTCTCGTTCCGTAGTGAGGCAATGATCATTCATTCCTCATACACGTTAGCTGCAGGTGGAAAACACCTCAGCTATTGTGCTGCAACGAACGGCCAGCAGTTTTGTCACAAGCGGTGTTAGGCACAGTGGGTACAACTGCCCTTCTTGTATATTGCCACTATAATCGATGCATTCCAGTTAACTGGGATGACCTCTTCCTTCCAGACCTGTTTGAACAGGGAGGTCAGTGTTTTGCAGAGGATCGCATCATTATCTTTAAATAGCGGGGGTGCAAGGGAATCTGGGCCAGCAGCTCGAAAACGACTGAGGTGTGATCGCGTTTATGACCTCAGTCTCCGATGGAGAGTCTAATCCAACCGGCCGTGGCTCAGCCTTTGTAGAATGCTTGAGGACCGGGGTAAATTCCCCACTGACAAGAGTGGCTGAGATCGTCAGAGTTGGGGAAATGCGGAAATGCTTGCGGAAATTGCTTGGTTCTTGGAGTTATGCCCTCTGCCAGGCTATTAACGTCGGTCATGGTAGAATCGTGCGAGGGTTTTATCACTTGGTCGTTGTGAATATGGATTGGAAGCCTTCTTTAATGAATGACGGGGCATTTATGTATCCAGAGTAGTAGTGTAGGCAGCAGTCTATTAAATAGACATGGTGCCAAACATAATCATGGAAATCACTAAAAGAAGACAGGTTTAACACCGTATCATCATCATGACACATTAACTGAAGGTGAGCAACACATTTCAGCTATCGTGCCGCAGTAAAAGAGAAAAATGCGGAACATTTCTTGTTATTTTGCACATACCACTTTTAATTTTTTGTCGTTTTCAATCGTTAAGCACTAAGTATTCAAATCTAAACAATTATGTACACAGATCCTCTATTGGTTTCGACTAGGAGTCATATCCTAAATTGTTTCCAGCCATCGGCACTCCTCGTCCTTTAGTCCCCAACCAGGCAGACGTGTAGACCCAATGGTGCCAAGACGTGAAGTCATCGATTTCATTTGCTGTCGCCAGGTGGATGGTGGACTACCATGTCGCCTCCTCCAGTTCAGTCTTGCACGAGCAGACAGAGCATGATGGAGCAAACGCCCAGCTGAGATTTGCAGGACGTGACCGAGCCATCTTAACTGGCGCAACAAAACCAGCTTGCTGATGGGAATACTCGCATTCTCTGACACGACATCTGACTTCACTGTTGCAGATGTGTTGTTACCACCACACACGAGAAATCCTCCTCAAGCACCCGTTGTCAAAGGCCGAGAGCCGGCGCATGTCGCCTACGCGAACTGGCAAGAACTCGCTTCCATATAGCAACACCGCCCGAACGGTGGCATTGTAAACATGACCCCTTACCAAGAGGGAGACATCCCGACGACGCCACAAGTGCTGCGGATTGGCAAATGCCAACCGAGTTTTGGCGGTGCGAAGAGAAACTTCCTTTCCAATGGTACCACATGTTCAAGCTGTGTTCCTTCAACAGGGAGCATGGGAACGGTTGAGTGCCAAATCTGAAGCAGCACTTTAGACTTTGACAGGATAAAGCACACTCCGTGTACCTAGAGGCCTCAATCACCAAACGGTCTAGAATGGTTTGCATGCTCTATGAGTCGCCAGCAAGTAAGGCGATATCAACGGCATAATCCAAGTCGTTCGCTCGCTTACCCGGTAGTAGCTGTAGACCGAAATTTTGGTAACCATCTAGTGCTCTGGACAGGACGTCTTCAATCACAAAACTGAAGAGGAACGGGGACATAGGGCAGCCCTATCGTACACCTCTATTGAGATCGAAGGAGGACGAAAACTTGCCATACACCACTCTGCCGGAGATGTGAAAATACAGTGCGAGTAGGATGGCAGTGTACTTTTCTGGGACATCTTCCTTAGCAAACAACACAAAGTGCAGGTCGAGTAACCGAGTCGAATGCCGCAGAGATGTCCGGGAAAGCAACAATGGTAGGCCTCTGGTAAGGATGGCGAAGCGTAAATATTTGATCCACGCACCCACGGCCAGGTTCGAGGCCAGCTTGTAGTTGGTGGTACTGTGATTCAACAATGGGAGATAGTTTACGGAGTAGAATGAATGCCAATAGCTTGAAAGCAAACGCAAGGTGACTAGTGCATGTGGTGCCAGCACCCTAGTTAAACATCTAGACAATAACTGATTCGCCCCAGAAAGAAGGTAACTTTTCTTCAGGTCAGCTTTTGGAGAACGATGTAGTTAGCTGGCTAATGACAACGGCGCTTCCGTACTTGAACAACTTAGAAGGACTTCCATCTAAGTCGGCCGCTTTGAATCGTTTCAAGGGTCGAATCGCAACACAAACTTCTGCTTCGCACGGTAGATCAAAGGTGACGATACAGGGCCGGCAGCTAGGCTAGCAGAACAAACGCGTGGACTGTGAGGGACAATTGAACTGGGAATGAAAATGTTCGGCCCATCGGTCAAAGAGTTTCTGTAAGTTGGCAATAGGCGAACCATCCGTTTCGCAGATTGTCTCGCTGACACCAGGTCTTCTGTGTACTGAATGAGCTGGAAGAGCTTGAGAGTACTGCCAGAGGGCGGCGGCCTTCATTTTCGAAGCACGCTGGGACCACTAGGCTTCACGGTCGCTGAGGCCTTATTTGAGCTGCCGACTGACAGAACGGCGCACTTCATCATGATTAGACTCCGCTGGATTAGTACTGCGGCGGTCAAACAGATCCAAAGAGCGCGTGGAGATTCAGGCCTACATAGGGTGCTGAGTAAGACCAGACACTGCCCGGAAGAGATCATGGCCCTCTGCGTGAACGTCCAGTGTTCATCCATATCCTGCAGTGGGTCGCAGCCAAGTGCACTGGACAGGGAAGCTTGAGAGTTCTGCTGAACCGAGACAGTAGATAGCTTATTTGTGTCTACCTTACAGTGCTTCGTTTTCGAGGACCCTCCAAAACACATGCAGAGGTTCGAGCGGACAAGATCACGGCTTGAGTAAAGAAACGTGGACCTGATGGATCTGCAACCTCTTACACTGCTCATTTATCTGAAACTTACTAAGATATGATCAATCTGCGACCATGATTGATACGCAGAAGGGGGTCACCAAGTAGTGGAAAGCTTTCTCGAATGCCGAAAGCTGATGTTCATGAGAAACAGATGCTTATGTTCGCACAGTGTGAGAAGTCTCTTTCCATTATCTGCGGTTTATCGAGCAGATGGTGACCACTGAGGTGACTTTCGCATGATAATAGACGAGCGACCTGGGCGTTGAGATTCCCAGCAAGGACAACGATGTCGGATTTGCAGGCTCTGCTCAAGAGCCTGCAGTCAGTTGAAGCGTAAGCTGAGATCACAATTTGCGTCTCTCCTCCCGACCTGTTTATCTTGTATGATCCCCGAAGCCGAACTGCAGACAGTCGGCTATTAATCGGGAACCAGTACAGCAATGTAGCCTCGGCTTTGCTACTTAGCGCTACACCAACACCAGCCAACCCTGCCGCAGCTACTTCTGTCACTAGATAGACGTAAATGAAATATGGCTCAGTGTTCGGTGGGAGATCTCAACTAAATCACAGTACTGGGATATTGGAAGCGCGTTTCGGAAAGATAGCAAACATCGATGGCGAGGGATTCCAAGGTGTGTGCAAGACCAGCTTGCTTCCCGATCTGCACGAGTGTACGTGCATCGAAGCATGCCAGCCAAAAGAAGAATCGAGGCCGAAGGACTGCGACTGGGTGAGCTCTCGGGGTGTCAACGTAAACATCAGGAGTAACGGATAACAGTGACTGGTAACAAATGAACAGATGGCGTGTGAATGTGTGTGACTAGCAGAAGCAAAAGCAGCTGAGATCGAGATTGTGGATGGACAGTCCATGATTTTGTATCCAGCGATGTATGAGACATCATCCTCGGTCGTTTTTCTGTTGTTTCAATTGCGCAGGAGCTTGGATTGTGGCATCCTCATGTACATCTATCCACACTGGACCTGTGCTGGGAAGGTGGTGAGTGTAGTTGAATCTCGGTTTGAGATGCGACAATACCACTTTTATAACTGTTTGCATTTCGGTGTGTAAGTCACGGGTCAAGTAGATTTCACAGGCAAGTTCTTGTTGGACAAGTTAGTCCCATCTCAGACAAAAAGGTTACTCTTCTCTCCAAGGAGGGATCACTAGAAAGTTCTCGATAAATCTCTTCAGACCTCAGATAAAGGAGAGGTATAAATCGGGAAGAGAACAGATAGACGCAAGCAGACAATAGATGCGGGATGGAAAAGCATTGTAGACAAGGGGGTGACGAAGTGTAACAAGCCCATAAATGTGAAGCGAAGAGAGTGGTTCATCTGCAGATCCTGGTGCGCTTAGGGCTGAGTAGTCTGAGAGCGGTCCGAAAGCACAAGAGAGAGTACATACGAGACTGGATCCATTCTAATGAAGCCCAATGTCATTAGAACGAGAGAGCGAAAGTTCGGTACACAGGGCATCTTGGTAGGCTTGCATGACCGGGTACTGATAACTCAGTCGCCAAACGAGTGAGTCGAATTGTACACTTCCCGGTAAAGTTCATGGAAAAACGACAGCGTGCAGAGACATGATCCGAGTCAACGCAGGTATTCCAAAACGAGTGACAATCAGGGATGGAATTACGCCACCTGTAACTTATGGCAACGTGATCAATGTAAGTCAATTACTGGTCAGCTATAGGTGAACGACAAGCGGTACTTCGGCGCCCACTATGTCTAAAAGCGGTGCTCCGCGCATAGTTGCAATAGACGCTCATCATTGTCAATCTGTTCGGAGCTGAGTCCATACTTACCACGTAGCTGAGCACAGACGACCTACTTTCGCATTCAGATCCCCTATAACGGCAAGGAGATCTGAACAGGTAACCCTACGAATCAACGTGTCCACTTCGTGATAGGTGTCCTTGGCAGCACCAGAACTGCAGTCCGTGGGGGCACAAGCGAAAACCAAAAACAAACAGCGTCTAGGGTTACCTCGTGAATCCACCTTAGTTATGTCATCAAATGGGCCGGAAACAAACGAGGTTTCATAGGAATCCAATCTAGCACCGAGGTGCTAGACTTGAAAGTGAAAATGATGCCCATCCCAGCTTGGTTAGTGGTTTCCGCATTAGCGGCTCCGGATGCATACAACCAATAGCTAGAGCATAAACCAGGTGCGGTTAGTTCAACAATCCCGTGTGGATCATTGATCCTAGTTTCAGATACGTTACACATGTCAACACTGCGTGACCAAGTTGCATGCGAGTGCAGCTTGTTGACCTATTTGCCTTAGAGTGCGAACGTTAAAAGCCACCAGACAAACTGGATAGCGTGGCCTTGTAACGGGCTGCTGTCGATGGGCATCCTGTGGGTGGTGCGGGAAGTTGACTCCAATGACGATGCGGCTGTTGTCAATTAAGCCGGGAATTATGGGTCAGTAATGGGGGTCGGGAGGAAGCAGATGAAAATGAAAGGAGGCGCTAGAGGTAGCATGTTTTCGCTTATCCGCCCTGCTGTAGACAGCAGACAAGGCTACTTTTATGAGCTACGCGACGGCGGATGCAGAATGTGGTTGAATGTTAAGAAATAGTCATGGTTGTACGTGGGTTGAGATACTGCTAGGTTGCCAAAACCTGGGCAGGACGATTAGGGTTCTCAACCGAAAGCCTGCCTGCAAGGCATAAGGGAGGCGGTAATTATGCAGTTTTACAGAAACGAACGCCATCACATTTCCAACCTCCAACCTAGAGACTGTCTGACCTCCAACCATTGATCAAGCTGGTAGAAGTAGCTCTCTCAACGGGCAATGGGCCACCACGCAGTATAGCTAATGGGTTAGAAAGATATGCAAGGCGTCGCACCACATTGAGGTCGTCTCGTTGCAACGGTAGTTTTCAGCCAACGTCGACACACTCCCTTCTAGGCAATTGACTAGCAACCTAACGGTTTTATCCGGTTAAGTGCAATAGCGGCTAATAACACATGCTAAAGCAGCCAAAAACATGCATGTGAAGAAAAGGTTAGCAAAAGGTAGACAGTTCTAATTCAACAAGTAATTCAGCGCAATCCCAGAGACTGTCAATAATAACTAAATGATGCATCTCAGTAGCACTTATTCGATAAGACCAGATATGTACTTCAAGGGTACTAATGAGCAAATCTGAGCAGTCCGGCCGGTGGCTGAAAGCCATCTGCCTAGTAACCTGGACACCATCGCTTAGAGCATGCGCAGGGGATCGAGCGATCGTCGCAGTATCCTTCACCCACGCGCGACGCGGTGGTTGCCTGATAGTGAAGCGTCGGTACGGTGTACCAGCGTATTGCTAGTGTCGCTTTTGAGGCCGCAAGTGCACAGTGGTCTTGATCCACACAAGATATATTGTGGACCTTACAAACAATAAAGAAACGTACATCCTAGCATATCACAAGTCACAGAGGAGCTAAAAGGTCATAGACGTTCGATCGGCTATTGCACTAACCTATACGGCTAGGGGACCAAGTGCACAAGTTTCGGTTTGCCGATGCACACACATGGACTACCTAAAAAGTGACGGATAAGCCGGTAGTGTCAAACCAGTTTCAACAAAAAAGTAAGATGAATAGTAAAGCGTGCATTAGCATGACCAACTCATTCAGTAGCGCCAGTGCAGCAATTGGGTTTGACACACAAGAAGAATTACGATATTCGCGTGAGTTAGAGTATATTAACCAAAGGGATCATTCCGAACGAAAGGGTTAAATGATGTATGATCGTCTCAATCAGATACTCCAATGAAAACGAAACAATAAATCAGCGCAGACGGACCTCGTTCGACGAAGTGAGCTCATGAAGCAGCGTCCATAGACTGGCATACAGTCTAGGTAGTCGCACAATAAGAGTGCTGGAACGGATAAATTTTACTGGCCATTAGTAATATAGAAAAAGCAAACAAAGTAGCACTGGTCACAAAGTGTTGGAAAAATACAACCATTTAATTAACCTTGATCAAACCAAGACTTCCCGATGTGGTAAGTGTCTTACGGGACACAGTTGCACCTCTTCCCAGGCTCGCCTGTCACTGTGACTAAGATCAGCTACAGGAGCCACTATCCGGATACGTCGGTGAATACAAAACATTCACGCGACATCTCTAGCGACTTCACATCGATGAAGTCTATAAGCCACAAGACGGTTACATGAATAGGCAGGATTGTGGGTTAATCGTTGTGGCGCGTGTAATCACAGATGTAACGAAGTGGCTGCCACAATGGAAACTTGGTAGTTGTTTCTATCAGGATTGTCCTACAACGAGTCTTGAATTTCTTTTATTTTGTGGTTAAAGCGGTGCAAATGTTTCTGAATAAAAAAATGCAGGGTAACTCTGAAGGGAATGGAAAAAGCGCACAGCAGCCATTGGAGACTAGAAAACTATGGATTAATGTAGTGAAACGAGGAAAAGGAGCATCAGTACAACGCATTTTAGCAAAAGGAAAAACAGTTAAGTCCCCTCACCAATCCGTAAAGCAGTGCCTCAAAGGATTTACTTCTGCTTTTAGTTCACGTATTGGAGCTTGTATGTCCGCGCTGAAGTTTGCAGGAACATGGAGCGCAGATGAGGCGTAAGTTGAAGGTGCACGGGACAGATCCGGACTGGACGAATCTTCCTTAGGGCAACCCAGCAGAAAATGAGCATCAGTAATAAATTTTTGAAAGGCAGGATAGTAAACTTGTTCAAGAGTTGTCTTTACATATTCTCCAGCGGAATCATAAAGTGAACGATTGATCGGTCCGAGAGAGACCGTGTAGCGAACCTTGTATCCAGTGTGATACAAAGCCATTCGAGTAATTATTTCTGCTCTCACTCGTTCAGGCAACGGTACCTCGAAAAGAGCTCCAGATTTGATATAAGCCCTGTAAATGACCTTTGCGACCTGAAACAACTTATCAGGAGTGTCCAGATTCTCACTACAGCGAAATCCCTTGCATGCGAACCAAAAGTCGAGCAAATGACCAAGGCAAAATTTAGACGAGAGAAAGCGATTGAAGAGCTCCACTCCCGCGGAGTCGCACAGTAACTCATCAACACTGTTCAAAAACCGATTGCCATACCGACATAAACATGACGCATCGCACCAAGTACCAAAATCTGCCGTCAGATGAGGCAAAACATCGCACCGGCTGATACACAATTCAGTCATTCCTCGAAATTAGCGTGTCGGGTTATCGAAGTACGGTAAGGAGCAAGCGGGAAATGATCTGGTATGGGAATCAGTTACTAGTAGATAGTATGCCAAAATAATGGTTGCTAAGTTGAAAAAACAAATCGTAAAATATTTAAGCGGTAAGTAGTGCTTAAAAGCGACACAAGATCAGAATTTTATTATCTTGACACGCACGGGAAGTAACGGAGCTCACAACGGAACTCACTTCTGCACTCTACCAACCAACGAGTCAAGTTCAAGTTCAATTTGGACAGGAACTCTGGGAAAATTCCCATGTGTGCTTCTTCTTCAATATGTCGTTGAACCAAGGTGGTTTCCGGGAGCGGTTTGAAACCAAGAAGCGCCAAAGCAATACACGCGAATCACATCACGGTCAACAAATCAATACCCACGCGACCTGCACTAGCAGCCCCCGTTGTACCGGCCACGTGAATAAGAACAAAGCTGAGAAGGGAATCAACCAAAACAGAATAATGTTAACTGTAGTACAGGGGAGAATGTGTGGATAAGACAATAATAGCACTCGATGTGAGAAGCCAAGGAAATGCATGTAGAAATTAAGAACCAAACGGAAAGGTCTGAAACTGCAACCCAAGGGCGTCCAGTAGACGTTCAAACTACTTCCCCGTTGGTGCTAACACTACTTCGCTAGGTATTGCGTGCCTTGAGTCGACGACCCTGCGTGATAAACGAAAGTCAGCTCTAACGCGATCAGATCTGGGTTTATGGAGCGCCAGATTTGACCACGATGAGATGGTATCTGAGCTGGATGGAACAGACTAGTTAGGTCAGACATAATCTTGCCGGTCAATATACGGTACGTAAGCATCAGAGCTCCCCGAAGACGCCTATAGTGCAGCGAAACCTCCGCAACCTGAGCGGCTTATCAGCCTACGTGAGATGCCTCCATCCTTGAACCAATTTTGTGCCAACTCGTTCAAGTGTCATCTTGTGGCGTACCAAGCATTGGGGAAAAGCCTGCACGCAGTACTCCAAGTATGGCATGACAAAGGCTAAGACCAATATAACAAACATTTCATTTGTTATAATGCCGAATGACCTGCGGATCGTCCACAGCATTCGGAAACCCTTGCGGGTAGCATTTGTCCAGTTCTCGCTGGATTTGAATTCAGAGGATAGCGCGATACCCAAGTTGGTTTGGTCAGTCACTTGACGCAATATATATTCGCCAAGTACGTAGGGAATTGTGGAAGTGTTTGATCCTATGTGCAGGACCGCACACGTGGCAAGGTTGATTGGCAGCTACCACAATTCTGATCACTTCCCAAGCTTGACAAGAGCTGTCTGCAAAGCCACGGGTCCAGCAACATCGCTCACTGTATTCCAAACTTTTATGTCATCCGCAAACATAAGGGATGGCAGCTTAAGCTTCTCAGCCTGGTCACTGACGTATGGTACAAACAGTAGAAGTCCGATAACCGCCCCCTGAGGAACACCACTCAGGACGGCTTGTCTGAAAGACAGCCCACAACCCACACGAACGCGCATCTGCCTACCTTCTAGGAAAGCCAAAATCCCCTTCAATTTTTGGCCTGAAACTCCTTGAGAATCTGGTGTTCACAAAAGGCAGCAATTCTGCACGACGCAAAAGGCTTTAGAAAAGTCGAGGAACAAATCATCCACCTCCTGTCCTTGATCCATAGCCTCAGTCCAGCACGCTCGGGCTGACATGAGTGGCCTCAGCGGAACCCATGTTGTGACGGGTTGAGCAAACTGAACTTAGCCAAGTGCTTCTCCAGTGCTTCTCTAATACTTTCATTAATACACTTGTCAGGCTAACGGGTCTATAATTTTCAATTAGGTGCTTATAACCCTTTTTGAAATTAGGACACACTTTAGCATTTCTCCAGTCAGCAGATAAGGAGAAGCTACGGAGAATTCTCAGGGACCTTTGATCGGTTTACACAGCAACCCAGCCATTTGGTACAAACGTTTTGGATGGAGGGCATCTATCCCCGCAGCTTTCTTTGGATTCAGGTCACAGAGGAGCTTGCGTACCTGCGCTTCTGAGATGGAAATTTTCGTCAGGATGGAAGCTACTGGTATCTTTGCCTGAATTCGATATTAGGCAACGGAGGTTCATGAGCAAACGACCCAGCATACTGTTCCGCAAGTGAGCAAGCCTAGGTCAGAGAGGTTGAAAGATAAGTGCCGTCAGGTCTGAACGGCACAGGGACAGGCGAATTCGAATTGCATGGCCGTTTGACATAACCAAAGCACCTTTTCGGGTTTGTTGATGCGGACCTAGTCATCGCTAGTTCATGCCTCATGCTTGCGGTTTGCAGCTGTTGTTTACATGCATTTCGGACGCCTCGGTAGCGGTGATAGGTATTTTCTGAGGAAGGAGATACCTAAGTCCCCCAATACCTAGATCTCCTACTCAGCATCCTACGGCCCTCAGAGTCAAACCCACTAGGCTTTGCCTCCACTTTTTCCTTGCTGAGATTGAAATGTGGGGAAGGGAAATCTCGCCAAGAAAGGATTTTAACTTGTCCCAAGCAACCTGGAGGTATTAATCTCTGAAAGGATATTGGGTTGCTTTGCTGTCTTGTTCCTGATGGCCTGAAGATCATCGCGCCCGATATTTGGCATCCTGATACTACACACTTCACGGCTCCGCCTTAATGCGCGGTAGAATAATAGGCAAACGTGCTCACTAGATTCCACGGGGAAGCGTACACCACATCTCGTACAAAATCCATCGATTTCGCGAAGTTGAGGTCAAAAATGGACGGCTTTCGGTCCTCCATAAACCCAGCGCGCCGTTGTACAAACTGATGAATGGATGCTTGTAAGGATGGGTGAAGAAGCTTTTTAGATATACGTCCAAATGCTGCGGTTCAGAAATTGCTCTAATCAACCTCAGGAATATTCAAAACACCCATAAGGAGACATCTATTTTTGTATGACTACGAATGATATAGCCAGGTCACCACATTTCCTTGTCCAGGATGTCGGAGAACAGTCGCGTCTCGGTGAAAGCAAGTACGTCTGGCAGGGAGCTTTCTACAAAAGTGCCAACCTCGCACATCTTGCTCCACAGACTACGCAGGTTGCTGAGGATTACGTTAAGGAAACTGGGATCGTAAGTCGGCGTCTGGGTGCCACCAGAACTGGCTCTGGAAAGGCGGAAGTAGCCCTCCGGCTCACCACCCGAAAACCCAACAATCGAAGACCCGTTTAACCCGCCTGGCGACGGGCTTTGCGGCTCTTTATGACGGTCCTCACTTTCAACCTATCAGCCAATGGGAGGTCAGGTTGAAAACTGACCCCAGAACCCTTAAGTTTAAAATCGAAACGCAGCACCGTATGACTCTCGTCCGGTGTTGAAACAAACTAGTTTCGGAGTTTGACGGGGTATGACGTCCGAAACATCGAGCGGCACAGACCCAAGCCTAACGAGTTTGCGTACAGTTACTCCAGGAAACCTGGACGGTAGCAGTTTGGGAAAGCAAATCTTAAACCATTTTTATGTCATCACGCATAGGCTCCTTTGGAAGAGCGGCGCTAGACTCCGTGACATGCCTAACGATGACACTGCTATCAGTGTAAGCATCACTGCGGTGGCGGTGCATACTCCACGCGCCACAGTCGCAGAAGCCTGCGACTGGCTGGCTGGTAGCTTGGATGCAATAGCTCCGTAGGAAGAGGCTTTGGGAAGAGACGCCGAAGAACTCAATACTGAAGGCTTTGTAAACCACGTGCTTACCTGGTCCTCTGTACAATCCGATACTACCGCAAGGTGTAAGTTTACAGCTTTCTTCTTCTGGCTCCGCTTACGTTTTGCTGGCATGGTCTGCACTATTTCGTTAGTAGTTGTGGAGTCACGTACTTTTTCCAACTGGTTAGCGCCAACCAGCTAACAAGCTGTTGCTGCATAGGGGGTTAGGTCGACGAAATCCGTTTGCTTGCTACTATCCGCTAATTTTACCTGACCGACAACAACGGATGATGTCAGGCGATCTACTAGACCTTCAACTTTCCGATACAAAGTTGCTAACAGCAAAGACAACACTTTTTCCATGTTTGTCAGTCTGGAAACTAGCGAATCGGATCAATCGTTCGTGGTTACGCAGCGCTGAGCTGTAAGCTTAAAACAACCTTCACAGCAATAAAGTAACATCTCATAGCTTGCCAAGCGAACATACTGACCATATCGGATTTTTGCACATTCTTGATCATGCATCATTATGTCAAAATGATCATGTCTGTAAAGGCGTGCCTCACCTTGTTGAGAATGAAAGATTTATTTATTTAACCGGAAATTAACCTTATTGTCGCAGTTAGTCTCGGCAGAACGCGAGAAGACTGCCAAGTTTCTGCCCCATAATATTGTCTGCCGAGACAATTCTTTGTTCTTAGTGCTCTTAGCTATGAGCAACGTGTTAAAATGGGCCTGGCCACAAATGTGCTGATAAATCGAAGAGCAACCGGCGAAATTAAGCTCCATATTGCGAATTTTCGAGATGTGCAGAGATTCCTAAGAGTAGGTTGGGGGCCGCTGCTAGTTCTACCCGCACTGAAACATCAACTATGATACATGGAGCCCAAATGCGGTTTGCCAACATGCGCAGCATGTGCAACAACCTTGGTGAGGTCATCCCACCTGCCTTGGAGCAACGTACAGTATTGACAGCTTCGACTATGACCAGACTATCTTCAAAAATTCCCGCTGGTGAGTATCATTGCCTGGCTACCCGATTTCTAGAGCTTTTGCTACGGAATGAAGGTAGGTGGTGTTAGTCTGTACAGGAGGACAGATCTTAAAGCGCAAAATCTCGAGTCGATCAGCTATCCTGGTGCGGTGGTGTTCTGATGGCGGATGCACGACAGTTGCTAACCCCTTACAGTCGGTTCAGTGTACAGAGCCATACCCGGTAAAGGTAACTGTGTCCTGAAATCAACCAAGACCTATGGGATGGACAGGGACTGCCTGTTTCTGGGTGATTAGAATGCATCAGATATTGATTGGGATATGTCTCATTGGAGGCTTTCTCCCACCCCATTCGCTGCGGGCCTTCTTTAGCAGTCCTCGAAACCAACTAGCCATAACATTTACCCACGCCTAGAAAGATACTTCCAGGCCAGGCAAGACATATTCTAGATCTGGTGCACGCCCCAACTTTATCTGACACTTCTGGACTGAGCACACCGCTGCCAGTTTGTCATGGCCACCACTGTTGTGGTCACGTAGTCTTGTCACCTAACAAAGGAAGATACGGCCGTCATTTTTAGTGTCCTGACCATCACAAGCGAGTGATGGTTGGCAAGCTTGACTGACACATTTTGCACGATCTAAAACTTGACAGTTCCTGGAGCACTTTACACTCTATACTGACCTTAGTAAGTGAATAACTGTTTAGTGGTTCTCCCTAGATTGCTCGAGAACTATGGCACCTACTGAACCAACGGAGAAAACTATGGGATAGATGCAAGTTCACTTAATTGATCTCGGATTATTCTAATTACAAGTTGGTTAGAAACCTCCGTTTTCTGAGGAAGCACTTGAACATCCAACATTATGAACAGATGGCTGAATAATCCATACCTATGCCTAAGATACCCTATGCGTTCATTAACAGAAGTACCAAAGCCAGCTGTCGCATAGGGGCGTTGATACCCCATACAACTCGCTGTACTGGAAGATGATGCGAAAGCGGGATCATCTGGCAAGGCATTACTCCTCAGTATGCCCGCTGACAATTCAGTCTACCAACGGTCTACTCCCATAACCCGGTGAACACCATTGACTTTTCGATCTCTTCTGAAGAGTATTTTCCTTTTCGCACTCTATTTGCATAAATTTTTCAATCAGACGTAAATCTCTTCGGACCTGGATCTAATCTATCCTCGGTTGAACGGTCTTATCTTCCTTACTGCTCCCTGACATCCGAGACGTTATCAATCGAGGCTCTACATTTCAAACATTCCGTCCCCCTCATCTCCAGACCTTTCCTTGTCATGCTAACGGGCTTTTCATATAGCTGCTGTCGTCCCTTTTCTTCTGACACTCACCTCTGCTATCCACAAGTTAATTTGGCGGCCTAGCCTCATCTTGCTGGCCTATCCGGATTCGTATGAACGGTCTCCTGCCTTCTCACTCACTCGGACTTCTGAGATCCCAATGACCTAGGCTCTGCCGACGTAACGTACTGTATCCCTCAACTATAATGCATTGTTCTCCCTGATAAATCCTTATTACTACGTCCCCTTTCTTCGTGTACGTGCCTATTCTGCCGATGCTTTCCTTTATTACTTAAACCTAAATTCTACGGTTTTCACTCTTTGAGCTGATTTTTTAATCTCGTCTCAATGGTCTCTTTGTTTCCGACTATTGTGACCTGAATGACCAGGGATGGGCACACTTATCAGTCTGCTTTTCCGTCTCAGTGGTCTCATTGCTTTTGACTGCTGTGACCCGATTTATCAGCGATAGGCAGTATGGTCTCCTTTTTTCTGAGCTCTCTCGGGCTTCTGCGATCTCACTGTTCTAGTCACTGCCGATGTAACGCTTTGTTACCCTCACCTCAAGAACGTTGCTGGTCGTGACTAATCGCTATCTACATGTCCCCTCTCATCCTTAACGTATCAATTTCTGCCGATTCGATCCGACAAAATTCATAGCTTACTATTACGCCTTTCTCCTTATGAGCCGACTTTCTAGTCTGGTCTGAACGACCCACCTTCCGACTTCTGTGATCCTAATGATCAGGGGTCGGCAGACCCGATGTTCTGTTCATACCACGTCGGGAATATCGCTGACTTTTCCACTCATCAATGAAAACTTTTCCTTTTCTCATTTTGTTTGCATTCCATTTTCCACTGGTCAGGCAACTCTCCGGATCTGGCACTACTCTAGCGGCGTGCCACCGGCAAAATGCTTTCTGACTACTTCCTTACATTCCAAACGTTAACGATCTAGGCTCTGTTGTCCTGGGGCTCTGTCCCCCTTATCCTGAGACCGTTCCTCGGCATGCAACCGCCTTTTCATATAGCCACTTGCTTCCCAAACTGCTTTCTGATGACACTCATTACTTTATTTCCACCTTACTTTGGAGGCCTAGCGTCAGATTGCTGACTTACCCGGGTTTGACTGTATGCTCTCCTGTCTTCTGACATCGCTCGGACTTCTGTGATCTAATGATCTAGACTCCGCCGACGAAAGTCTGTTACCCTCACCGCAAGACCACCGCTGGTCTGAACCTTAACATGTCCATTTCTGTTGATGCTCTCTGTCAGCACTTAGACTTTACTAATACGACTTTCCCCCTACGAGCTGACATTCTGGGCTCGTCTCAACGATCTCGTACCTTCCGACTTCCGTGACCCTAATGATCAGAAACCGGCAGCTCCAACCTGGAGCATATCGTTGGCTCTCTTTTTCTTTCTCTTCTCACCCATAGAGCCCTTTTTGCACACTCCAGTCTGACTTATCTGGTTCTGGCTGTACGGCCTCCTGCCTTCTCTCGGACTTCTGAGTTCTAGTCTCTGCAGACGCAATGCTCTGTCTCCCCCGCCTCCAGAGCACTGCTGCTCATGAATCATCACTAGTATATCCGCTTTTATCTTTAACAATTCCTTTCTGTTGACGCTCTGTTAACTTTCTGACATTTATAATAAGGCTTTCTCTCCATGAGCCGATATCCTCATCTCATCTCCATGGTCTCCTGCTTTCCGAATACTGAGCCCATACTTTTTAACCATCGACTGGTCCAAAGGTCTGTTCGCAACACCTCGATATTTTTGTAGGCTCTTCCACTTCCCCTTAAATGTCTCCTTCACGATTACATTCTTTCATTTTCGCTCTCTGTCTGCCTTCCTTTATCCATTGGACGGGTAACACTTCGGGCCTGGCTCCACTCTAACCTCGTCTGACCAGTCTCCTATTGTCTGACTGTTTCCAGAAATCAGAGACGCACGTGTTCTAGGCTGTGCAGTCACAACACACCCTGTCCCTCAACCTGTGAGCTTCGTTTGATATGCTAACGGGCTTTTTATATAGCCTCTGTAGTCCCGCAAATTTACTTTCTCGTGACATTCACCACGGTTATCCCCACTTTACTCTGACTGCCTAGCTTCAGCTTGCTGACTTATCCAGTCTCATCTAAACGCTCTTTTGATTCCTGACCCCTCCCCAAACACTCCTGCTTCATCTTCCATCTTTCATTCTTTACTGATCCGTGTTCCGCTCGATTCTCGTCGTATTTCGCCACTTATGATATACGTGTATATGCGATATTTAAATAACAATTACATGCATAGGGGTACAATAGTTCAGGCATCGCCGCAATTGATTGACTGCATTCCAGATGCATTCCTTTCTTCTGTCTGTGTGGCTGTCTCTGTTCGTTTCCTTTTTCTCCCGAGTCTGTCACAGGTACGGCGACACGCACCCTGGGAATTGTCCTCCGTTTCGACAACAATACAAGGCACACAGTTCCTTCACCTGGACATGAGCGGAAAATTATCAACTTTTTACAACTTACTAACAGGACAAATCAATCAATATCTTCCACTGATACAATTCTTCCGCGGCATGAACCACCGAGTTCAATTTACCTAACAATACCTCTTCCACATATCTCTTGACTGGAGGACATTCGACTACGGAAGGCACATTCTCCTGCCAATACAAAGCTTGAACAATCGGTCATTCTAAGCTCTTCAATCCGCTTTGACCGCTCAAATGGCCGTGGTTTCCCCTATCTCTAACCAATTTCACTACATACCCAGGATGATCTGCGATTCTTTCTTCGGAATCTGTCTTGTCCTCCAAGACTTCAACATATTTCAACGTATATTCTCCGAGACTTCACGTGGTTCTGCAGGTGATCAACACATCATATCCAGAAAGCATGCTTAGTTCCTGACCTACCAATCTGGCACAGGAGAGGACCCAGGCACGCAATGGCCACTCGCATAGCGCATCAGAAAAATGGGACGCTACTTGACTGCGAATAACGGAGCATAAAAACGTTCAACAAGAAACATAGCCAGTTACAACTTGCCATTCAATGGATTGGCGGCAGTGTTTCAGGACGTGGTGGGTTTTCGCCTGGCAAGCGTTCTCCCTATAAAAAGCCACAAATGTCCGTTTAACAACACTGCAACGTGGCGAATGTGACTCGCCACCGAATAAGGTCACAGCCCATAACTTCACACTGGCAGCTCAATTAGAATCATCACGCTGGATAGCTTACTCTTCAGTTATCTTCCAATGGACCACTCAGGATTCTCTATCTATTATTAGTCGAGGTATGGCTGCGATACATGGCAGAGCGATTATGTCCAAACAAATGGATCCCGATCCCACTACCACCAAATCATTCTTTCGCATGTTCACCACTGCACAGTTCCAAGCATGGACACATGAACAATTTTCTACTGTCACTACAGTTCCCATAAAATGTCTGCTCAGCTGTACATACCTAATCATGCCTCAATTGGCGTGCCTCGCATAGTCGTGAATAAAATATTTATTTATTTATGGGGGAGGTGTAGGGGAAAATAGGTCACCGATTTTGACCAAGGCGAACGGCACTCATGTCAAGAGAAGGGGCTTACACAATCACACGCTACGTACGGCAGTTCGGTTACATTATCGTGACCACAATGTGGCCTGAACATCCTGTAATCGGCCCACTCCTCAGTAGTTGATATGTTGCAACAATAGGCTATAGCCCTAGACTGGTTTTGCTGGGGGTCATTACAGCCTACGCGGATACAATAACGTGGCAGGTGCGAAAGCTAATAGAGAGACGGGCGAAGCTGGGACACCGCCTACCTGCTTCATCCGACATGGTCCCATTGACCGATTCGGACAAGGTT
>OX104060.1:26125820-26370791 GCA_944474145.2 Dicrocoelium dendriticum | reverse complement strand
GGGCCTGGCCACAAAAGTGCTGATAAATCGAAGAGCAACCGGCGAAATTAAGCTCCATATTGCGAATTTTCGAGATGTGCAGAGATTCCTAAGAGTAGGTTGGGGGCCGCTGCTAGTCCTACCCGCACTGAAACATCAACTATGATACATGGAGCCCAATTGCGGCTTGCCAACATGCGCAGCGTGTGCAACAACCTTGGTGAGGTCATCACACCTGTCTTGGAGCAACGCACAGTATTGACAGCTTCGACTATGACCAGACTATCTTCAAAAATTCCCGCTGGTGAGTATCATTGCCTGGCTACCCGCTTTCTAGAGCTTTTGCTATGGAATGAAGATAGGTGGTGTTAGTCTGTACAGGAGGACAGATCTTAAAGCGCAAAATCTCGAGTCGATCAGCTATCCTGGTGCGGTGGTGTTCTGATGGCGGATGCACGACAGATGCCAACCCCTTACAGTCGGTTTAGTGTACAGAGACATACCCGGTAAAGGTAACTGTGTCCTGTACTCACACAAACCCTGGGATGGACAGGGACTGCCTGTTTCTGGGTGATTAGAATGCATCAGATATTGATTGGGATATGTCTCATGGTAGGCTTTCTCCCACCCCATTCGCTGCGGGCCTTCTTTAGCAGTCCTCGAAACCAACTAGCCATAACATTTACCCACGCCTAGAAAGATACTTCCAGGCCAGGCAAGACATATTCTAGATCTGGTGCACGTCCCAACTTCATCTGACACTACTGGACTGAGCACACCGCTGCCAGTTTGTCATGGCCATCACTGTCGTGGTCACGAAGTCTTGTCACCTAACAAAGGAAGATACGGCCGTCATTTTTAGTGTCCTGACCCATCATAAGCGAGTGATGGTTGGCAAGCTTGACTGACACATTGTGCACGATCTAAAACTTGACAGTTCCTGGAGCACTTTACACTCTAGACTGACCTTAGTAAGTGAATAACGGTTTAGTGGTTCTCCCTAGACTGCTCGAGAACTATGACACCTACTGAACCAACGGAGAAAACTATGGGATAGATGCAAGTTCACTTAATTGATCTCGGATTATTCTAATTACAAGATGGTTAGAAACCTCCGTTTTCTGAGGAAGCACTTGAAGAGCCAACATTATGAACAGAAAATGGCTGAATAATCCATACCTATGCCTAAGAAACCCTATGCGTTCATTAACAGAAGTACCAAAGCCAGCTGTGGCATAGGAGCGTTGATACCCCATACAACTCGCTGTACTGTAGGAAGATGATGCGAAAGCGGATCATCTGGCAAGGCATTACTCCTCAGTATGCCCGCTGGCAATTCAGTCTACCAACGGCTGAGCCTAGACCTTACAGTTGTCTGCATCAGATTCAACACAGCCCAGTAACTGTTGCGATTAGTTAGCTTCTTTTAAACAAATGTATAGCAGCGTCAACCGCCATGGATTGATAAAGAATATCTTGTACTATTGAGACGACTTGTAAAGATCTGGAAGCGGTTCAGGCCCACATCCCCGATGAGTAAGCATTTTACAACAGAGAGAACTCGTCACAACTCAGTAAACGTTGTGAGCTTCTAGCGCAGCATTCAGTCCACTACCATAATTTGCACCATAGCGTAACTTTCTATTTAGTTTCCCGACAATCCTGACAGTGAGCCGCCCAGGAGGAGTAATTAATAGGTTTGGTAACTGGCTGACTCTAGTCTATCAAGTTCTTGGTTGATGATTGAAGCCACTACAAAGGGAACCGGCTGATTTGGTGGGAAGACTATCTTCACCTCCAGCCGTAGGGATTAATTGGGTTTGCCTTTCGTGCAAATGCCTAGATCAACCTGCAACATAGGTAAATATTTCCTCTGCAAGGACTCCGTCCGATTCACAGGTGCGTCGCCTACTTAGTTACACACGGAATATCAGCAGTTCCGTGTTGTCAATCCAGTCCAGACCAAGTAAATTAAGCTCAGGTACCTTGTTACTTAGTAGAACCATTAAAACTTGCAAGCTTTAAACACAACTAGGCGATAACTTTCACCGGCCAAATTTAGTGGTCCTACTGAGGCATTGGTTACAATCCGAAATATTCTTTAAACAGGTGCTTGACTGCTTTTCTTCCAAGTTTCCTCGGATTTTACCGTAATTTCCAAGGTAGTGCCAACTTGGCGACATACGGACACTTGGTGCGCAGCCATGGCACCGAAGCTACTGTGCATTACGACTCGCGCCTGGAAGTATAAAAAGCAAGATAACAACAAAACCCTTGCTTTGTTAGAGCTGTGGGTACCATCGTTTCAGAAAATTTGGTGGAGCTTCCATTGTTGAGCTCCGCTTTGCAGCAATGCTCATCCTTTCGATTCCGTTTGTTACGTTTGTGAAAACGATGCTTCTTTAATGGGTAGAATATGACGAAGTGCCATTCCTCCTCTTGCCAGCATGCAGCGGTTAACATGTTCGATTTTACGAATTTCCGGGCCATCGCTGCAGTACGGAGCTGGTTTGACAGCGCCAACATACCCCAGGGACATCGACTGAGGCCGTGGGGAATCAAAACTTGTCGTTGCAAGTGGCGTGAACTCTGGTACTCGGAGGTACAAAACATAAGGTTGATGGACGGGTTCTGCACAATTTCGCTAGTCTGAAGCATGCTCATTTTGGGATGTTCCGTTGCTTTCAGAAAACAAACGATAATTAACTCCTTGGACTGATCAGCTCTAATTACTTATTTGCTTGAAAAGCTAGCGCCGACAAGTTACGATAATATGCATTGGTTATTGCTGCTTATAAATAAATAAATAAATAGTTAATTCTCAGTTTCATAGAGACACACCAACACAGGCATGATCAAGGTTCGCGTAATCATGTTCATCACGCCACCATTTGTATACGTTGTTGGCATTGGTTAGCCTAACACCCTCCTCGTAGTGTCAGCTGGGTTCTTCTGGCTTAACCCGTTCCCGCAAATAGGTCGGCGGCAGTGTTTCAGGATGTGGTGGCTTTTCTCCTGACAAGCCTTCTCCCCACAGAAAGCCAAAAATGTCTGCTCAACAACACTGTGACGCGGCGGACGTGACTCGCCAAAAAATAAGGTTACAAATAACTGAAGGTTTAATCCAAACTCTATTGCTGGCCACTCATCTCTCTTCTAGCGCGCCATTCTGCGTCGTCCTTCTTACTCTCGTCAACGCTTCCTGGCAGCAGCCAGTCATTGTTGGCCCCATGTAGCTTGGAATGAGTCACTCCTTTACTCTCCAGCCTTCATTTTCCTCGAACGTCTGTCTATCTGCTCTTCGCTCGCCTGTTGATTTATTCATTGAAGCTGTAGGTATCCAGTAGTAGACAAACGTCTTAATGATATGGCTACACCAGCCACTGATACATCCTTTCCTAGAGCCACTATCTCTGCTTAGCAGGAGCTGGTCGCTGTAGGCTCTATTCAACTCTGCGGATACCCGGAGCTCGCTAAGGGTCACTCCTTCCCTACAACGTTTATTCTCTTGGTATATTTTCATCACAGCTCAGCTGGTTTGTTTACCTATCCTTTGACACTGTAGTTATTCATTAGTAACTAGAAGGATTAACCTAACAAGCACTTGGCCACTGAAACTCGGTACTTTAGCGCCATCTCCGATCTTCTTACATTCAACACTTATACTTCCGTTCATATCCATTTAATCCTAGCTTGCTTCTAGTATGCTCAGCTTCCTATCTTCATATACCCATGTACATAATAGTCATTATGTGTCCGAGATAATCCCCATCCCGTGGAGTATATATAGCTATGGCCACATCGTCACTGTATCTTTTGGTTTCCGATAACAACCAATCGCGATTACATACCCACCATCTGGTCTCAGGTTTAATTCTAACGCCGATAGCTAGTACCTGTTGAATTACTTACCGGAACCCTGCTCTTTATCCTCATGTACATACAAGTATTTTACTCATTAGGCCATGCCTTCTGCATAATTGAAAAACATTTTCAGTGTAATATCTGTGCACATGGTACACCAGTTGTCTCAAGTAAACGTCCTAAGGTTGGATTTCCCAATGCTTGGTACAATGACTGTCCCTTTTGGTCTTCTCTCGGCCTGTTCCTCTCTTTCCCTTTTTTCTGAGGTCGTGCACATCTGAGAGATCCCGGATTGTATTGAGTAATTGCCTCCGTCTGGAATGGGACGAAATAACCAACAAGGACTTACTTAGACCATGGCTCCACTTCCAGACTAGCCATCTGCACCCAACTACTCAACCACCGGTGTCCAGTGAGGGTAGCTGGACACGAATTCTTCGCTCCCCGGCAAATATACATAATCAGAGAAGGTGAGACCCCATACTCTGGAAATTCTACTTACCTGCAAAATCACACTTTCTCCTCGACTGACCCCAACGTCTACGTTGGAATCTGCCTGTGCCATTTGTCTGGCCAACAGAGGAGTCACTAGACTGCGAATAACTGAAGGAACTAATCCTTTATAACCAGCTTTGCCAGTTGCAGATGAACGAGCACAGCAACCTACGACAGTGTTCCAGGATGTGGTGGGCGTTCGCCTGGCCAGCGTTCTCTCTATAAAAAACCACAAAAGACCGTTTATCAACACGGTGAAGTGGCGGATGTGACTCGCCACTGAATAAAGTCACTGCCCACTGTTACACGCTGGAATATCGACTAGTCATTTTTCGATATTCTACTGACACGTACAACAGAGTTACTCTTTCTTCACATACTGACCCCACTCTAACTACGGTGTCATTTTTATTTACTGTACGCACACTTGAAACCATTTTCTTGGCACTGCACTGTTGACTTTGCTCCACATGAGCGCTTCGAATGTTTCTGCAAATTGTACAACTTTGGCCACCGCCAATTACCTGCTTTGTAACGTATCTGTTGTGTCACATAATTGCTTGTGAATTTTGATCATACCTGAGTTGGTATGGCTCGATTAATTCGGGAATAAAATATTTATCCCGCAGATATCCAAATAAGCCTTTCCAACCCATGGACACCAACCTTCTATTCGCACATTGCCGACCATATCAAAAATTCAAGAATGGTGCGGCACAAGTACAATCACAAACTGGTCATCGGCATCCGGTTTCGGATTTGTCTGTCACTGTGGCCGGCTACAGGACGCCTGTATCTACAGAGGGACCACGGATGGCTTGAGTTGCCCCACCCACAGCTTCAACCACACCCCATATCTAGTGTAAACTCGAAGGAATAAGACCGGGAGGCATGTGGATGGGAGCCACGGTTCATCGACGGAGCCGGCCAACACTCCTTCACAGGCAAACACAAGCACGCTGTATTTGGGGAAACAAGCGCACACAATGCGGTGGTTGGACCGTTTTCCGCACCACACTGAGTGCGTGGAACCACTCGTCGAGTCTAGCAACATCACAAGGATCGTGCACTCCGTCCCCTCTACTGCCGACCAACTGTCTCCTGGAGCCAGTATGGACGAGGTAGTGGGTAAGAGACAGGCAGGCACCTTGTCAGCATGCACGTCATGCGCAGCCACACCGGGGATATCAAGAAACAGCCACTAAGTTGAAATGACAAGATGAAGTAAAACAACTCAGATAATGCCTACAGCTACGGCGGCATAACGCTTCGCTAAATTGGCGTATAAAATAAATTGGTTACGAACTAATACGTGACAAGTTCAAGACGTCAGAAGGTATACTTTAAAAAAGGCCAGAAGCGCGAAAAGGTTATCGAAATTAACTACCATTGGCTTAAGCGACGTGTGCAGGCTTATACAAGGTAGTACATGTTGACATTAAGATGAAAAAGAAAAGCGTTAAGACAAATTGCAGACCCACCACATGAAAAAGAGACTTAGCATGCATCACGCGGTTGGTAAATCGTATGCAGCGTAACTACAAACGGTGCGCCGATTCGGCTTACGTTCTCTGCAGGACCCGTCTTTACTTGGGTAGTGATCCCGAGTGGCCTCGCTCATAGCTCAATAGGCCTGCCCGATCAGGCGCTCGCAATCACATGTGCTGCAGCTCGATGTCGATGGTGCACAACCCATCGGTGCTTGCCGCTACCACACTTGCCGATCCTTCTTTGCATGTATGAGGTCTTTCTCATGCACATCGGCAACTGCCTTCGTGATTAGATCGCGCCATGCATGCCGACCAACCGCCTTTGATTCCCATGACCTGCACTCAAGATTAGAACGTGAAAGGCTCACTTTGATCATGTCCTGATAACGTAACTTTGGTTTCTCCACATGCCGCTTTCTAATACTCGGCTGGCATCACTTCGACGCAACACTTCGTGTCCGCAATTCTGTCGCCCCAACCGATGCGCAGAATCCGTCGCAAACACCTTTGATGGAACGGCTATAGATATTGCACAGCCCTCCGTGCCGTATAGAGGAACAGACGGCACCACGGTTTTGTACGTCACCAGCTTCTTGCCCTTGGTAAGCTGACGGTTGTTACACACCCGGTACTCTAGCTTTGCGAATGCCGCCGCTGCCCTCCAGACGCGAATACGCAGCTCACTGTGTAGCTGCTTTTCAGTCGACATTCCACACCCAAGGTAGCTGAAGCGGGAGGCGGTTACCGATACTTCTGCACTAATGCTGATTCACGGCAATATTGAAGCTTGCACCCCGGTGAAGACTAAAAGGGATAAACAGTTTTGCTTGTGTTGATGGTGATCCCGAATTTGGCCGCTGTCGAAGCTATGGTACTCGTCATGTGTTGCAGTTCATCCGCGCTGGGTGCAAACCACGCACAGACACCAGCAAACCGCAACACGGATAGTTTTCCGACGGACTAGAGTTCTCGCACCGAGACGACGGATGTTCAGCAACCCACCATCAATACTGTGCTCCACACGAACACCGTAAGCACAAGCGACATCAAAAGCACAAGACATCATTGCATGCAGATTTATATTAAAAAGGACAGGAGCTACGACACAGCCTTGTTTCACACCAGTCATAACTGCAAAGTCATCCCAGGTTTCTCCACGCGGCTGCACTCTCGCCCGCATACCACTGTGCAGACATTCAAGTAAACTACCGAACTTACGCGGGCACCTAAACTTACCCAATACTAGCCACAACGCCTCGCGGTTCACCGTACCAAATGACTTGCCGAACTTAACAAAAAGCAACTAAAACGGCTGGTGTTGTTTGCTGCACTCCTTCTGAAACTGCTGAGCCGCAAGCATCATAAATATAGTGCTGCGACCCGAACAGCATCCACACTGCTCTTCCGCCAGGTTAGGTTCCACAACCTGACTGATGAGGCGGTTGAGCCGGATTCGAGCAATCAACTTGTCAACACAACCCAGCAAGCTGATGTCACGATAATTCTTGCAACGTTGCTTGCTCCCTTTGCTCTTGTACCGTGCTAGCACAATGTCATGCTTCAGCTCAGGAGGCACCTCCTCCTCAATCCATACGCGATGCACCAAATTGTGCAGCGCGGTCAACCACGCGGGTCCGCCGTGTCTCAATACTTCAGGCGGGATCCCGTCGGACCCAGCACACTCGCCGTTTCGCAGCTGAGTAAGAGCGCTCCGCGTCTCATCCAGTAGCGTAGTGTCCGCCAGACACGTCTTCACATCGTGCTGTCTGAGGCCGTTCAACGGAGGCCAGTTGATCACTGAACGGTTGTTCAAGAGACAGTCAAAGTATTTTTCCAGATCTGCATTATGTCTGCAGTCTGTGTGCAGGTAGCGTCTGAACTACCATCGAGCAACGTCCTCAGCGGCTCAAATCTCGTCCATACATCGCCTTCAAGGAGTCAAAGAATTCCTTGTGTTGGCGGCGTTCGGCGTAGCATTCAATCTGCTTCGCCTTCTCCGTCCACCATGAATTTTTATGCGACGGAGCTCTAAGGTCAGTCGCCATCGAACTTTAGGAAATTGACTCTTCTTCCCCAAGTCACTGGGGTCTGCCACATGTGCAGCAAATGCTGCATTCTTCTCCGACACCAATACGCCAATCGTCGCATTGTTGTCATCAGACCAATCAGGCCGCTTACAGTTTGCGCTTTCGAAGGTCACCGCGGCAGCGGCCGTCACCTCGTCGCGAATGTGGTGCCGCAGGTTGCCCAACGCGTCTATACATTCCGCATCACACAGGCGTGCGGCCAACGCCTTCTCCAGCTCAACACGTTTCTCCACTGTATTGAGGGCATTATGTTATGTTTGCGCCGATTCACTACGGGTGGGCAATACATAGATTTACGAAAAATATGTACATTTCGGTCCGCAGCGATTTGTGATCAGTGCTACACGCAGCTCCCCGCAGTACACGTATCATGCGCATTTCACGCATCCTACGCTGATGTACGATGACATGGTCGAGCAGGTGAGTGTGACCCCTCCGTGGGTGCGTCCAAGTTGCTATATCACTCGCACGCAGTGGAAACCGAGTGTTCGTGATCGTAAGGCCGTGACACACAGTGAGAGCAGCTTGGCACCGTTCGTATTCGCTGAGGCAGTGCCATACGGACTGATAACATCTGTCCACACCGATGTATCAAGCCCAATGCGCGTTGGAAACACCCAGCAGAAATAGTCCGTCTCTCTTCAGCACAGACCGTATCACTGAGTGTAGAATTGATCACGCGTGTCATCAGGGTAACACATGGTCGGACAGTAGTGCTTACAAAAGTGGCAAACTTACCGTTTCCGAGTCGTAGGCGAACAGTCATCATTCGCGCGCTGATGCCTGTTGGTTTACCCACCAGCTGGCCATGGGGGCGATCGGATATTGCAAACCCGACCCATGAGCACTGGTGCTGAGGCTGCGTTGCCCAACCAGTAGAACATGTAGCCACCACCTGATTCGTGCAACTTACCTTGCTCAGCGAGATAAGTCTTACTGAGCGTCGCAATATCAATGTGGTAGCGCCAGTTCCATCGCGACGAGTACAGTGTGTCGCTCGGGGCGCTCGCTGGAGTTATAAATAAATAAATAAATAGTTATATTTCTAGACCTGCTAGAGGCTGCACCCTAAAGAGTTCAGATCAATGCTTACATTAATCCGATGCTCTTGCATGGAAGTAGGCAAAATATAAGTATATGTTCATCGTTAGCAATTACAAATGCATTGGCACTGTTTGGTGTACAGCTACTGGGTCGCAGGCGCCCACCTTGACGTTTTTCTGGTTCCTTCGGGCGATATTGAGCTCCTTGTTCCTTTATTGTGAAAAACTTCGCGGAGGTGTAGTTGTGCCTTTTCTCCTTAGAACAGAATCCAATTCGCCACAAGCTCAATTTAAATTGATCGCACATGAATTGGCCACTCAGTTGCCCCATTGGTTGTTGCGCAAATGGAAGAAATGAGTGAAGGGATTATAAGGCATACGAAAAGTTAAAAAATTCCGATAAATGCAGACAAGAATAGAAACAATTTGTTAAGAGAGAAAATAAATTTACGCGCTTCAGCAGAAAATACCAACCACCACAAAATAGAGCCCTACTTTTCTTTCGCTGATATTGCTCTCCGGCGCAAAATTTTAACCTGAGTTATTCTCAGATAAAAGATAAAGCCTTTCTACAGTTAGAAAACCGCTTAAAGTAGCACAAAATTACACTGGTCCGGACCAGCTGTAGTGCCTGAATACGTTGAACGAAAAAGCAACACAATAAATAAATAAATAAATAAATACTTTATTCTCGACTATGCGAGGCACGCCCATGGAGGCATGATCAGATATGTACAACTGTACAAACATTTTATGGCAACTGTGACAGTAATAGTAGAAAATTGGTCGTGTGTCCATGGCAAAATAAATAAATAGATAGTTTATACTCAGTTTCATAGAGACGCACCAACTTAGGCATGATCAAGGTTTAAAACTGTTGTGTTTCACGATGATACTCCAAGTTCAATGGTGTATAGCTGAAACGGTGTCAAGAAGAGTTGATATGTGAATCTAGTCGACTTGCCAGTATGTAGTTGTGGGCTGTGACTTTATTCAGTGGCGAGTCACATCCGCCACGTCGCCGGGTTGTTAAACAGACATTTGTGGCTTTTTATAGGGAGAACGCTTGCCAGGCGAAAACCCACCACGTCCTGCAACACTGCCGTAAAGCATTTTGAACATTAATGTTGAACTGGCAAAGCCGCTTGACGGCTGGTTTCACCTTCGGCTTTTCGCGGCTTCTAATTCCCTCTGTTAGTTGGACGGGTATTTTGCTCTGGGTCGCCATGATTTTTGAGGTCGGTGGAGGAGAGGGACATCGCGATTTTTCTTCTTGTTGTATGTCCAGGTGAGCAAAAGTTTCAATATTTCCGCTGTCCAGATTTTTCAGATGTATACTGTATGGGAGTATGAGGATATGTCCAGTTCTCCATACTGGGCAAGGGTTATGGTGATTGTAGGTTGGTCCTTGCGGAGTTTTACCATCCTCCATGTCAGTCCTTGTGGGTTGTTCCGTCCGTCTTGGGCCAAAATTGTTCCTCAGTCCAATCCCAGATCTCCAAGATGTCCCGGACCTCAGAGAAAAGGGAAAGTACTTTGCGAGTTATTTGCAATTAAATGATGGTCTACGAATAAGGCCATTTTTATTTTTCGTTAAAAATGGCTTTCTGCTTTGCAAGCAGATAGCAGAAAAAAGAAAGGAAAGTATAAAAAGTAGAGAAGCGGCGTATGATCTAGATAGGCATAGCTAGCCAGAAATGCTCTAATTAGCCTGTAATACCCTGCGACAACTACGGACTGCGCAGGTGGCCGAAAAGTAAACTTTGCAGGCATACATGATAACTATATGCAAATAAGGGATGATTTTACGCAAAAACGCTAGAAATCCAGCAAGGAATATTATATCTACATGGGAATTCAGGGGAGCTTGTAATTAACTCACGGTTAGAAGGCCACGGCATACCGTTTTCAGGGGATACTGAGCCACATAAACAACCAGTAAAATAGAGTTTAGCATTTTTTAAGCCACTAAGCTTTTCTAAAGCTTACAACAAGACCGCATGAGCCAGGTCTACCTGAGTAACCCAGGGGATCTTTCAGATCCGTTGACAGATTTCGGCCTGCAAAATACACATATTACTTAGCTAAACACCACAAGATTTATCCCTTAGAGCCGATTTTCTATATTCATGAGGCTCTGTCACTAACATCAGTGAGCTACAGGAGCCTGTCACCAATAATAAAGAAATAAGCATGGGAAAATTTAGTACAATTTAGCTAATTGCATTTGGGCATGAAATCCGTTTTGGTCTACATTGGTTGGGCTTTAACAGCTCTACTTCTGGTGGTTGAGATTGCTCATACTTGAGTTATTGTTATGCCTCATGTGTAGACGCACACTATTGTGCAACTCTTTTATGAATTTCGATTTATTTCTCTCCATTCTTACGTTCCGAAGATAGTGCCGGCGGTGTTCATCCAGATGGCAATTTTAACTGGTACTCTAATGTCACACCGACTATTTCTTTTGTGATTTTCCTGGCAAGAGCTGTTCTAGCACTCAAAGCAAAGAGCGATAAGGTAAATCAGGAGTAGAATAGTAACAAAAACCAGTGGGAGCTGGTCGTTCACCCGCCATTACGCATAACGCATGGTAGGCTTTGGAGCCAGCTAAAAGATAAATGATACACGGGCGGCCAAGATAAGAAAAGTGGTGATGGAAAGTTTCTGGTGCTCCAGCCAGCCAGTGTGACAGGGGGCTCTCTGTCGTTGGTTAGCCTTCGTGCCAGTGAAATGAAATCTGGAAATGCGAGCGTTTTACGAGCAAAAGCAGTTAAAGAAGAGGATCTGGTTTTCATTATGACTGTCTACTAGTGTTGCCAATAGCGAAAGGCACATGTACACCAGATAAAGCTAAGTATATGGGGCCAAGAGAGAATAAGTGGAGAGCAAAATGTCTGATTCTTGGGCCTAGAACTTTCAAAGTGCGCTCTTTGTCAACACTAAGAAAGATATATGTTTTATTTTGCGGTTTACCTACTGATAGTGTTTGGAAACTGCTGAGTATAGTAACTAGTGCTCAGACTTAATGAAAAAGCTTCAATTAGGGCCTGCTGGCAACCGACATCTAGGAAGACACATAAAGGTTCATTTAAAGCCGACATTTAGACGATTTTGGACAATTCTAATGCTAAGCTTAGGTGCATCAGCAGCAGAAAACGCTTTCATCATCCTATGCAAGGCTTAGGTCTGGTTGCATGCCTTTACTAGGAGTACCACAGAGGTCATAAGCCTAATACTTTTTCCACGGATCCAGTGGTCAAGAAGTTGGAAAGTGATAAATGTAAGTCTGAAGAGAAGGAATGAAGATGTAGATAAGAAAAAAGGATTGAAGGAAGAGGTCGTTGAAGAATAAGATCATCTTGTATTCAGTTTGCTATTCTTAAACCCTGGAAAATGGGTGCGACGGATACCGTTCAAGTCTCTTAGGTGCTAGAAGTGTAACCACAATGAACGTGGATGAGTTTTGAGCTCAAGGTGCTTAGATGTCTTGCACTACATCTTGGGCGTCCTCAAGCTACATCAGGGCCAGTTTCAAAGAAGTGGTCTTGCGAATCGCAGATATGGAAGATGCTATGTAGATTGCCAAAACATAAGAATTTTTGTATCTCCTTCCTGAAGACCTGCAAATTTTGGATTTCTCTTATTCTGGAAGGCAGCCTGTTCCATATGTTCACGTAGTGTGCGCACGTTCCAGCTCCCAATGCTGAGTGCTTTGCGCACAGGCCTGCGATTGCATTGGTGGGCAATCGCACGCGAGGTGGCGGATGTGCTTCGGAGGTTTGCTTGAGGGAATCCACCCGGAACCTTTGGCTTAATGGCCTGACCCACAAGGCAGAAGGACGCTTGGAGGTTTGCTCGAAGGACTCCGCCGGAAGCCTTCGGCTGAATAGCCTGACCGACAAAGCAGTGGGGAGCAGATCCAGCTGGGGAAGGTGATTGCAGTGCCAGATTTGGCTTTGCTTGACGGCCGTCACACGCAGTCTTCGAGGTGCTGGAACGGTTTATATATGTTTTGCGACCGTAGTAGGATACACCTGCGACCACGGCCAGACGCAGGTGGGTTTTGGCGGGTTTGCACCAATTTGACCATGAGCTGCCTGGCTTGAGGCGGGCCGTAGCAAACCATTGAACACCTAGAGTTGCCCTCCCACGGTCAGACAATGCGCGACGCTCATGCTCTACGCAAATCGGGCTGTGAGCTTATAGCCCTTTGACCTGTTGTATACCATGACTAGGTTTTACGGGAAGAGGGCCATCGACCACTTATAAACCTTTGAATAGGATGGACTAGGAAACTGGCAGGGCGCCACCAACTGACAGGAGAACGACCCGGGTCCGCAGCCAAAGCCTTCGATTCAATGTACACCCGAAAGGCAGCAAGTCTAGCACATGGTCACTTCACTGACTCATGAGGATTGGTGTCCTGGATCTTAGCAGGGAGAAGTGCGAAACCCAACTCCCACCCAGCGGACGCCAAGAGGGGACGTCCAGGACATGAGCAAACGGCGCAACAATAGCAGCAGTGGGTAGACCATCTCTCAGGATCTGGCCGCCACCAGTCTCAGTGCACCATAGGCTCTCCAGCCGCAAGCACACACTACACAGCCAAGTACACACACAATTACATGCCTGCATACCCCCTACACAAACTTACACTGTTGTGGCAAATATTTCGGTATTTTTCACATTCTCAATCACGCGTGGTTATGTCAAAATGCTCATGTCTGTAAAGGCGCGCCTCGCCCTGTGGAGAATAAAAGATTTAATTATTTATTCAGTTGTTTACTTTGAAATCCCTGTTTACGGGCTACAAATTTTTGCTTGTGCCGATTTACCGCCTCAATTTTACGTAGCTAGCTAACAACCCCTTGCTCTGTTATGCCGCACGTACGCACTGAACGCGGAAGTCCTCGGAACCTTCAACCGAACACAATCACCGCCATTATTGGTGTACGCATTCTCCGAGTTTGCTTGAAATCCCCATATTAACTGTAGAAATTCGAGTAAACCGCTGGTTCCATTGTGTTTGACTTGCTCGCCAAGCACATCTTTTACCGCAACCTATACTTAACTGCGACCTGACTGTGAAGTAGCTTTTCGTTATTACTGCTTTTCCTAAGAAACTTAAGCTCTTCTGTATTTTCTGGACAAGTAAATAACTTAGTGTCATGGCATTTTCAAATGCTCGTTGTCCATCGTCATGTCATATCAGGCTACATGTGATATTTCCGACTATATTTTTATGCTTCTGATATTTATACTCCTCGCGTTTGGTGTATTTGTTTCGGAGCAACGTTACGGTGTCTTAAAATTACTGCAGAGTCGACCAGGTTTTCCTACGTCGTACCTCGTTGCGCTGTCGTAAGTGCTACTGAAGTCTTCGACATTATTGACCACAGGCTTCAAGAAGTACCGCACGATAGTCTAAGATAGTTATTCCAAAGAGCACGACAGCACCTAATGAAACAGTCTGCGACCGTTAGTTTCGGGTGTCGACACATGCGTTTTCTAGTTGTTTCAGTGTAACTTGACGACTCCAGACCACCATAGCTTTGCACTAGGTGGTTTCCGGTCATCCTCACAGCGGTTCATTCAGTTCTTTCAAGGAACTCACGCTGGAAAAGCTCGCAGAATCTGCTGACACGGTGTGTGAGTAGTTTTAAGAATACTGCAATTCTGTCGCCACCAGCTAAGCTTCCAGCACCGCGCATACTGCTCACAACGACCGACTCTCTATTTTGTAACAGCATGTATACTGTTAGACATATGGCTCTCAACCGGGAAAATTCCACTCAAAGCTCGCATCGCAGCAGTTGAAGCTCACGCCAACAACGGTCATCCTGCGTTTTCCATCGTCGTTACGGTAAAGCCGCACGTAACTGCCTTCCGGGTTGAGACTACTAGAAATCATCCCCCGTTTCGCAACCGGGACCTACCCAAGCTAGCCAGTAGTGGCCATGTCAATAGGCACCTTCTGCAAGTGTTCTACTCCACTAGTAAACTCAATGACGTGTTCGGTGCAGGCGCAGAAAAGGCGCTATACCAAGGAACTTAGAAAATCCAGCTCTGAAACCAGCCGGACTCATGCTGCAGGCGGCTTATCAGCCAAACACCTTAACCTAAGCGTTGGCTGACGACGCACATTTTCTTTTTTACCACTGGACGTTCAGCAACATAGAGTGGCATCTACAGCCTCAGCAAAATCAAGTCTTGTGGTTTATATAGCTCGTAGCGTTACGAAATGAAAGCACCAGTCTAACTGTCGCTTGCCAGATTGCTACAGTCAACTCCGCCGGACTTGATTTGCTGATTCCAGATCGTGCGCAACAAGCGTCACTGTCACGACAATTCCCTGCTTCTACCCGAATGTATCCCGATACTACTGAGTCCAAACACATGGTTCATCACCATGCCTTCACTACGGGTCCACCTGTGGCTGGAAAACCCAGAGCCTTCCACCCGACAAGCTACAAGTAGCCAAACGAGAAGTTGAGCAACTGTAGAACTTCGGTATCACCCGCTCTTCTATCAACTGTTGGGCTTCTCCTTTTCACCTGGTAACAAACGATCCCGGTGGTTGTCGCTCACGCGGCGGTTATCGGCCACTCAAAGGCAGTACTTCACCTCATCTGTGGTCTATTTCGCTTACGCCGTATTTTTATTGGGATTAGCCGAAATGTCCACCTTTCTTAAGTTCGACTTGCCAGCTTATCATCAACACGCCCAATGGCATAGGAGGACGCTGCCAAACTGGACGTTATTACTCCTTCCGGCTTGTACGAAGTAAACGGTATGATTTTTGTCCCCTGTAACGCCACACGGTCTTATAGGCATTTCATGAATAAAGTCACCCGTGGCCTAGACTTTCTTTTGTCCACATCTACGAGGTCTTTCTAGCTAGTACCACGCCAGAATGGTACTTGGAGACCTTCGACTTGTTCGAGCATTTCGAGCATCATGGAATCGTAATCAATACTGATAAACGTGTGTTTGCTCAACCATACATCAATTTTCTTGGTCACAGAATCAGCGGTAAGGTTCTCAGTCCTATTCCTAAAAGGAAGCAGGTAATCACGGACCAACCACGATTTTAAGCTTTTAAAAACCTTCGCTGTTTCCTCGGCGTGGTCACTTACTATGGAACGTGCACAAACAGCTATGATGCTGTGCTTCAACCATTAACTGCTTTGTTTAAGGGTAACCCGAAGAAGTTCACGCTTGCACCGGTGGCGGAAACAGCATTGCTTGGTGTCAAACAGAAGCTAAGCCAGGTAACTTCCCTGAGAGAGTTGATAACTGAGGAAAATGTCAACCCAATTATTAAAATTGATGCCACACAATCCGCTGTAGGAGCGGGTTTAGAGCAACTGATCGGCATGAGATCCAGCGCTTGTCTATCTTTTCTTGGAAGCTGCAGCCAGCCTAAACCAGGTACAGCAAATTTAATCGCGAACTGTTTGCAACCTAATTGGCACTCAAACATTTTTCTCATGTCCTTCAAAGACCAATATTCGTAATCCTGACGAAACACCAGCCACTTGTCTACGCTCTTCCTTCGGCTTATGAGCGCTGTTCCCTGCAGGAAACAAGGCACTTGGACTGCCTCACTCAATTCTGTGCCGAAACAGAACAACGCTGCTTCCAAAGCACCGCCTTGTGCCCATAGTCACCGGCTTTCGTCACCTCTTACTGATTAACAGTATATGTTCTTCGACCGAGCGAACGATCCATAACTTGCACAATTTTGATCGAAAGCCACATTGCAACACACGCAACTGCCTGAGTTAAACTCAGAAGTAAGGATTTACTGATATGTTTCTACCGGTAAGCTAAGACTGTTTGTTCCACAGTGTTTCCGGCCAACTTTGTTTGACCATTCGCATCGAACATTGCAACAAAGCGATCGATCCACTGTGAAGTTAATAAACGATCGTTACTTTCAACCTAATATGAGCGCGGACCTCCGGCAAGGGGCTAAAAGTTGTCACAGCTGTCAGGGCAGCAAAGTTCAAATACACACCCTCCCTGCTCCCGGAACTTTCTCACGCCTTGAAGCACCGCTTAAACATGTTAACCTGGACTTGGTTATACTACTCTCACTAGCGAGGTGTTTCATTTTTATCTTGAATTGTGTGAATGCCTTCACCTGTTGGTCACATGCAAATAATTAATTGACACTGCTACTGAAACTGTGACACCTGCATTTTTGTACGTGGCTTCCTCTTTCTGGCGTGCCACCGATAAGGGAGCAAATACCTCCATAACCACTGCACCTAGCTTAATTATTTTACCTTTGTCGTAACCAGCGCCTAGGGTTTGTCCTAGACCGTCCAGTGTTGTCCCGTTTTAGTTAAAATTTCGGCTCTAAAACGGCGTTGATTCCGCTTGTTTGGAGATTTACACTTTGAAATTCGCGCCAGGTTTGCGGTTCTGGGATGCTGTTTCTGGGCTATATTTTGGCTCCATTTTCCAATATTAGTGTATTTTCTAAATAAGTGGGCCGGCCTTTCAGTCGCACTTTTCTAAGAAAGGCTAAATTGTTAGCCACCACCGTTATTTCCCTTGTTTCCACCCTCCATTTTACGATCTAATTTTGGCTTGCTTATTCCTTTCCATGAGCCCGCTACTAATGGATGCTCGAAATGCGGTGATGTGACCAAAGAAAATGGATCAAATTTCCTCTAGTGGTGCATTTTCCATCGAAAATAACACCATCCATTGGCATAATAGATTGATAGTTACTAATGGAATCAGGCACCTCAAGGTTTGGCAGCGGTAGCCGGTGAAAAGCGCAGAATTCGTACATAAGCTACGGAGACCCAAACTACTGCCTTCAAAAATGTCGAGGCCTACGAAACGTTTGTATTTATCCCTGCTTTACTGTTCGGAAAGATAAACACGATCAAAAGCAGTTGTTAACGATATTTCTTCTCCATGCATGAGCATGGATGTTATGTACAATTTGATCTGATCCCACGCAGGAACAGCATCTAGCGCTTGTCTAGAAATATACCTATATTTATATTTATATTTATAATTTAGCTCCACCCTGTTCCTGGACTTGCGTCGCTTATCAAGTTTTACTCACATACGAACAACCACCTGTCAACCCGCTGTACATTGCCTTGGCAAAAGTTTCCATTGACAGCTGAATCCGCCATAACAGCCAGTTCACCTGACACAACTTGATCTGAGCGCATTCCAGACTGCTTTCTTGGCATTCGTAATGCCGGCAGAGATGTTGGATGCTGCTCTATCGAACTCGCCTTTGGCATGACGCTCAGACTACCGGATGAGATAATACTGGATTCCCGAGTCACTAGAAAATTTAATCCTTTACCGCATGCTGAAGGCCTTGAACAGCACTTGCAGGCCATTCTTCCTACTTCTCCTTGAAGCACTGCTAACAAACAACGAATGCATCCGGAGTTGCACGTATGCCTGTGGGTTTTCATACGCATCGATGCAGGTCGAAATCTGTTGACGCCCCCCTACGAAGGCCCCCTACTAGGTGTTGTCACGAAAACACATACGCTTCATTCTAGAGCAGAATGGATGCAAAGAATTAGGGAGTATTGAGTGCCTTAAACTTGCTTATGTTAATTCTATCGCTGAAAGTTCAGCTGACGTTAATGCGACGGATTCCGGCTTGTTGCACCCCATTAGTCAACCGACCGACACGGATGCATCAGAACCTCCTTGCGCTCGCTCAACTATTGACGCTAGACTTAAACGTTGAGGCGCTTTTGTTTCCTTTTCCTCTTAACTAGCGGAATATGTTCCTTAAATAGGTATATCGAGCGTTTCCTTACCAGTGCACGCTCTATGGGGGGCTTATGTGGTGGCGTTTATTGCTTACTTTTTCTTTCGGGTAAATATTTTTAGCACGACACTAGTTGTACACGTTTTTTAAAGTGACGAGCAACGCTGGAATATACTAAGGCGAAGTCCATGCTCACGTCGTGTTAATTTTCAGTTGCGCTTCCCTAGTGTGTCATTTGCTTTGTGGGTAGTTAACAACACCTCGGTATATTGCGACGCACATACACACTGACCACGGGAGCCTTCGGAACCCACCACCGGACACCTACTATACTGCTTTTGTTCATGTACACGGCCGTCGTGTCCGACTGAAAGCCGCATAGCCGCTGTGGAACTTCGATTGAACGTCTGGTTCCACTCTGTTCGACGTGTTCAACAAGTATATAGTTCACCGTAACCAGCACTTAACTGTGACTTGACTGTAACAGCTTCCACTGGTTTGCATTCTATTAGGATCTCAAGCCTTATCGCATTTCTTAAACCACTGCAACTCGCAGAATTTACACAATAGCCCGACGCGTACTTACCCGCTTGATACATCTGTATCGGACTCCAACAAAGGATGGTTGTTCAGAAAAGCTGTCATTTAACAGAGATACAAGTTACTCAAAAGTAAAGCCCTAAGTGCATCTTAGCAAAATGGCATTAAAGAACCTGATTCACTGTTCAATTCCCTGTCTCCGCCAAAGCAGTGTACACTTACCTCCAGCGTCAGCATGGGGGAATTCAGACCAGAAAAGGCCTTCCTATTTTTACTTACGACTAGTAGGTTAGGCCAGCATTTGGGTCAAATTGAAACGCAGAGGCGTCGTTAGCTACCGGGCCCCAGATTGCTATTTCTGTTTAGTGTTTGGTTTTTCTTCTTTTACAAGAGATTGAAAGATGTTCGCGATTAATCTTGTCTTGCTTTTTTCAAACCACATTTGTTAAGGTCGAAGTATTGCGGTACGCTCCTCCACTAGAACGGCATGTTCGGGTACACCAATAAAACGTTCGCTGTCGTCAGTTGTTATGTGCACCTAGGTCTTACCCTGCCGCTCTGCTTGGCTGTGCGAGAAAACCTGTCCGCCGCGACTGACCTATCAAAAAGACGAGATGCCTGCAGTGCTACAAAGCCTTAGTCTTGTCTGGCCTCTAGTTCTATTAGGCAGCCATGAAGCTTTTAACTGCGTGAGTATTCATGATATGTAGATTTGTTGCGTTTTCTCGCGTTGCTTTCCGGCTTCCGAAAACGGCATATGCTTACCTTGTTGGACATTTGGCGTTACTAAATAGTAACGCATTTTATTCTATCCTACCACCCCCAATGTTTAGTACGTTCAGTCCGTTCTCCATATCTAGTCGTTTGTCTTGTACCGACAGTTTACGGTCTTACCGTTGTTTATCACTTGTATATTCTTGGTTTACCCCTAACAATGGGAGCTAAAGGTCGCACTCCCCCCATTTCTGCAAGGAGAACAATGCAGAAAGTTGTAAACGCAGCATCCTCAGCATAAGCTTTAGTGCAGCTCAACTCACAACTTATGAATTGGAAATTGTGCTGAGCACGATTACAGGAGAGATGCTTAAGGTGAATGCACCTTTGGAAACCTCAAACCGATAGCGCGTCTGTCTGGAATAATGCAAACCAAGAAATCGAACGAACCGATCACGGCTGTTGAGCGGTTAGCATTACTTAGCATCGAAAAGATGGAATATGTTCGTCGTTTCCAGAACGCCACCGTATTCAACGTACCCAATCGCTTGCTACTTAGAAAGATAAAAGGTTATCCTCTGAGTATATGTGACGCTACAGTGGACTGTTGTGCTTGCATGCGGCTACGCAAGTCCAGCCAAATTTGCTCGTGCCCTATAGTTTTGACCTTCCATGCTTTGAAACTTTGCAAAGCATATATAGACACTTGATTGACTGTGTCCAAAGAGGCGAACCTTAAACCAATTATCATTAAGCATGATAAAACCAATCTGCAACGAGCGTTGGAATTGACAGTCATGCCTACGGGCAAGCTTATTTGTGTCCTCGTTGCCTTCAAACTATACACAACAGAAGATTCCAAGGGGGTAGAGTCTGAACAATTTACTACGTTCCAACAGTTATTACATGTCGGTCGTCAAACTGGGTTAAATAACGCGGGACCACGGGACCATTTAGGGTACTGATTTCTTGTCCTGTGCCGTGGTCCCTGTGCGCCGTGGATATTCTCACTGGCATTCATCTGTCAGTGAATGGGTCTTCTACTGTCGTGTTTTATGCCCCCGTGAGTTCATTTTGATGCTTTTCCTTATTGTTTATA
This sequence comes from Dicrocoelium dendriticum, assembly GCA_944474145.2. NCBI lineage: Eukaryota > Metazoa > Platyhelminthes > Trematoda > Plagiorchiida > Dicrocoeliidae > Dicrocoelium > Dicrocoelium dendriticum. Next base: position 26,349,714 of record OX104060.1, on the reverse strand, counting down.
GTTGTGCGTTTATCATCGCACTGTCCGTCGATTTTTACTGTTTAGCGTATTAAATATTAGGAGTATTTTTTGTATGCTCACACTATTTTGTATTTTGCACCCGGCTTCCCACGTGGCTTTTGAGTGCGGGGAGGATAACTTCGGCACAGAAGTAATGGAGGGAATCCATTATGATGTATTTTTGTTAACGCAGCTGAATAGCAGCCCAAGGCTAGGTCAATTTGCGACTGATAATGGTGCCAGCCGCCTTAAGCTGAAGTGGATGAACTTGTAGTGTACGGGAAAACAGGCTCTCGGTGTTTTGCAACATTGGCTTTTACGGTTGTTTTAACCTTCAAAACGTCCATTTGTTTTACTGACTGCACATCTTATACACAAAGCGTTTTGGTGAGAACCTTGCTGCACGTTCTTCGCTCTGTCTGCTTCGCCTCCTATTTTTGAAGCCTGCACAATATACGTTGGGTTCAGTCGCCTCCGACTTCTTTACTGTTGCATTTGACACGTCTTGCCTGTCATTGTTTACCGACTAGTGTCCCAGGCTCCGGCCAACAATTGGTGACCCTCTGTCAGGAACACGCCCCCCGCCATTTTGCAGTTTCATCCTGGTGAGCTCGTTCCAGTGAATTTGTGATTCATTACTTATGATCATATTGTTTTCTCGCCTACCACATATTTTATCTGCTTTTTGCAATGGATTGTGCAGATAATATGCCGTCTCCGTGCGCGCTTAACGCCGGTGAGCCTGTCTTGGTCAATTCTGTTGCATTAGCTCCTCCCCTTTTGGGAGATTTATCCTTCGTTATGGTTTCTGCACCTAGAATCCGTATTTTATATACGTAGGATTTCTTCTGGTTTCGCCATGTATAATCAGCTAATGTGTAGCCTTCCTCAGAGTAGATCCTTGCAGGTGAGAGACATCATACTTTGCGTCCTCTAGTAATGAAATACGAGACTCTTAAACAGGCTATTATTCAGCGAATCATACCTTCTGACAAGGTCTGACTGCAGTAACTATTTAGTGTACTGCAACTAGGAGATAGGATGCCCTCAGCCTTGTTGCACGAAATGCAACAACTCACCGGCACGTCCTACATGGACGTAAGGATCCTCCGCGAGCTGTGGATGCAACGCCTTCTTGGAAGCACAGTCTATCTTTGCGGTAGCATGTAATTTGCCGATCACAGCAGTTGCAGATCTGGCAGACCGCGTCATCGAACGGCACCAGCCAGAGACTGAAACCAAAGCACCTAAGCAGCTTTGTGCTGGCGCAACCACACCGACAAGCGCAACTTGCCAGCCGTCAGCAATAGACGCATAATTATCGCAGGTATCGTCGCTTCAGCGCCAGGTCGAGGGACTCACTTTAAACCGTAAGCACCGCAACCGCTCTGGATCATCGCCCCGTCGCACAAAACTTGATGCCACAGGTTACTGCTTTTACCACTGGCGTTTCGGCAATAAAGCCCGTAAGTGCGTACAGCCGTGTAGCTACTTCGCTATAGATGATCCGCCACGCCGGCCTGTAATGGCCACGAACCTCGGCAAAGCCCATAGTCGTCTCATCTACATTAGGGATTATTACTCCCATACCCAGTTCTTAGTTGCTACCGGGGCGGAAGTCAGCGTCATTCCCCCTATGCCAGGTGAGCCTACCACTTCTCTGTGGACAAGCCTCAGTGCCGCCAGTGGCACGCCAATAGCCACCTACGGTCATCGGTCACTTACCCTTGACCTAGGTCTTCGGCGCACGTTCCGCTGGGTATTCACCGTCGCTGCAGTCCCAATTGCTATCATCGGCTTTGACTTTCTCAGTCATTTCGATCTCCCGGTCGATGCAAACCGCCAGATGGTCGTAGACACTGCAACGAAACTCAGTGTTCGTGGCATCACCGCCGATGTCACATCTATATCCCCGGTCTATGCATTTCCTCAGATCATGCCAGACTACGCTAATCTTATTTTTGGTATCCAAAGCTAGTCCAGCCAATGAACGCAGCTGTGCCCGTGGCAGCTCAATTCAAGCGCCACATACAAACGAATGACCTATCTGTGTCATGCCGTCCACGCCGATTATCGCCCGAGAAACTAAAGGTAGCTAGGGCGGAGTTTGAGCACATGCTTGGACTAGGAATAATCCGCCCTTCCGACAGCCCTTGGTCCTCGCCCCTGCAGATGGTCCCCAAGAAATCTGGTGACTGGCGCCCTTGCGGTGATTACCGCGCACTCAATCGCCTAACCGTCCCAGATAGGTATCCCATCCCACACATGCAACACCTTACCGCATGCCTCACAGGTAAGACGATCCTCAGCAAGATCGATCTGGTTGGCGTGAAGCACCAGATACCTGTGGAAGACAATGACATTCCTAAAACAGCTGCCGCCACCCCTTTCTGCTTGTCTGAAATTTTAAGTATGCCATTTGGACTGTGAAACACCGCACAAACCTTCCAACACTACATCCACGGTGTTACTCGTGGCCTAGACTTCGCTTTTTCCTACCTCGATGCTATTTTAGTATCCAGTTCGCCGGAACAAGAGCACCTCGAGCATTTTCGAACTCTGTTCCAGCGTCTGACACAAAACGATGTCACAGTCAACCCGGCTGTGCGAACTCGGCAAATTAACGGTAGAATTCCTAGACCACCTGGTCTCATCATCTGGTATCGAAGTCCTTCCTGATAAAATCCAGACAATCAAGGACTTCTCAGCCCCGACTTCTTTCAAGAACCTCCGTCAATGTTGTGGTTTGGTCAACTACTAACGACGCTTCATTCGGCGCTGCGCTCAGCTCATGCGGCCACTGACTGACTTAGTCAGAGGAAATGAACGTAAGTTCGCTTTCCCACACACAGCACAGGCAGCCTTCACCGAGCTCAAGGATGCTATCTCCAACATAGCCCTCCTCGCTCATTCCGAATCGACTGCACCTCTTTCTATTACGACTGATGCCTCAGACGTCGCGGTAGGAGCCGTCCTCCAACAACACGTTGGTGGGCAATGGCAACCCCTTGGGTTCTTCTCCAAGCGCCTGCAGCCAGCGGAATCCCGCTACAGCACGTTTGGCAGAGAACTGCTCGCCATTTACCTAGCGATACGTCACTTCCGGCACACACTCGAAGGCCGCGCTTTCACGGTCTACACTGACCACAAGCCCCTTATCTTTGCCTTCAACTCTGCTTGCGACAAATACTCACCACGGGAAACAAGACACCTAGACTTTGTCACGCAGTTCACTGCTGACATACGTCATGTCTCAGGTGTCGACAATCCCGTCGCCGACGCTCTCTCACGCGTCAACCTCACTCTCCAGTCTTTGCCTACCGTCGACCTTGCCGCCATGGCATCGGCTCAGGCTCAAGACGAAGATATACAGCGCACTCTGCAGTCCACTTCGCTGCATGTGCAACCTGTTCCTCTCCAAACCACGGAAGGAACCATTCTCTGTGACACTTCCACAGGTTGTCCTAGACCCCTCGTGCCCGTCTCCTTCAGACGCACAGTCTTTGACGCACTGCACTCACTATCACATCCCGGTATCCGTGCATCTTGAAACTGGTCACCGAACGTTTCGTTTGGCCACGCGTAAACAAAGATGTTCGTACCTGGGCTCGCGCCTGCCTTCAATGCCAGCGCTCCAAAGTACATCGTCACACCCGCAGTCCTCTTGGTTCATTTCCTGCCCCGGACTCTCGGTTCTCGCATGTACACTTAGACCTGGTAGGTCCCTTGCCTCCGTCACGCGGATTCGTATACATTCTTACATGTGTCGACCGCTTCACCAGATGGCCAGAAGCCATTCCCGTAACAGACTGCACAGCTGAGACTGTTATCCGGGCCTTCTTGGACGGATGGGTCTCGCACTACGGATGCCCATCCACCATCACAACTGACCGAGGAACGCCCTTCGAAGTTTCACAATTCGATATGTTCTTCAATGTTGTAGTCTGCCGCAGCTTTCATACCACAGCGTATCACCCAGCAGCCAACGGGTTAGTTGAACGCTTCCATAGACAGCTTAAAGCCTCGCTCTGCGCCTCCTCCGACCCTAGCTGGAGCGAAAACGTTTCGCTCGTACTCTTAGGTATCCGCAGCAGCATCAAAGCTGACTTTCAGTGTGCACCAGCAGAGCTGGTTTACGGCACAACGCTAAAGTTACCAGGAGAATTCGTTTCACCTCCCGCATCGTCGGGTATGCCTCCGCTAACTTTGCGTCCTTACCTAGCTCGACGCGTGCTGTTCACTACGCCCGACCCCGCCCCGTGAACAGACTAGAGATGTGCAAATGCACAGCGGACTCTCTACCTGCACTCACGTCTTCCTCCGCACCGACGCAGTGCGGCGCCCTCTCCAGCCTCCCTACACTGGCCCTTTCAGAGTTCTGCAACGGACTCCGAAACATTTTACTTTAGACCAGAATGGTCACCGAACAACGGTGTCCATCGACCGCCTCAAAGTGGCTTTCTTTGACGAGCCACTTGCAACCCATCCTGATGCTCTCGCACAAGCACCCGCACCTGCGGTGACTTCCCGAGCACTGGATAGCCCGAAACCCTCCGTAACCCTTGACCCTCAACCTATCCCGCCTCAACCCCAGGCAACCGACCGACGCGGTAGACAGGTCAAACGTCCGGTCCGTTTTTCAGATTTTGTAAACGTTTGCTATTTCCATTAACACGCCATTTTCGTCTTTAGTGGTTATCCTGCGTCTCATTCACAAACGTTTTGCAAAATCGACAAAAACCCAAACATTTAACCCAAAAAAGCGTATTTGCTTTTATCATGCATGCCATGTTCCCTCTCCGGCGTCAAGCCACTTCCCCGACCCTTGCACACCCCCTCTGAGTTCTACCTTCCAGAAACTCAACTGCTGTAACTGCCCAGACAACCCTCAGTTGACTCGCCAACCGGCTCAACGCAACCGCCGAGTGAATCGCCAGCCGACCCAAGGCCCCCTTCCTCACCCAAGGAACAGACAATCGCCCTCGGTCGCAGACAGCCACGAACGGATTGGTCCCCAAACGCCGCCTAGGTGTTGCCGACGAAGACGCCTGATTTCTTCGTGGGACGAGGACGCCCACATTTCTTCGTGGAACTAGGGCGCTTGGATTTCTTCGTGGGACGAGGACCGTGGACTAAAGTGCGGTGGGGAAGTGACACCTCCCAAACGCCCCGTCGGGTCTACAGCAAAGAGAAAGTCCTGTCGGCCTTTTTCTGGACTAGCCAGTTTTTTCTGCAGCCCGACCAGCCCGCCCCGACGGCCCACCGATGATGCACTCTGGTCCACAGATCATCATAAATAATAACTAACAAAAGCCTGGACCCAGCGAACGCTGCAACACACCCAACTTCGGAAGCCTTTATTTAAGCCCATGCAACTATTCGCACCCATCCTCACCTTCCGTATTCCCTCACTAACAGCTCCATCGAAAGCTTCCAGCCTTCCGCTTTCTAGAGGGAGGCTCTTGTAGAGTACCGGAAAACAGGCTCAGTATTTTGCAACATTGGATTTTACGGTTGTTTTAACCTTCAAAACGTCCATTTGTTTTACTGACTGTACGTCTTACACACAAAGCGTTTTGGTGAGTACCTTGCTGCACGTTCTTTGCTCTGGCTGCTTCGCCTCCTGTTTTTGAAGCCTGCACAATATACGTTGGGTTCAGTCGTCTCCGACTTCTTTACTGTTGTATTTGGCACGTCTTACCTGTCATTGTTTACCGACCAGTATCCTAGGCTCCGCCCAACAAATTTAAGTCAAGTCAATATAAGCTTTATGTACCCAGAAGGGTGCACTTTCAACGTTTTACATGTCAACTGTAAAGTTGCAGGAGGGTTACCAGTAAAATGCAAAGTTTACAAACGGATGCGGATGAGGATGCACGGTCATAGATCAATCAAGCAACCATCCCAAATTGTTGGACGAAATCTTCGGGATTTTTATTTCATGTAAACGGAAAATGTATTGTAAAATTGTTTCTTCAAAATTTGTTTCAACTGACGCAGAACTTTGCGTCCAGCAACGATATATCAGGGACCGTGGTTGGTATTTTGTGTGCATATTCAATGTTGTATAGAGTAAAGGGACGCAGTGAACCTGGAAGTTGATTTAGCAAAATACCTGTCGGTGTAATGTTGCAATACAGCTGTATACAGTAGATAAGGTAAAAATGATGTTCGTCGAAATAGCAACGGCCCATTTAAATGCCCCGCCATAATGACGCTGGGTTCGACTAGCTGATACTGACGCTCGTGATGCTCGCGCACAACAGTTAGAAGCGCATCGGGAATCCTTGGCGGACTCTAGACAGGGGCTCTACGCCGAGGAAAAAGTAAGCCGGAAACAAAGTTTGCATAATAATGAATAAGCAGTAAGAGTTTATCAGGTTTATCCGTCCTGCTATAGTTGCAAGCACAATACAACAATTGCGACGGGCTGGCAACGGAATGCCCTTAGCTACAATAAAGGTGAACCATATATGGGAAGCGAAAGCTCAACAGGAGTTGGATAGAAACCGGGTAAAGGATATTCTCCTTAACGTCGGTATACCGTCTTATGCTGGTAGCATGCGCATCAATGGAGTAGGCAGTTGACGAAACGCGAGTACATTGCACAACATGTGTGCTGCAAGATCTCTCCGAGTTAACTTCATAAACTCCATCTACCTTGACTTGCTGCTCAGCCGTGCCAGCTTGTTAGGAAGCCGGACCAGGGGCCGGCATCAAGCGGTACCCAACACGCTAATTTCTGTACTCATCGCACCGGTAAATGGGCATTTTTGGGTTCCGTGTGTAGATAACGGTCAACTAACACGAGTTGAACTTGATAAAGGTACCGACGCGTCTTCATGAGTAGTCTACATTGTCACAAACGATTGTTCCAGTCAGTTACTAAAAGACCACCTGCGTGACCCGGGTGTGGTTGCGGAAAAAGTGCTGATAGCAGGCAGCCTGCTTTCTGCTCTCATAGTAGAAAATAATATTGGTGAAAGTCAACAAGTTTTCCCCGCCAAAGCGTGGGCGAGCAGTAGTAGCTGCAGCTGTTGGCCTACCTGCGGTTCCACGTACGCCCTCAGCAGCTGGGAACACTTGGAGACTGAGTGTAAGGGAGTGTTGGTTGCATCCGAGATTAGTCAAGAGGCATCTGCGGCTGGTTTTATTGGTAGTTAGTCGGTTAAAAATGGTAGAGCTGTAAACTTGCCAGTGAAAAACTACTTGCGTTCTGTTAACAAACAACGTGCAACTAAGTGCTCACAAAGGGTTAGGAATCGTGGGACACGTCGAAACCCCGTTGTCTGTCTTGGAGTCCAAGTTGTTGGTGTTGGGATAGTTCAGATACTATTCCAAACATGTGCTGTCCCCAAGGAGTCTGCTTCCCAGAGGAACTATATGGAACGGTTACTCGGTAGAAGGAAGCTGCATACTGGGAACCGAGGGTACCGAGGGTACACTAACAGCTTTAGCGGCAGTAACACTTGGGAAGAGTTGACGCCGCTTTGCGGACTCGCTAACGTTTTCGCTTTGACTGAAACCTGGCTGTCTTCCACTGTGTAACTTAGCAAATTACTGGTGGACTTCTCCAGTCCTAGAAAGGTGCACACCGGGCAAAAGGTTGGTGGGGATGCGTTTACTCGTTAAAAGCAACCACATGCACTGGAAAGCGACATTTTCTGTGGCAACGCTGAATATTAAGGCTGCTGCTGGCTCCTTGAGGGCCGATGGCAGATTGGAAAATTTCGGCTTTGTATGCTAGTCTTTCCTATACGACAATGGAGGACAAGTAGCTCAGCAACATATTACAGCAAGCGGTAAGTGTTCACCAAATATTGTTATAATTAGTGACCTAAATCTTCCACATGCAGACCGAGAGCATTCCATCGACTCGCCAGGGAGTTTGGATTAGGAATCGGTTAAATAGAGAATAGCGAATACGTTCGTCCAGCACGTTGCCTTCGGACTAGAAGTGGAAGTGGGACTAACCATTTCACTTTAGACGTCGTGATCGCTAGGTATGACTATGTAACAGTGATGCGAAGGCTCCATAAGCAGGAGTGCTCCTTGTGTCCTTACCTTTTCGGTGAATGTATAGAAGCTACAATTGAAACCTTGACGTGTCAGAAACTTTGGCCAAATTAACTAAAATAAAATTTTATATACTTTGTGTTGACCAAGATAAGCCAACAAGGCGTGGCCATATCTGTACAACGAAATCTGCGATACTCAGATTTGATAAACTTTTGGTTTGACTTTATAGTGTATAAGGTGATATAAGTTTGTGATAACTGTTCGCACCCACAATTAAAACAGCTTGTTAATGCAAACGTAAGAATGTTGATAAGCACGTTATGTGATACTGGAATTTGCTCTAAGTAAATGTCCTAACATGAAGTATACCTCGTTCCCTGTTACTCGCAGTCAGTAGTTATCCTCTTTCTATCCTCAAGTGTATGGCGCGTTCTCCTGTGGGCAAGTTGGTTCGCAATCTTGTCTATTCAAGGGACGTGTTCCTTGCGTGGGTAATTATTGGAGTTGCTAATTATAGACCATTCAGTCGCTGCAAAATTGCTCCCGTCCAGTTGAAGCACCCGTAAGTAACTTGGCAAGACGCAACGCTACTTGATATTAGCGGTTTGCGGAACAGAGCCCTCCAACTCCTTTAGGTTCCTGACCAAGAACAGACAATGTTAAAGCAAACATGGGGCATGCTTATATCTGGTCTCGTGCACTTAGTAGATGAGTTCTCCTCGTTGCGCCTGATAGAGGCAGAAATATGCACAGCTTGTGGCGACGTGAATTTGCCCGAATGCTTTGGAGACGTACTACTTGTTAGGAAAGTTTTCAGGAACCTGGAGGCTTCAGGCAATGGCTTCACTACAAACGATCTAAGAATAGAGCAAGCAACTTGCAGAGGCGAGGTAAAAGTCGCTGTGAGCTCAGCTTGGCTCAACTTGCAAAGGAATCCAAAGTGGTAGAACAGTTTGGTTCAGTCGAATGTTACTTTGAGTAAGGGGTCTAATAACTTGATTAACGAGGATGGTATTGTGGCCGTGGAAGATACAGAAAAGGCAGAAGTAATATGGAGTGTATTTGAGCACTTGCACCGTGTGGGCGGTGACTGTGCAAGCACCTCTCAGTCACACTTCACATATGACATCGCAATACAATACGTTGTAGTATCTGCAATAGAGGTCACTGACGTGCTAGCTGGTTTAGACGCTATGAACCCGGCAGGCCTGACAATGTTCATCCAGCGATTGTTAAGCTGCTAGCTGATATTCTTCAGTATCCTGTTTCGGATCTTCGGGAAAGCAAGCTACCACCTGACTGGAAAAGGCGACTATTGTTGCAATTCACAAGAAGGCTTCAAATCTGCGCCACACAACTATAGGCCGGTCACTCTAACAAGTATTCTGCTTACGTGTCCGGAGGGGCACATTAGGCACAGAATTTGTGAACACTTAGTTGTTAAGCAGGTGACTGGGGAGGAGCAGCGTGGCTTCGTTAGAAAAAAGTCGTCTTACAAATCTATTGTGTTCCTTGGATGAGGCAACTCCATGCCACGGTATCGGGATCCAAGTGGTGTTCTGCTACCCAGGTCTTAGTAAAGCATTTGACTTGGTTAATCATCGCATTTATTGAAGTAGATGGCTTGGTTATGGCTGCATCCCCAGTTGCTGACTTGATTGCCGGAGTTCCTACGGGGCAGAAAGTTCAGTGTCAGAACTGGTGAGACCAGCTCTAGCATGGACACTGCACGTAGCGGCGTTCCGCATGGTTCAGTGATGGAACAGTTGTAGTTTCTTGTGTTTATAAATATTCTAGCTCCACTCCTCAAGGACGCCGTTATGTCTTTAGTATGGCATAAAGCTTGTCATCAGGGGAGATAGGGTAAAATTTTCTAAAGACCTGATCATCGTGAGGAAGTGGTCCAAACCTTGGGACTCACCATAGAAGGCGAAGAACTGTCAACTGTTATCATCCAGTAGCGTTAAGAGTACGGTGCGGACACCCAAACAGTCTCTGATATTTCAGTGCCTAGATAAGGACTTGGGCACTATTACGGTAGATAGCTCCAGGCCTTCAGGGCATTGCTGTTCTGCTGCTAAAAGAGGGCGGCAGGAAATTTTCGCCCCAGGAGAGCGCTGCGTAATACGAACCCAGAGGTCTTCCTCCCATTGTGAAAACGGTGGTTCGGCCGCACTTAGAGTGCTCTGTGCAGGCATAAGCACCACTTTTAAAACCACGCCGCTTGCTGACTGAAAACCGGTGTGAGGAGACTTAGGTGGACCACCTCGCTTGTTTGCGTTTGTTCGCATTAGAACGACGCAGACTAAAGGGCAGACCCGCTAGAAATGTCTACCGTGATGAAAAGTCTCCGTGAACTTAAGCTTACCGGTCAATTTGGATTAGCAACGTAGGACCATTTGATGGGACAACCTAGTATGGTAGAGAATGCAGCTAAAGGAAGGGGCGATCAACAGCAAAGGTTATCTTAGATGGATTAGCCTGCAAGCTACCTGGCACGGGAGTCAGACGCTTGTAAGTGCACAAGCAAACATACAAAACACAGCAATACCTCCAAATCCTTCCCAACCTGCACAATGCTCCCGATCCATTCCCATAAACTCATCACGTCTTCGACAGCAACGCTGGACTTAACCCTCTACAGTGGAGCCTGACTATGCCACAATGGCAATCAACGAACGATATTGCATAAATAAATAAATAAAGTTTTCCTGACAGCGCAAGACAAGCCTAGAAAGGCATAAACCTAGTAACACATATGCGTATGATCAGTAATGAAACAAAAATGTTACAAAGTAACCAGTAAATACTGAACCTAGGCTGTAGATATATACTTCAGTGACCCGGTGCGTAGTCAGGTTACCCCACTTTGTTACTGTTGTGCTGAAGGTATGGTTGTGCTTGGTGAGTTTGCCAACATAGGAAAAGATAATATCTGGGATATGGCTGAGGTGCTTGGATAAGGTATGACTTTCCAGAAAAGCGGAAGCCAGTGGCTTTATTCAGTAGCTAGTCATCTCCGCCAAGTCACAGTGTTATTTAACAGACATTTGTGGCATTTTATGGGGAAAACGTTATCCAGAACAAAACCCAGCGCGTCATAGAACACTGTTGCCAACCCATTCACTAGAACAGTATTAACCCGAACAACTCAGCTGGCACCATGTGGCGGTTGTTCGGCTATCCAGGCGAATTGCTGCGAGCTAAATCGGTTTGAATGCAGCCTTGCCAGTGAAATTTGACGCAAAGTGCGATTGCTGGCGGTGTTCCAGGAAGTTATGGGTTTCCGCCCTGCAAGCGTACTCCCTATAAAAAGCCACAGATATCTGATTAACAACACCGTGACACAACGTAGGTGGCGCCACCGAATACAGCCACTGCACTTTGAATCACACTGGCACGTCCCACTAAGTTACACATCACTAATTGACATACATACGCCCACAGATGCGTATGTACCCTCTTTACTCATATTTGTTGCTTCCTTATCAACACAGCGCTAACTTTGCTGCTTCTCACACGTTCCGGCATGTAATCCGTCCTGCACTTGGCGAAACGACACTGCTTGCCTAACTGTGCTCATGCTGGGCTTGGCTTGCCTTGCAACATTCAATAATAACCTATTACTTGTTTAGTTCTATTCAGGATTATTACGCAAAGTCCATACAGATATCCGGGCGTACTTATTCACTGACCGCCTGGTACCTACTTGGAATTTACTTCCCCTGTAATAGTGGAACGTGAAATTATAGATGCCCTGTAATAAGGCCTAGGTGTGAACTGGTCCACGCTTTTTCCGAAATTTCAGTGAAATTTTTGAATTTCGATTAGTACCAATATGACGTCAAGAAAAAGTTAATAGATAGATTATTCTCGCATTTATCTTGCCGCACAAAAGCAGGTATGAATAGAAGCTACAAGCAGTCATGTTTCGCAACAGATACGTTGTTATGTTTGTTATCGGCATTGGCCGAAAGTTGTACTTGCTGCGGAACGTGAAGAAGTAGTCATGAGGAACATAATCGTCAGTGGCTGACGATAAAAAAGTTGGGTTAAAGTGTGCATAATGTAAAAGTCGACACTATAAGTGTAGTGCAGTAGATGTATCAGACAGTACTTATCCTTGTAGGTGTCAAGCAAATATTGAAATGCGGATCTGGCCGACTTACCAGTATGTAGTTGTGAGCAGTGATTTTATTCATTGGCGAGTCACATCCGCCAACTTACAGGGTTGTTAAACGAACTTTCGTGGCTTATTTAGAGGCTTTTCTCTTAGGCAGTTTTCCTCTGCAAAACTAAAGCTTGAACGACAAAGTGCCGGGGCCTAGGCTTGCTTACAGGCACACGAAATGGGGCACTCGTTAGGCGAAGGCCTGTTTCGCCCTTGGGAAGCTGCCATGACCTGACCTGACCAATGTCCTCGTTGACCCTTCTACAAAATCTCCTGTTCATCCGACCAACATGCTAGCAATAGATCCCAACTTGTCTCTAAAGCAAGATCTAATCCCGAATGCAAAAGCCTATAAAGCGCAAAGCTCGCTTCCGCCCAAGTTAACAAAAAATCTTCGTCTGTTTTGTCCACTATAACCATGGATTCTGCTAGTGATGTGCCTCCTAGCAATTCCGCTACGCGTGATACTGTTACAGCCGCCACATCTGGTCAGCAATTTTACCGCGTTTGAAATCGTGTATCCAACTCTTCCGTGCAGTTTTCTATTGTCACCCACCCAAAAGGACGTCTCATTTCCACAGCGAAATCGATGACAACACAACGCCGAATACAGACTGCAGTGAAAGTGCCCGTTTTACCTTCAAATTTTGCCAGCCCTGTTGGTACTGCAAGTGTTATGTCGCAGAGCAACTCAGACTTGAGTATCATTGCTTTTAACACTCCTGCTGACCAACAATATCACTGCTTCCAAGCTTGTAAGCTTGAGGCGGTTGTTCATTTGCTTGTTGAGAACAAACGGTCCTGTAATCACACAGCGTCATTATCCAAAAACTTTGAAGGACACTCGCGAAGCTAAGGGCAAACTAGCCCCGAAGCAGGGCTGTCAACACCAGAGTGGTACCAAGACAGAACTTAGCCCAATATCCACAGCGCAGAAGCACATGTGGGTAGCTCGTCGCGGCAACCACTTTCATTTTTGAATATGGTAATGCCACAAAGTATCTTGCCACCCCAAAACCTTAATCACTTGAAAACCCAGGTATGATGTTCAGTTACCTAATGAAAGCACCTGAAGCAACGGTCGCACTTGGTCTCAGTCTACGAAAACCCCAACAACACACCAATTTAATAACAGAAAAAGCTCCAAAGCATGGATCAACGCCTGCGTGCTACAGAAACAACAATGGATCCAATATCCACAGCGCAGGTGCACGGCAGCGCCGATAGCTGCAGAAATCAATATCAATTACGAAGGTGGTCACGCTTCAAGGTATTCCCGCACCTTGCAAAATTTGTCTACCTGTAAAAACACACAACAAGCTGCACCCCCCAGCTCAAGGGGTTTGCCAGGCATGACTCATCCTTATTATTATATCCGCTTTCATCCTTAACATGTCTATTTCTGCCAACGCTATCCGCTATTATTCTGACCTTAATAATATGGCTTTCACTCTGCGACGGGGCGGTGGTGATTGGGCATTCAATAAAGTCACTGCCTCAACTACGCATTGGCAATTTCATCGACGTCACGGTTCACAATTCTGTGCATATATCTGCTCTCATACGACTATGGCTACTTGTCTGAGCAGTGACATGCCACTATTCTTAAACCGGTAACCCAGCTTCTTCCTCACGCTTCATTCCATTGACCTGCACTGTGTACACATTCTCATCGGACCAGTCCTTAGTTAACATACTACGCTCCAATGCATGCTAATTCTTAGCTATACATATCGTACTCGGCGAGGACATGTGGGCCTACGTCACCACTACATATATTACTGCCGCTATTGGTCCTGCAGCGAATATACCATTTATTTATTTATTTATTTATATCATGCACCACATTGCAGCATGCTGAGCATGCACAAAAGGCGTGCCTCGTTTTGTCGAGAATAAAATATATCTTAGCTTTTAGTTAGTGAGCCGTAATTACGGTACTGTCTCAATGGTCGCCCACTTTCCGACTACTGTGCGTCTAATGACCAGTGTTCGAGCGACACAACTGCCTGTGCACATAACCACGAGAACGTTATTGGCATTATCACGTCTCCTCAATTGAGCGTTTCTCCCTAACCTAGGCTTTCCTTTCCACGTACCGTTTGCATACCCTCTATAAATGGATGAAAAACTCTTCGGGCCTGGCCCTAAGTTAGCCTCCCATGACCAGTCTCCTGCGTTCTGACTGCTTTCAGCCATCCAAGGCGTAAACGATTTGGGCTCTGCAAACGCAACACTGTGCTTCTTACCATGCGGGGCTTGCTCGAATTCCTGACAATATTCATATATCCATTGTAACCACGAAAGCTTCCTTTGCTGATGACACCCACGACTTTTAACCTTGCCGTAACTTGGCCGCCTAGCAGCACCGCGCTGACTTATCCGGTCTCGTCTAAAGAGTCTCTTGCTTCCTGCACCTCAGGGTTCTGAGGTCTAAATGCTCTAGACTTAGCTGATGCAATGATCTAAAACCCACCTCAAGCGCATTGCTGGTCATGCTTCATGCACTTTAATAAGTATCATAATGAATCATTGCCTCCTCACTTCAAGAGCGTCGTTGGCTTTTCACTTTTCCTTACCGACCCTATGTTTTCCTTTCCGTTGTGGTTGTATTCTACCATGCAGCCCCGTAGTTAATATTATCCACCAACTTACGCGCTTTATCACCATATGCACGAACCTCTACTTGCTGGTACGCTTGGCAGTTGCTGCAACTTCCGTGTAGCTCGGTTTGTGTATCTTTTTGTTCTCTGAAGCTTCGCTCCACCTATTTACTTCCTGTAGTATTGAGACGCTGCCCTCTGTTTGCGTGCGCTTAGACGGCCAGGTACCTGAGACTGAGACTGAGACTATATTTAAGAGCAAGTAGAAAGGTTTCTGTACAACTCTATTGAATTACGAAAAATCAAAAACATTTAGTTGTGAATCATCAGCAGTTGTGTCTGGTCCGTTAATCGTTTATCCGTGTTCCGTTAGGAATTTGCATTGGGGTCATTATTTCCGGGCATACAATGTCTTCTTTTGGCATTGTATGTGCATCGTTTCACAAAAGCACAGTTTTCCGAAATAATATTCTATACGCGTTTTAAAACACCACTGATTCGGCCTCTAATAATCCTTTGGGTTGTGTATTCCATAGGTTTACGATTCTTCGTTCGATACAAATCTGATGTGATACTTTGTTCATGCTGGGGACCCTGAGTTTTTAACGGTGTCCTCGGGTGTTACAGGGTTTTCGCAGGTGAAATATTGGCCACAGTGTGGGGAAGTGATTTAAGTGTAGTACTCTATGGGTCATAATAAGGTCAATTCTTACTCGGCGATACGATAGTGTGTAGAGTCCGAGCCTTTCACAACGTTTTTCACACGGAAGCTTTTGTAGACTAGGTATCATTCTAGTTGATTTATGCTGTATTCTCTCCACCTTTTCAGTTTCCCATTGGGTTATCGGATGATAAGCTGGGGCACCGTATTCAAGGATTGGTCTAATGAGCGTGGTGAATAGACGAGGGGCGGTTTCTTCGGACCATGTGGAGAAACTGCGCCTTAATGCCAAGAGCATACGAAGTGCCGCACGGTACAATTTTTCTGTATTTTCTAGTGATCACAAACCATGTCGTGAGAGAACTCCTAAGTCTCTGACAGATGTGTTGGGATGGAGCAACTGGCCGCCCAAAGTGTATGCTCGAGTGGCTGGGCGTCTGGTGATACTGATGAACCCCGACTTGCTTGCGTTAAGAGGGAGTTGCATTTCAGTGGACCACGGTGACAGTCGCTCCAAGTCATGCTGGAGGCGAGCGCAGTCTTTCTGGTTCGCAATGATCCTCCAGGTTTTCAAATCATCACCAAACAGAGCACATGGTGACTGGAGCTGCTGCGGAAAATCGTTGATATGAAAAAGAAATAATACTGGCCCAAGTACAGTTCCTTGAGGCACACCACTGGTCGATGGGAACCAGACTGTCAGGTAGTCATTGACCTGTACTCTAAACTTTCGTCCCACAATAAACGCGTGTATCCACTGAAGTAACGAGCCACCGATTCCGTATGTCATCAGTTTACCAAGGTGTACCTCGTGGTTAACGCTGTCAAACGCCTTACTAAAGTCGATGTGCACCACGTCAACATCCTTCCGTTCTTTGAGAGCTCGTACCCACTGGTGGTTTGCGTACATCAAGTTGATGATGCAGGATCGCCCTTTCGTAAAGCCGTGTTGCGCTGGCTTCAATACGTCCATCGACTCGAAAAACGATATCAGACACTTTTCACAACATTCTCGAGTACATTGGATAATACCGAAGTCAAACAGATCGGTCTATAGTTCTCTATTTTACTCGGATCACCACCCTTGGGAAGCGGTCTCACTATCGAGCATTTCCAGTCGTTCGGGACAGATCCTTCAGAGAGCGATTTATTGAAAAGTTTTGTCACGGCTGGTGAGATGATAATCGATAGGGATTTGAGTATCAGTGGGTGAAGTCCGTCTGGTCCGGGGGCTTTGCACCATCGAGGTTGACGAGTAGCTGGTACACTTTGACTGCATCACATTGTAGGCTGTCGAGCAAGACTGGCGCAACCTGTGCCGGTACTGAAACCGTCGTCGGTTTGCTGGAAAATACAGTGAGGAAGTGTGCAGCCAAGGCGTCCGCGCTCTCCGCGCTTGAAATGAGCGTCTTTCTGTCTAAGTTCTCTAGAACCGGTTGGTCACCCCCAGGTTTCATTTGACGTTTCAAGTAGGCAAATATTCTTTTGGGTGCAGTTGTGGCCGAGGATGCCAGCTCCTCTTCGAACTGCTGGCGTTTCTTGATTTTTGCGGTGTTACATAAGTTACGTTGTTTCTTGTACCCCGTGTAATCTTCATCACAACCCGAGCTGATGTATCTATCCCAAAGTTTGCGACGCCGTCGCGCTAACTGTCTATATTCCGTATCAAACCAATGCGGTTTGACAGGCCCGGTTTTTGAATACTTAAGGGGAACGAACCGAGTACAGAGCGAGTGAAGCTTCTCCTTCATTAATGACCAACAAGTCTCAAGTGACGCATCTTGTGGTAGTGTCCAATCAGTCTGACTTGCGGCTTGGACGAGTCCGTTGAAATCCGTCTTCCAATAGTTGAATGTCGGCTTCCGTTGATTGTAATATGGTAACGACAGTTCTAAGCTTGCCACAATGGAGAAGTGGTCACTGTTCGCAAGAGGCTCGATGATTCTAATCTCGTTCAGCTTCTGCTCGCAGCTCGTAAACGTTAGGTCCGGGCAAGATGCCGAGTGCAGTTACGCGCGTCGGTTGGATGACATGTTGCGTTGCCCCGATTTCAATAGTCATTTTAGCGAATTGTGCCTCGACGTTGCCAGGACCGGGAAGAAGTCGAACGTCGGCCAAAATATCTTAGATAAATTTAGATCCCCAATCAGTAAGAACTGAGAGCGGCTCATGCGCTTCTGTACATGTGGTAGCCAATCGTAACCGCGGTTTAATGGGCTCCGGTAGATAACACCCGCTATTAGTTCTGCGCGTCTGAGGCGGATTGTGCACCACAATTGCTCGCATAAACTATCCTCGCTCCGATAAATAAATAAATAAATAAATATTTTATTCTCGACTATGCGAGGCACGCCCATTGAGGCATGATCAGGTATGTACAGCTGTACAGACATTTTATGGGAACTGTAGTGACAGTAGAAAATTGTTCATATGTCCATGCTTGGAACTGTGCAATAGTGAACATGCGAAACAATGATTTGGTTGTAGTGGGATCGGGATCCATTTGGTTGGACATAATCGCTCTGCCATATATCGCAGTCATACCTCGAGTAATAATAGATAAAGAATCCTGAGTGATCCATTGGAAGATAATTGAAGAGCAAGCTATCCAGTATGATGATTCTAATTGAGCTGCCAGTGTGAAGTTATGGGCTGTGACTTTATTCGGTGGCGAGTCACATTCGCCACGTTGCAGTGTTGTTAAACGGACATTTGTGGCTTTTTATAGGGAGAAAGCTTGCCAGGCGAAAACCCACCACGTCCTGAAACACTGCCGCCAATCCATTGAATGGCAAGTTGTAACTGGCTATGTTTCTTGTTGAACGTTCTTTTGCTCCGTTATTCGCAGTCAAGTTGCGTCCCATTTTTCTGCTGACTGATGCGCTATGCGACTGGCCATTGCGTGCCTGGGTCCTCTCCTGTTCCAGATCGGTAGGTCAGGAACTAAGCATTCTTTCTGGATATGATGTGTTGATCATTGAAGAGCTTAGAATGACCGATTGTTCAAGCTTTGTATTGGCAGGAGAATGTGCCTTCCGTAGTCGAAAGTCCTCCAGTCAAGAGATATGTGGAAGAGGTATTGTTAGGTAAATTGAAGTCAGTGGTTCATGCCGCGGAAGAATTGTATCAGTGCAAGATATTGAATGATTTGTCCGGTTAGTAAGTTGTAAAAAAGTTGATAATTTTCCGCTCATGTCCAGGTAAAGGAACTGTGTGCCTTGTATTGTTTTCGGAACGGAGGACAATTCCTTGGGTGCGTGTCGCCTTACCTGTGACAGACTCGGGAGAAAAAGGAAACGAACAGAGACAGCCACACAGACAGAAGAAAGGAATGCATCTGGAATGCTGGTGAGTTTGCCAGATAGTGACGATTTTATGTACAACAGAACGCCACCGTGAGCCTTTGATTTTCGGTCGCATCGGAAACAAGAGTATCCTGACAACACGACTTCTTGGGGTATGACATCGGAGTTCAGCCAAGTCTCTGCAAGTCCTAAAACGGCCGGCCGCTCCGAGACAACGAAGCGGCACAGTTCGTCACGTTTGTTCATTAGGCCGCACACGTTGGCGAATGCCACACGGACGTCCTGGGGGGTACTGCGGGACGTGCCTGGAGGTTAAGCAACCGGTTGATACGGGTTCGTGCACCCTTCTTGATAACCCGAAAATTTACAATTTTTAAATCAGTCTCACCTTCCTCTGTACGGCATTTTAGCTCAATGACCGCAGTCTTCAAACGATCCCTGTCTTCGGGTTCCAAGTCTCGGCGGATGTGAACTTTTATGCTTTTCAGCGTTGACAAAGGAGACAGCATGAGCTGCGGCATATTGGGATTTGCAAAGGTGATTCTCAGAGGTCGACATGACTGGTTAGTTTTCTGGCCAAGTCGGATTACTTGTTTAATCGTCACACTGTCTTCGTCCACATTCAAGAGTCTATCGATGAGCCCCTGGAGGAACTCAACATCGTGATCATAACGTATCTGAGGGTTTTCATCCTTTGACTCTGGTAGGTGGAAGACCATGAGATTATGACGCCTCAACGAAATCAGTGATGAACCTGTGGGAGTAGAACTAGAGGCGCTTAACTGATTGGATTGTTGTTTATCAGCAGGCGACGTCTGAACTCGATTACGTGGGCCCTTGCGCTTTTGAGTGGTCCATGGATCCTCGGTGTCCAGAACTTCACAGACGGCCTCTGAGAAATTCACGGACCGATCAGTGAAGCGGCATTTCGTAGCCTCCGAGTCTGAGTCTTCCATCGGTGGGGAACATAGAACCTGGGGCTCGGCCGGGGTCGAAGACTCTGGTGGTGGTGCAGATCGCGGAGTGACAGTAGAAAACGAGGTGACAGAGGTACCTTGACGAGGGAGTTTGATCGCACGTGGTGAACGGTTTGTTTCTATCTGAAAGAGAGCTTTTCCAGTAGTTGTTTGCGGTCGCTGCGTATTCTGATGTCTTGTACCGCGACATTTATCACATAGAATTTGAAAAAACCGAGCGAGCGATTTTCGAAACACGTCAACGGATAAGCCAATGCACGAAATATGGAACAAAACATCACAGCCAAAGCACCGGAGTGCATGAGCCTTATTTCCCACAAATTTGGAACACGAACCACAAGTAGCTTGAGACGGCATCACAAGCTAGAGCAAATCCAAGATGGCGGACAGAGGTGACAGTAGAGCAAATCAATGCAATCTCCGGAAGTAGCCAAAGAATAGTCGCCAAATTTGCACCGCTTGGAAAGTACGCCCAAGGAAGAATATTGGTGCACAATTCACACAGATAAAACGCTGTTAACACAGTAATCCGAGACAAAAGTAGTATCCAGCACACGCTGATCCAAAAATCCGCGACGTCCGTGGGTACAGCCACTGAGGTTGTGTTGCTCGATAAGCCTCAGACCTTGGAGTGTATCCGTATCTCGTTATATCGTCGCTGTATCCTCTAGCTTCTGATCGTAATTACTTGACAAGTACCTTGCCATTATCTGGTTTCCTGGTTGAACTCCCACAATGTTAGCTAACGCCCAAACCGTATTAGATATAAGCGCAAAGTAATGAACCTCTTAGAAAACAGTTGTTCTTCCCAGTACCGTGAGTTTAGGCATCCAGTTCAGGTTTAGGCATCTTTACTACCCTGAATTGCTTGACCCTCCTCTTTCTCTTCTTACTTGTTTAATGGATGGAATATTTAACGTGAAAGGATGTCTACGGAGGACTTGCCAACAAACCACCTGGACCGTGGGTCATCTGCTTGGACGTGGACATGCGAACAGAATAAACACACTTTGCTCTCAAATTCTTACTAGCCTGCGTAATTCTCCATCTCTCTTTCCATGGCTTACTGCATCTTCGACCAGCATCGCCAGCCCCACCTATCGACGGTGCATCCTGACTAAGCTACTTAGTCAGCAGACGGAAAATGGTTGGCGCAATGCAGCGTCAAATAACTATGCGCGAAAACGGTCAGGATGCGTTCCTGAAAGTAGCACTTCGTTAAAATTATGAGTGACGACTTTTTCTCAGAAGGTGGGTGGTTTGCACCTGGCAGCGTTCTCTATATAAAAGGTCGCAAATCTCTACTTAAAAACACTGTGCCGTGGTGGAGGTGAAGCCTTACCAAATAAAGTCACTGTCCTTTGCATCACACT
This sequence comes from Dicrocoelium dendriticum, assembly GCA_944474145.2. NCBI lineage: Eukaryota > Metazoa > Platyhelminthes > Trematoda > Plagiorchiida > Dicrocoeliidae > Dicrocoelium > Dicrocoelium dendriticum. Next base: position 26,328,605 of record OX104060.1, on the reverse strand, counting down.
AACAAGTCGCTGTACACGGCCTACCCATTATTAATGCGCATGCTCTCATGCATTTGTAAATACTTTAGTTGAAGTTATTTATACTCTCCTTATGAGTACCGTACTATGTCGCTTTTCACCAAGTACGCATCACAGTTTTACATGTCGGCATCTAGTGTACACTGGCTTTGTCAAACGTCGTTGTTTGCTACTTTGCTCATGCCCGATATGACGTGCCGTAAAACATTCGAGAAAAAGCCTTTATTTACACTTTTGTTTATTGGCCGTTAGCCCAGAAACAATTACCTGAGCGTCCTCTGTTCTTCTCTATAATTTTCTAATCAAAATAGTACAGGTTTCGAGAGGACATGCTGTTGATCAAACAATGCGAATATTCCGCCTGATTTCCAGAAAAGGCAGTGGTTTGATCCGTTTGGGGCTCAATACGCCAGCAGTTAGTTAGTACTTCTCTGCAGGGGTGTATATTGCCAGGTTGCCGAGGCCCAAACAGGTTAACTATTATAGTGCTTGACCAACCCATTGGTTTACTAAACTTACCGCCACACAGCGGTTTTGGACTTGACCTTGTAAGGTACGTTTTATGGAGTATGGAGCCATCCTCACTGCACCACTCAATTTGGAGAGCCAGGAGACTGAGTTTGTCAAGCCACCAATGATTGCTCAATCTACCTTGGTTGGCACGGAAGGTGAAAATGACTCTATCCAGCACAGGTTACTGGATCCTTTGCGGACACAAACCATCGAGCCAAGTTAATGTCCAATCTCATCAAGATAGTTTTTGTACCTACTACATTTTTTATTTGCTTTCTGCAATGGTTTATCTAGAGGATAAGCCATCTCCATACGCAGTTAGCGCTGTTGAACCTGTCATGGTCAATGCAATTGCGTTAGCCCCTCTACCTTTTTGGGAGAATGATCCTTTGTTATGATTTTTGCACGTGGAATCCGTTTTTTACATCCGTAACATTTCTGCTGATTTCTCTATGTATAAGCAGCTAATATCTCATCTACCTGTGCCTATGTCCTCGCAGGTAACAGCCAACATATTTTACCATCCACTTGCAATGAAATACGAGACGCTTAAACAGGCCATTATTAAGCGAACTACGTATTCTGACAAAGTCCAACTGCAGCAACTATTTAGTGATATGCAACTAGGCGATAGGACGCCTTCAGTCTTGTTACGCGTAATGTATTAGCTCACCGGCACGTCCAACACGGACGTAGGGCTGCACTGGGAGCTGTGGCTGCGACGCCTTCCTGTAAGCGCCCAAGCTACCCCTTTAGTAGCAATTGACCTGCCACTCACAGGAAATTGCAGACCTAGCAGATCGCGTCATCGAACGGCACCACCCAGAAACTAAAACCACAACAGCTAAGCCGTTTTGTGCGAGCGAACCACACCGACACGTGCGACTAGTCAGCGGTCGGCACTAGACGCATTCGCATCGCAGGTAGCGTCGCTTCAGCGCCAGATCAAGGCACCCACTGTAAACCGTATGTTTCACAGCGCTCTAGATCATCGCCACGTCGCACAAAACCTGATGCCGCAGGATAGTGCTTTTACTACGGAGGTTTCGCTACTAAATTCCGTAATTGCGTACAGCCGTGTCGCGACTCCGCTACAGCTGACATGCTACGGCGGTCGGTAATGGCAAGGAACAAGGTCGGCAAAAGCCCATAGTCGTTTCACTTACATTAGGGATTATGATTCCGAGACCCAGTTTTAGTGCATACAAGGGCGGAAGGCAGCCTTATTTCCCCTATACCAGGTAAGCCTACCGCTTCCTTGTCGACAAGCTTAAGTGCTGCCAATGGTACACCAATAGTCACCTACGGTCATCGCTCGCGTACCATGGACTTAGGTCATCCTCTGCTATCATTAGCATTGACGTTATCAGGCATTTCGATCACTTGATCGATACGAAACGCCCGACGATAGTCGACACTGCAACGAACCTCAGTGTACATGGCATCACCGCAGATATCGCCTCTATAACACCAGTCTGCGCCCTTACCCAGACCTCGCCGTCCTACACCAACCTCTATCCTCCGTATTCTAGGCTTCTTCAACCAATGAACGCAGCTTTGTTCCTTGCATCCCAAATCACGCCCCATATACGGACGAATGGCTCCCGTCTTATGCCGTCTACGCCGACTACCGCTCGAGTAACTAAAGATAGCAAAGGCAGAGTTTGGGCGCATGCACAAGGCAGGAATAAGCCACCCCGCTGACAACGCTAAGTCCTCTCCCTTGCAGGCGGTCCCTAACAGATCTGGTGACTGGCGCACGCATGGTGCTTACTGCGCACTCGATCAGCCAACTGTCCCAGATAGGTATCCCATCTCACCCATACAAGAGCGTACAGCATGCCTTAAAGGTAAGCCGATCTTCAGCAAGCTCGACCTGGTTCGCGCTTATCACCAGATAATTATATAAGGAAATGCCCTTCCTCAAACAGCCGTCAGCAGTTCTTTCGGCTTTGTGAGCTGTTGAGTATGCCATTTGGACTGTGAAACACCGCACAAACCTTCCAACTGTTTATCCACGATAACACTCGTGGCTTGGACTTTGCTTATTCCCACGTCTATGGTGGTTTACTAGCCACTACCTGGGAAAAGCAGGACCTCGTTGCCTTTGAACCCTTCCAGCGCTTGCCCAAACACAGTAACCGTCAACCCGACTAAGTGCGTATTCGGCAAATCAGAATGTAGAATTCCCAGACCACCTCGTCTCATTATCTGGTATCGAAGTCCTTCCTGATAAGATCCAGGCAATCAAGGACTTCCAGCTCCGACTTCGTTCAAGCATCTCAGTCGATTTTGTGGTTTGGTCAACTACGATCGACGCTTCGGCGCTGCGCTCAACGCATGCAGCCTCTAACTGACCTGCTCAGAGGGAATGAAAATAATTTTGCTTTCCGTAACACAGCACCGACAGCCCTCAACGAGCTCAAGGATGCTATCCCCAACATAGCCCTCCTCGCTTATTCCGAAGTGGTTACAACGTCGTTTAGTACGACTGAGGCCTCAGACCCCGAGGTAGGAGGCGACCACCAACAACACGTTGGTGTGCAATGGCACCCCCTTGAGTTCTCCAATATCCTGCAGCCAGCGGAATCCCGCTATGGCACATTTAGCAATGAACTGTGTACAGAGATAAATAAATAAATAAGTATATAGTATATACTTGGTAAAACAAGACCCACCTGTGAAGGAGCAATCAACCTACCCAGCCTTAAGCCCAGGCAAGCGATCGACGCGGTAGACGGATCAAATCTCTGGACCGCTTTTCAGCTTCAGTAAAAGTTGGCTATTTTCATCAACCCACCTTTTCGTCTTTACTGTTAATCGTGCGCCTTGTTCCCAAAAGTATTAAAAAAGCAAAAATAACAAAGCTTTTGAGAAGTTAAGATGTGCATTTAAATAAATAAATAAATATTTTATTCTCGGATTCATCGGGCCATACCAACTCAGGTATGAGCAAAAGTTACAAGCAATTATGTGGCATAACCGATACGTTACAAAACAGGTAATTGGCGGTGGCCAAAGTTGTACAATTTGCAGAAACATTCGAAGAGCCCTTGAGGAGCAAAGTCAACAGTGCAGTGCCAAGAAAATGGTTTCAAGTGTGCGTACAGTAAATAAAAATGACACCGTAATAAGAGTGGGGTCAGTATGTGAAGAAAGAGTAACTCTGTTGTACGTGTCAGTAGAATATCGAAAAATGACTAGTCGATATTCCAGCGTGTAACAGTGGGCAGTGACTTTATTCAGTGGCAAGGCTCATCCGCCACTTCACCGTGTTGATAAACGGTCTTTTGTGGTTTTTATAGAGTGAACGCTGGCCAGGCGAACGCCCACCACATCCTGGAACACTGTTGTAGGTTGCTGTGATCGGTCATCTGCAACTGGCAAAGCTGGTTATAAAGGATTAGTTCCTTCGGTTATTCGCAGTCTAGTGACTCCTCTGTTGGCCAGACAAATGGCACAGGCAGATTCCAACGTAGACGTTGGGGTCAGTCGAGGAGAAAGTATGATTTTGCAGGTAAGTAGAATTTCCAGAGTATGGGGTCTCACCTTCTCTGATTATGTATATTTGCCGGGGAGCGAAGAATTCGTGTCCAGCTACCCTCACTGGACATCGGTGGTTGAGTAGTTGGGTGCAGATGGCTAGTCTGGAAGTGGAGCCATGGTCTAAGTAAGTCCTTGTTGGTTATTTCGTCCCATTCCAGACGGAGGCAATTACTCAATACAATCCGGGATCTCTCAGATGTGCACGACCGCAGAAAAAAGGGAAAGAGAGGAACAGGCCGAGAGAAGACCAAAAGGGACAGTCATTGTACCAAGCATTGGGAAATCCAACCTTAGGACGTTTACTTGAGACAACTGGTGTACCATGTGTACAGATATTACACTGAAAATGTTTTTCAAGTATGCAGAAGGCATGGCCTAATGAGTAAAATACTTGTATGTACATGAGGATAAAGAGCAGGGTTCCGGTAAGTAATTCAACAGGTACTAGCTATCGGCGTTAGAATTAAACCTGAGACCAGATGGTGGGTATGTAATCGCGATTGGTTGTTATCGGAAACCAAAAGATACAGTGACGATGTGGTCATAGCTATATATACTCCACGGGATGGGGATTATCTCGGACACATAATGACTATTATGTACATGGGTTTATGAAGATAGGAAGCTGAGCATGAAGCAAGCTAGGATTAAATGGATATGAACGGAGGTATAAGTGTTGAATGTAAGAAGATCGGAGATGGCGCTAAAGTACCGAGTTTCAGTGGCCAAGTGTTTGTTAGGTTAATCCTTCTAGTTACTAATGAATAACTACAGTGGCAAAGGATAGGTAAACAAAACAGCTGAGCTGTGATGAAAATATACCAAGAGAATAAACGTTGTAGGGAAGGAGTGACCGTTAGCGAGCTCCGGGTATCCGCAGATTTGAATAGAGCCTACAGCGATGAGCTCCTGCTAAGCAGAGATAGTGGCTCTAGGAAAGGATGTATCAGTGGCTGGTGTAGCCATATCATTAAGACGTTTGACCACTACTGGCTACCTACAGTTTCAATGAATAAACCAACAGGCGAGCGAAGAGCAGATAGACAGACGTTCGAGGAAAATGAAGGCTGGAGAGTAAAGGAGTGACTCATTTCAAGCTAAATGGAGCCCACAAGGACTAGCTACTGCCAAGAAGAATTGACGCCAGTAAGACGAACGACGGATAACGGCGCGCTAGGATAGAGCTGAGTGGCCAGCAAGATAACTAAGTACTTTATTCTCGACTTTGCGAGGCACACCATCGTGGGCATGATCATATTAATACAGGCATGTGTGATCGGCAGTTGCACAACTTATTGAATTTGGACAATAGTATAGGAGTTTAGGTATGTGTGTTAATATATAGAACTATGTTTAAGTGTGTATTTGGAAGTAGCCTTGTTGTGTAAGCATGTAAACGTGACTCTGTGTGTGTTTTTGTTCGCTGGGTTCGCCATCAAAGTGTGTATCAAAGAAACGCTTTGTATTGGAGGACTTTCGTGTGACTGATCCATGTGTGAATGATCCAGCAGAAAAGGGAACAGGCAGTGAGTTTATTTGGTGGCGAATCACGTCCGCCACCTCACAGTGTTGTTAAACGGATATCTGTGACTTCTATAGGAAGAAAGCTTGCCAGGCGCAACCCCGCCACATCCTGGAACACTGCCGCCGAACCATTTGCTGGAACCGGATTAACCCTAACCACCCAGCTGGCACCACGGGGAGGTTGTTCCGCTAGCCAGCCTTCAGTTACTAGTGGATCCTACGGTGGCACAGCATAGGGCAACCAACCAGCTTAGCTGTGATGCAAACCTCCAAGAAAATAAATGTTGTAAGGTAGGAGCGACTCCGAGCGAGCTCCGGAAATCCGCATAGTTGTATGGAGCCTATGGCGACTAGCTGCTGCTGAACAGATAAAATGGCGCTAGAATAAAGTGTATCGGTGTGCAGGTAGAGCTATTCGTTTAAGACTTGGCACTAGTGGATACGTACTGTGTCGCAGTATAACTCACCAAACCTGCTGAGATGTGACGCGTTCGGTCCAAGAGAATACAGCTTGGGAATTAGTGGTGGCTCCAAGCAACCTTCAAGTACGCGAAGAGATGCACAGAGCCTACGACGGATAGCTACTGCAGCTACTTAGCTTAGCGCTGCATCGCGCTGGGATGAGTGCTAAAGCGCGCTGAGTAGAAGGAAGATTGTACTATGTCTACAGCCCTACACAAAAAGCTAATCTAGTATTCATGAAAAAATTGTAAAAGAGAATGCCTGCTAACGACGCAAGTGAGCTGCCTCACGCAATGGGATTCAGAAGACTTGGATCATTATAAGGTAACAAGTAAGTCAGTCGGAGTAATGGGAAGCTGTAGGTGGGATTGGATATCCAATAAGTTGGTGGCAACAAACGTTGTGGCTGTCTTGTGAAGTTGTGCTTTAGTAGCGATCAGGTCCATGCTCCCGCAGCTCATCCTCAGGAACGCATATTCCTAGGTATTCAGATATTGAGGTAGTGTTTAGAAATCTGTGTAAAGAGTTTTGAAACTCTAGGGTGGTCTTGGCTGTCCGGATAGTCATCGGCAGCCGATTCAATGAGATGGCGTATTTATGAAGAAAGAAGTTGGAACGGATGCTGGATCGAGCCCTAGGCAGAGTTATGGAAAACGGTCTGGCTCGAATGGGGTAAGGATCATGGCCTACTTGTAGAACAAACCAATCAGTATTGATCTCTGGGTTTTGTATCATCTAAAACAAAAACACAAGATTGATCTTGAGCTTGCGTAGCCAAAGTGGTTCCAGTGTAAGCTGTTTGCATCTGTCTCGATAGCTAAGCGTGGACGAACCAAGCAGACGTTTGGTACACTTTGCTGCACACTCTCCATTTCTATACGGTCGCTCTTGCGCGAACTGGTGAAAACCATTGCACAGTACTCCAAAATTGGTCGGGCGCATGACTTGTAGAGGGCTAGCCGTGATTCCACAAGTAGCATCGATTTGCAACTCATACCGATAGTTGAGCGAGCTTTTGCAGAGCTATAGCTCACCTGCTCGGCGAAGTTAAGTGCTATGGAGTAAAGTACGCCCAGGTCCCTGACTGTAGTGCACCCTGCAAGTGATGAGCCATGCAGTTTCAGTGCGTCGGGAGGCAGACTGCAACGAGGTGATATAACTTCGCTTTTTGCAGGTGAGAAATTCAGTTTCCATAGGCTGCACCAATGTTCAAGCGCTTTAAGGTCCTCTGTACACTAGAGCTTCCGTTATGTACGTGGGCTGAGTCGAATGTGAAGGCTACTTTGATGTCATCTACGAATAGAAACGGTTTACCGTGTGAAAAGGAGCCAAATACATCGTCTATGTAGAGAAGGAACAGCAATGGTCTTAAGACAGACTTGAAGTACTCCACTGGTTGCTGGTCGTGGTCCTGAGTCCTTCTATCCTAGTCGAACCGACTGTGTGCGATTAGCAAGATACGATGTGAACCAAAGCAATAGTTTGTTAGAGATACCAAAGGAGCTAAGTTTGGTTAGAAGGCCAGTGTGTAGGACTCGGGCAAAGGCTTTTCTCATGTCGAGAAAGCTTATAATCTGCGCAGCTCCGGCGTCAATGTTACGTGTCACCATGTCCAAGCACTCAAACTGGCAGGTCTGACATGACTTAGCCGGCAAGAACACATGTTGGGACCAGTTAATACGGTTTTGCAGGTGCAGGATATCAAGCATTGTTTCTTTAACCAGCCTCTTCATCACCCTTGCTGCAAACGGCGTATGACTGATGGGGTGGTAGTTGTTAATGTCTAACCGGCAGTCACTTTTGTGCCTAGGTAGAACGATCGCATGCTTCCAGGCTGTTGGGAAGGTGCTGTTAGTCATAGATAACGTGAATATGTTAAGGAGTAAACGTGGGATATAAGAACCACCTTGTTTCAGAAAAGCAAAGGGTTGGCCATCTGGACCAGGGTGGTAAGTCAACTTGAGTGACTTTATTGTCCTAGTAATAGAGCGTGTGTCAAAGTGGACAGTGGATAGCTCGTCGTTGTTAGCCGAGGTATTACTCTGGGATGTGTCGCATGGACGTCAGTGAATGAGGCACCGAAGTGCCTGTTAACGAATTCGCACAGGATATCTAGGTCAGTAACTGCTATGCCGTCCGACATCATTAACGATGTTATGAGTTTTGACCTTCTTCTGCTTCTGTTTTGCATCAGGTGGACAAGAGCTTTAGAGCTGGTTTTGTCAGAGAGTGTCCTGCGTTCTTCATCTAGCCTACCATCTGACTGCTTATTCCTCCATTCTGTCTGGAACTTATTAATACGTATAAGAAGTGAGAAGTCATGCGTCTTTCGATATTTGGCTAGCGGGTTCTGGAGTTTGACATCCGCTGCGTGCGTGGGAGCTAAACCCAGCGGTGTTTTCGTAAATCGTCGGAATGGTTTGGGTGTGAGTACATCTATGCAGAATTCTAGATTGCGGTGGAGCTTGTGTACCGCAGCGCCGATATCCGTGGTCAGGAAGAAGCAGTCCCAATTCATCGACCTTAGAAGTGTTGAAAAGCTGTTCCAGTCAATGTGTTGCATTTGTCTGGACATGGGAGCTCGTTTGGTCTTAGTGGTCTTTAGGTTTGCTAGACTGAAAGACAGTTGTACCACTTTGTGGTCGCTACCTGGGATGTTATCCTGTACACTAGCATACGCGTGATGGAGGCCGCGTGTAAAGTAGAGGTCAAGGATATTGGACAGTCTAGTAGGTTCCATTACTTGTTGAACCCCTGCATTTGCTATGACCGTGTTCAGGAATGACGAGTATTGGGCAGGTGCTGTCTGGTTGTGCCATTGAATGTTTTGCATGTTGAAATCTCCGCCTACTAACATATGTCCAAAGGGGAGTTCCGACAAATGGGTAAAGAGCTCAACAAGTTCGGCTACTCGTGTCTTTGTTGAATGTAGGGGGTTATAGACGCAGCCAATAAGCAAATTGAGTCCAAGAGGGCCATCGTGTGACTGAAACCAGATGGAATCTTCATGCTTTCCAATATTAAGGATATCAAAGGCAGAAGCATCGAAATTTTCATGGACATAAATGAAGCACGGCCATTGCTAAAGATTCTGTAGCTAGGAATGAGTAGGGGCGAATCAGACGGTAGAGCTGAATGCCACGTTTCCGTAATAAGAACCACCTGTGGAGAGGAGAGAAGTATGAAGGGGCTATATGATGCATTTTATGTCTGATAGATCGCTCATTGATGAGAAGAGCATGATAAATGGTTGGGAGGCTCTGCTCGTTAGTTTTTAATGAGCCGGCGACTACATGAGGTACTGGAGGGGTTGGTAGCGATTGCTCAAGAGCATCTGTGGGAGGTTTAAGAGCCTGTAAAGATGGTAGAGGGCATCCCCGTCCAACAGCCTCGTAAGTTGTGGTGAGCTGTAGCCCGCCATATTTCATAAAGCAGGGGCGGGAATGCGTACTTACGTGTTAGGCAGTATAGTACTCATTGGGCTTGTAGGGCGCGGGCGATTAACCTTCGCACGCGAGGGTGGGATGGCATGTTTCTTTACTTCGCGGAACGTTCTATAAGAAGCACGTTTGTAGCGGGGTACCTGCAATTGATTATAGTTACTGTCAGCGTGGTAGCACAGCGGAAGTGGCGGCACTGGGAAGTAGGGTGTTGATTCCCCAGCGGGCCGTGTTATATTGGACAGTCTAGGGTTGAAAGACTGGTTCGGCTGGGGGCGGTGAAGTGGGGCAGTGGTATTGCTCGTGTTAGCTCCACCGGGCGCGGGGCGGGTGTCATACATATTCCGGCTGTGGCTGAGGATATTGGCTTTTATATGGCGAGCAGTTGGAGTTGGAAGCAAGTATGGCTTTCTGGTGGGCGGCACATTTTTGTTCTTAGTCGTGGTCTCCCACAGTGGTACACAATTGTTAGATCTCGCATTTAAGGGTGCCATCTGTCTATTCTGAGATGAGCACTTGTTAGGTAGCACGGGGGTAGGAGGTTGCCTGTTTTCATTGGGACGTTCACTGGGTTGATGTCTCGGCAGGTAGGAATTGCACGAGGCAGCTTTGTCGATGCGCCATCGTTTTGGGCGGTTGCATGAGAGTTCCTTAGTAGTCACTGGGGTGCTTGACCTAGGTTTGATGGATGTGTTACCAATAACGTCTTCTGTCAGAGGTTCAGGTATCAGTGTCACACATGTCGGAATCGTTCGATTTATCTACATCAGCCTCATCTTGACCGAAAGCAGCTTCATAGTGCACTACCGAGAAGACTAGCGTCTTCACTGTGTTGGACGAAGTTAGTTTAGCGCTGTATGCCTTTGTCACATTTGGGTCCACCTGCTGTTGCGAGAGATCAAGATCTACTGGGCGTGAGGTAGCAAGTACGGTCGCGGTGGGAACCATCCGCCCTTCGCTTAGGCGGAAGTTTATTGGTTGATGCAAGTGCTCTTTTCAGAGGTGTTTTGTCCGGCTTGCTCACGATAGGCCCCAAATTGGCTGACTCTCGCATAACGAATCGTTTTGTTATTAAAGTCTTGGCCAGTACTTGGTCTCTAACAGTGATAAGTATAGGGCACGATTTACCTTTGGATGTTTTCCGTGGACGTTTAATTTCGAAGGAGCCAGAAGTCATGTTACAGAGGTTGGTGAGCGAGTGCTTCACATTCGCTAAGTTGGTTTTGTCGGAGACATGGAATATCATTACGTCATTTGTACGACGAACTTGGTCGGAAACTTCATTAGCAATGTGTGTAAGTAGCTCATCTGCTAGTTTGAGTTCATTCACATCATTGGTGTGTGATTCACGACAGCTGAGCTAGTGGCATCATCTTTGCTAGGAGATCGTTCAGTTTAGAGATGTTACTTTTGAGTGCGCCCAATTCGATCTCAAGAAAGTTGATTTTATCATGTGCCACTTTCAGTAGATCTGTTAGGAATACCCTGCAGTCAGAAGTTGGGGCTGCGTCAGTAGTATCAGGTTGTGGCTTAGTTGGTTTAGCCAATTTGTTAGCAGATCTGTGCACAGACTACCTTGCTCGCATTGTCTTACTTGGATCTGACGGGAGAGTGGTAAGTCAAGTTCTTTTCTCAGTGTTTACTCAAACACTACTGCCCACGTTAATTCTCCCTAGAAACAAGATAGTATGACAAGCGAGATAGTCTAACTATTCTATTGTTTTTATCATGCCTGCCATGTACCCTTTCCGGCGTCAAGCCACTTCCCCAACCCTTGCCAACCCCCTATGTTCTACCTTCCAGAATTGCAACGGCCGGAACTGCCAAGGCTAACCTCGAGTGACTAGCCAACCGGCCAAGCGCTACTCCTGAGTGACTCGCTAACCGACCCAGGGCCTCTTTCCTGACCCAAGGAACAGTCCATCGCCGTCGACCGCAATCAGCCAAGAACTGGTTGCTCTCCAAACGCCTTGCGAGGTGTTGCTGCCGAGGACACCGTATTTCTTCATGGAACGAAGTCGCCTGATTGCTTCATAAGACGAGGACCGTTGATTGGAGTACGGTGGGTGGGTGACAACTCCCATGTACACCATCTGGTCTGCAGCGAAAGGAATGTAATGTCGGTCTATTTGATGGACTAACTAGTTATTTTACAGTCCGAACAGCCCGCCCCGACGGTCTACCGATGCTGCACTCTGGTTCACACGATCGCCATAAATAATTATTAACCAAAGCCTGGTTCCAACGCACTCCTCCGCACAACCCACCTTAGAAGCCCTTGTTCAAAGCGGTTCAACTACTCGCTCCCATGCTCACCCCCAGTTTTCCCGACTAACAGCTCAGTCAAAAGCTTCCATCCTTCAGACTGCTAGGGTGCGGCCCTTGTGGTGTACCAGAAAACACATTTTCCACTATTTTGCTACATTGGATTTTACGGTAGTTTTAACCTTCGCAACTTACACCTGTTTTACTGCCAGCACCTCCGTTAAGACAAATTTGTTTTGGTGTGTAAGTTGCTGCACCGTTTTTAGCTCTGGTTGCTTCGCGCCCTATTGTTGTAGCCTGCACAACATACGTTGGGTTCAGTCATCGCTGCTTTCTATATTGTCCCGTATTGGACATGTTTCTTACGTGTCCTCGGGTGCCGACTACCCTCACAGGCGCCACCCAACAGACTTTCGGCCAGCCACGTCGCACCTATATAGCACTGGTAAGCTTAAGTTAGGCTGCGCCCTTTTAGATTCGCTTCGCCACCATATGGTGATAACACCACTCCATATATCGTTTTCGCTTTCGTTTGTAATTGCCTGCGAAACAAATGCGCGTTTGTTTGAACATCGAAATATACCTGAACCATGTGCAATCATCAAATAACTTGTAATAGGCTACGAATTTTGCAGCACTTTTCCTTCTGTCCAAGCAAGCTTTTAAGGTTTGCAACGTCCAGCTTTCATCGGTTTCTATCATTCCGATAAACTGTCGGGTTTTCCATTTCTTTGTTTGCTCTAGGGTAGGGCGCTAAGTTTTACTTACTAATAGGGAACTGTAAAAACAACTTTCTTCATCTTGTAATTTAGTTACGCGACCCCAGTAGGTCTACCGCTTGTAAATGATGTTCACTGTTACGTTTGTGTCAAGATAGATTGTCTTTTAACCTGCGAGTATCCATTCTGATGCCGTGGTTCTAAATTCGCTTCCGTTAACTGCCATAAATCGGGCCAATAAATGCATAGAAACCTTCCTTTGATTGTGGAATAAATAATTAGTTCGCCGTCATGGTGCATCCCTTTTTCCAGCGGCTGTGCAAGATTTAGTCAGGTACGCCATTAAAGTTTGGAATGCCGGTACTGGACGGACTAGGGCTATGGAGCTTAAGATGCAGTTTTGTAGGTATCAAGCACCTCAGATTAACGAGTGTCGGATATTTTCTACGAAGTATAATAGTCCAAGCAGATAACCCACGGGCCGGGTGAGGTTGGCAGACAGATCCAAGAGGAAAAACCATTGCTGGTAAGTAGAACAGTGGCGGGGAGATAAAGCGGTTTTTGAGATGTAGACGTACACTGGTATCGGTTCCAAGTGTTCAGGTCAGTAGAAAACACAGATCGTAGGGCTTGCAGTAGCCTCAGGTATGGCCAACGCAATATTCTGGCAAAAATCACAGCCGATGTTAGGTAAAATGTATAAGTTCATCGGAAGACCACACTGGCGAGTTGGGTAAGTTATCCATAATAAAGTAACCCCAACTAGATAAAGGTTGTGATATTGCTGGGGAAGTAATCACTTGGCGAGGTGGACCAGGCATGAGGCCATAGTAGCACAAGTAGGTAGAAATCTTATAAGTACCTGAAGCACATTTTGTAGTGAAGGGAATTGAACCCAACTGTTCAAACCAGTAGAAGGTATGGATGGGAAGGTTTCCCGTATTCTCCGGCATACAGGTATGGCCGAACGCAATAGTATAGACCATTGTAGATAAACATCCAATAAGCATAGAATTAATAGCAGACCACACTGGCGTGGTGCGTAATGTATCCATAGGATAATGGCGCCAAACCGATGAAGTTTCTGACATTAGGAGAAGTCCACAGGCGAGGTAAACCGAACGGAACGCCATGGAATCGCAAGTAAATGCTGAGCTTGTAGGACAAAAAGGCTTCGTTGAGATGTTCCGATGGTGATAAGGATTTGAACCCAGTGTTCACACCACTGAGAACTGGAACAGTGTGTCCGAACTGGTGGCTCGGGCTGTCTACCTATGCCTTGGAACATACGAGGATTACGTTCAAGGTCTCTATCGAGCTACGACGATCAAGACAAGTTTATTTAACCCTTTTATGCAGGGCGCTCAGAGGGGAAGGGAAGAAAAGTCTAGAGAGAAAAATAACTCCAAAAGAAAACAGGAAGTGAGCAGAGCTGGCGACTTGGAGACATATCACGCTCTTGAAGTATAACTTTAGTAGTCTTGTCAGTAAGTACTTGTAGGCCGTTACTTTATTCAGCGGCGAGTCACATCCGCCACTTCGTAGTGCTTTTAAACGGAATTTTTTGGCTGTTTACGAGGGGAACACTTGGCAGGAGAAGACCAGGCAGGTGCTAGAGCACTGTCGTAACTATTTCTGAACACTAATGTACAACCGGTAAAGAACTTGCAGACCGCTTTCACCAATTGTTATTTGCAGTAGAATGGCTCCCAATGTTTGCTGTTGACTGGTAGCTTGGTCATATCCGCCATAGTCCTTGAGACTGGTCGATGTTGGGAGAGTCAGGAACTGCCGTATGGTTGAGAGTCTAGGTAAGTGCAGCGTTCCTTCACCAATTGTCTACTAGGCTCAAACATGCTGAACTATCGTAGTCGATGCAAACAACTAGGATTAGACCCTCTGTGGTTACGGAGGTTAAAGATAAACCTTATGTTTCTATACAAGCTTAAACAAAAGCCGGAAATGAACCTGATACGACACTTCCGAACGGCAGGGGATACCCGATATCATCTGCGCAAAGCGACTAATTCATTCAGTCTGCCGGCTGCTCGTTGCGGCATACGCCACAATTTATTCCTTCATAGATACTCGGATACATAAAACAAAGTACCACCGCAAATCCGATCATCGGTGACCAGTACACACTTCAACAAGGCTATAAGAAGATTCCTCGACGTAAACACAGTTTCCGAACTATTAAGCCTCAAAGTGCACTAAGACGAGTTATGGGAGACAGGACCAAACAACCTCTAGCGAATAAGCCTACATCCCCTTTTTTATTCTTTATTTCTAACAGTCTTCTACTTCATTTTAACCTCGCATCACGGCTGCTTCTGATACCTTATAATTTGCACGCCTGAGCTTTTTGGCCCTCCTATCTTTACCTAAACGAGACTGCCTCAAGACTTCCATCCTTTTGACTCAAATATTTCACGTACTGTTTTTCTAGAACGTTGAGGTTTTACATACTCATCATTATCACTGCCTATTCTATACCCTAAATGGCTCCACTCTACTAACCCTCCTGGACTATACGTACACTGTAGTATTCAAATACCACGTCTATCGGACCGATGTCTCCATTATTCCACCAGCACCAGATTACGACCACTTGTATAGTTTCAGGTCTCATGCACCCCCTTGTTAAACCCCACTCTGTGTATATAATTCTGCACCTCTCCCGGCCTATATGGAAAATCTGCAATAGTGGCATAGATACACATAGCGCCAGCGCAAGACCCCACTCCTCCCTAGATAACCTTCACTGCCGTGCCTCTCACTTAAACCTTTTGGACTAGTCCGGTCTCTGAGGCTCCAAATGCCCATAGGTCTTAAACCAAGGCCTTTCTTCTTTAAAGCGTCAACTGCCATCGACTAAGGTTCTCATCGGTACAAGTAACAGCCCTATGATACCCGTCTCCGTCTGATTCATTATTTGTATGCTTGGTCCCACCTACCGGCATCGCAATGAGGCTGGACCTTACTTTGCTTCGATGTTTTATGTGCCTCAGTAATCCATTGAGCTATACTGGGTGGTGAATATTTGCACCTTCAGAGTCACTCATACCAGATTGGTCAATAGTTAGAGGTCAGACAAACTCAGCCTCCTGATCTCCCAGTTTCGGGTTGGAATGAGGGTGGCTCCTTATTCCTTAAAACGGACTCCTTGTAACCCAGTGCCAAACCACGTTGCCTTGCGGACAAGTTTTTGAACCAAAGGCTTTGGTTGAGAGCCCTAATCGTTCTCCTGTTTAGGCCTGGGCAACCTGACAGTATCCTGCCCACGCAATACCATGAATCTTACCTCAAACAAATTGCTGATGCGCTGGCCACCGCAGAGGATAATCAACGGTGCACTAGCTGCTGCATCGGGAAGGGTGGATAGGGGTATAGATGCTACTGCTCAAGCCTTCCCGTGTTCTTATTCCTTCTCCTGCGCTTTTTCACCCTTATCGTCCCGTTCCAGCTTCACTTTTATCCTACCTGTTTTTAACCCCCTATTCTCGGCCCTCCCCCACCTTGCTTCAATAATCGCGTGTCTTTTAGTTTCAACTCACATGTGAACGCGGAGCGTCATTCCTGTCCTCTTAACAGGCCCATATCCAAGCAAGCAGCCCATTCCAGATCATCGGCTTCCATTTGGAGCCGTCGATCCTCCTTCAGATTGTCATGCCTCAATGTTCGCATGTTAATACAGATCGGTCAACAGGCAGCACTTGCCGGAATATTAGAGACCCTCTCGATCGATATCTGCTGCTTATCGGAGACCCGCCTGCAAGACTCGAGCTCTGTGCTCAATCTGCGCTTCCCTTAAGGCGACACTAGCAGCACGTTCTCATTGCGCCTATCCGGTGATGATGCAGCTTCGAGCACCGGCCAAGCCGGTGTTGGTATTGCCCTGAGTCTCCGGGCTGAAGCTACTCTGGTTGATTAAATTCCAATCAGTAGCCGGATGTGTGCGGTCCGATTGGCTTGCTCGTTCAAAACTTCGAAGTCGCGTGGGACTAACAGGTGTCTATTCGTTATCGCTGTCTATGCACCCACAAACTGTAGCGATGACTAGGTAAAAGACGACTGCTATCGTCAACTATACGAGCTCCTTAGCCACAGAAAAAGCTCGGACACAGTAGTGCTGGCTAGGGATCTGAACACTCAAGTTGGAAAATTATCCACAGATGCGCTGCATTTGAGCGGCCAACATGGTGTAGGCTCCCTTAATGATAACGGTGAGCGGTTACTTCATTTGTGTGAGGATGCTCGCTTATTCCTTGCGAGCACTAACTTCAGACACAGCACTCGCCGGAGGGTGACTTGGCGCCCACCAGCCTCGAACCAGCTATGGACGCAAATCGATCACATTGCGATAAGTTACCGATGAAGAGACTGCGTCCAAAACTGTCGCTCGATTTGGAGCACAGGTGTTGACACCGACCATGCACTTGTGTGTGTTGACCTGCGGATGCGCTTTGGCGGACGCCCACGACGACGTTGTGAGCGCATTGACATCAGCCAACTGGCGAAGCCCGCTGTTCTGAATGCCTATCAAAGTACGCTGTCATGCGAGTTGGATAAACGCTCACTGGATGCAATTGGAGGCCACTGGTCTCGTATTCAACAGACCTTACTAGCCGCAGGAAAGTCCTCATGTGGTATGTCTAATCATCAACATGGACATTGGGTCTTTTCACAGTCTCTGGAACATATATATGCTCGCCGGCATATTCCGGCTGGAAGCGAACACAATGAAACTCGCAAAGAGCTCCGGGCAAAACTCCGTGCTAGCCTGAAGAGAGACCGCGAATCCTGGTGGTCTACTCGTGCATCAGAGATGGAAATGGCCGCTGCCCTTGGTAACCATTGTACGTTATTCCGTCTGATACGGGAAACGGGCAGCAGGAGACGTGGTGTTAGTGAAACTATACGTGACGAGAGTGGACAGCCTATCCACAACTTATCAAAA
The DNA here is from genome assembly GCA_944474145.2 of Dicrocoelium dendriticum. Lineage (NCBI taxonomy): Eukaryota > Metazoa > Platyhelminthes > Trematoda > Plagiorchiida > Dicrocoeliidae > Dicrocoelium > Dicrocoelium dendriticum. The sequence goes on along the minus strand of OX104060.1, from coordinate 26,311,158 downwards.
CACTTAGAGCGTTGAGCTGAGCAATTGGAAAGCAATTTAATCGGTCGGAATGGTTAGATTTCTCGCCGGCCACTGCTCGCCCCGCTCCCTGGGCTGTCCATTTGGATCCACCCTCTCGCTCAAAAGTCGAGCTCGAGATCTAACTGCTGAAGTTAGATAAAGCCGCGAGACCTGGTGATCTTCCTTCAGCCATCTTTAAATTATGGGGACTTGCGCTTGTGGATGATTTACACGGGTTGCTAGGCAAATTATGGGAGCAGGAATCAGTCCCAACCGATTGGAGCCGATCCGTCATAGTCCCTATTTTCAAGGGAGGCTCACGATCGGAATGTGGCAGCCATAGAGGAATCAGTCTGATCTCTATCGCATCAAAATTGGTTGCCTCTGTCCTCCTTCACAGACTGCCTGGCACTCGTGTAAGCCAGATTCGTGAAGATCAAGCTGGATTTCGTCGAGGTCGTGGCTGCGTTGACCACGTCTTCACCTTGCGTCGGTTGTTGGAGTACCGTCACATATATTGGTGGCCCACCGTTGTCGTGTTCCTCGATATCAACGGTGCATTCGATTTGGTTGATAGACATGCACTTTGTGACTGTCTACTCAGGAAAGGTGTACCTGAGAAATATGTGAATATTATCCGAACAGTATATGCGCGTAGCTCGGGCAGAGTGAGGGCTTACGGCAAGTTGTCGCCGCCCTTTAATCTCTCCGGCGGCGTGAGACAAGGATGCCCGCTGTCACCTTTCCTCTTCAACTTCGCTGTTGACGAAGTCATGGAAATGGCGTTCACAGGACACGACTTTAAAGGAGTGGATCTGCTCCTAGGAAAACGACTTCTTGACGTAGAGTATGCTGATGATATTGCGCTAATCTGTGACAGCTCACAAACGTGTCAAGCGGCACTGGACAGTTTAGCAATGGCTGTCCGTCACTTCGGGTTTGCTTCGCACCCACTAAGTGTAAAGCGTTCCTCCAAGGTTGGTCTGGACCGCCTCCTACGCTGACCCTTGGTTGGGATCAGCTAGAAGTCGTCCACAAATTCAACTACCTGGGAAGTTGTATCAGCGCCCGTGGGATTGAGGCTGACATCACGAGCCGTATAGCAAAAGCTCGAGGCGCTTTTGCTAACCTTCGCCATCTATGGCGGCGGCGCGACATCACTCTTGCCCTGAAGGATAGAGTGTACAGTGCAGCGGTACGTTCGACCTTACTGTACGGCTGTGAAACCTGGCCCATAAGATCGGCAGACATGAAGAGGCTAGTTACGTTCGACTATCGGTGCCTTCGCAGTTTGGCTCACATCTGGTGGGTACACCACGTGAATAACGAGCGTGTTCGACGCCTTGTTTACGGCACAGGTAATGGAACTGCACCGCTGAGCATCGTTATTACACGCACCAGGCTCCGATGGCTGGGCCACGTGTTGCTCGTGTCTGCCCACCGACTTCCACGATGTGCGCTGTTTGCTTACCGGGGATGTGGATGGAAGAAGGGGAGGGGTGGCCGAACGATGACTTGGTCCAGAGGAATGAAGGTCCTCACTTCGGAGCTGGCCTTGGTTGGAGTGTCACGGCTCCCTGGTTGAGGTCCGAAAGACGATGAACACGTTTGGTTGGACACACTTGCTAATATGGCTAGGAGCCGACCTCAATGGCGTTTGCGCTGTGAGTTACTTTGTCCCACCCCATTCCCCTTAGCCTCCCCTCCAACCACGATCTCATTATTTAGCCTTATATAATTTTGCATAGTAATTTTTCTGGATGCAGAGTAGCCGGATGGTAGCAAAATGGAACGATGCCCACCCGGTACCCGTAGCTTGGCCGGCTTGCACCGGTTGCATTCATTATTTTCCCCTTTTTCTGTGTATTGCGGCACAGTAGCGAAGGTGTTCCCCACATCTAGCTAACGTGTATAAGGATGAATGATGAACCCACCTACCGAAATTGAAATTTCTGGTCTTTGATTGAGATTTCCCCTCGGCTTCACTACCAATAAATAAATAAAAAATACTGTTTATCCTCGTCAACGCGAGGCACACAAGCAAAGGCGTGATCCTGGTAATACAGACATGTAGGATCGGCAATTGCACAAATTAGTACCTTTCGACAAATAGCATACTAACTTATGAATTGGTTGATATGTAACTGTAGGTTTATGTCTGTATTTGGAAGTAGCCATGTTGTATGCTTGGGTAAATGTGACTCTGCGTACGTTTTTGTTTGTTGGGGTTGCCATCAAAGGGCGAACTCAATGGAACGCTTCGAATCGGATGACGTACGTGACGTTTGAATGATCCTCCGCAAAAGGGAAGAGGCGGTGACTTTATTTAGTGGCGTCACACCCGCCACGTCACAGTGTTGTTAAACGGATATCTGTGGTTTTTATAGGGAGAACGCTTGTCAGGCAAAATTCCACCACATCCTAGAACACAGCCGCCGAACCACTTGCTGGAACGGGATTTATCCGAACCACCCGGCTGGCACCACTGGGAGGTTGTTCGGCTAGCCAGTCAGTTAACAGTAACATTCTCTCTCTCATCGGCGTTACTTTTGGCACATACAGTAACCATTCAATGGTGTTCTAGGTACCCCCAGCGACAGGACAACATCCTAGTCCTCGCTAGCTTCCCTTCGCTTCTGTGCCTCTCAATCTTATACCTATCGGACCGGTCCGGCATCTGAGGCTTAAATGCCTCTAGGTCTCAAACCAAGGCCTTTCTTCTTTAAAGCATCGGCTGCCATCGACTAAGGTATAAGTAACAGCCTCATGATACTCGTCTTCATCCGCTTCACTATTTGTACGCTTGGTCCCGCCTACCGATATTGAAATTTCCGGTTTATGATTAAGTGTTGCTTCTCGGCTTCACTATCGTGCTTCTCAGCTCACCTTAACTTCTCCCTCTCTGATTTGCCATCTCTTTTGGTCCATATCGCAACTGTTCAAATGTTTTGTAGGTACTACTAGCGTCAGCGCAGCTTCCATGGCATTGCTAGCTTCTTTTTGCCACTGTGCCTCTCACCCTTAAACCTTTCGGACCAGTCCGGCCGCTGAGGCTCTAAATGCCTATGGGTCTCGAACCAAAGCCTCCCTTTTTAAGCATCGGCTGCCATACTCTTTGTATTTTCACATTTTCGTCTATCGGACGGTTGTCTTTCTTATTCCACCAACTCCTGATTATGAGCAGTTCAACTTTTTCGGATCTCATCCACTTTTCTGTTTAACCATACGCTACTGTATACTTGTTCGGCACCTCTTCTGGTCAATATAGTAACTGTTCGGGTTAAACCCTTAGCACTCGGCGGTGCTGGCTGTATTATTCCCTTACCCTTGGTCACCTCCGGAGACGGCACTACTGTCGTTTTCTCTCTAGAGCTGTTGCAATTATTGCTGTCTGTTCTCTCTCTTGTATTTAACACTGTAAACATATCAGTCTATGCCGAGCTTAATAAAGCGTGCCGCTCATGTATATTAACTAATCACGCTGCCAGCAACTCACTAATTAGCAAGTTATAACTAGCAGTCTAGTTGACTCCGACGTTCCAACTTGGATGTCCACCTTCGCGTGGCACGCCTAGCATCTTTTGGGGCTGCTGCTCACAATTCTGATATTTCTGGTCCCTTTCAGCGCTGACTCTACAACCATTTTCTCGCTAAAGCCGTAGTATTTAAGCCATTCTCGCTCCTGTTGTTATCGTTGAAGGCCTATCAGCGGGCGCTTTCTTCCTCATAATTAACCCGACTCCCAGTATCGTCCTATCCTGTCGTCTATTTGAATTGTTTGCCGCACCGTAGAAGTCCCTATCTTTTGCCGCTATTACAGGTCATTTTAGGACTGGCTTTGCAACAGTATTCTCGTTAAAGCTGTAGTACATAAACCCCATGCTCGCCACAACTTTGACACTCCGTCTCACTCCTTCACCCAGCTGTTTATCTAGCATCCGACTACTAAACGTGTTACGTTATTGTTTTCATGGGTCTCAAACCCGGCGTAGTAACTCAACTGGTTCTCATACATGTTCGAAAGATATGCTTTACCACTGTCAAATGATCGCTCAACCTATATCTTAAGCGTATATTAACGCACTCACTATGTTCTGATTCCCTCAACTCAGTTACCGGTTAACAACGCCTGATAGTCACGGTTTCCACACAGGACGACTTTTGCCTACGCTAGACCAATTCGGACGGCATTTTTTTCTCACATTCAGCAAATAGCGGATTTCGTGCTTGCACGAAAACCTACGGATATATTGCATAACATATTTGGTTATTCCATTGCTTTCAACCGGCACAACGTTACCATAAATTTTATATTTATACATTAACATAGTCCTGTTCAATTTCCTTGGCAGTTTGCTCGGTCCGTTATTCTTTTTTCCCTTGTTCCAAATGAAAACCGTACCTGCACGGAACACTACTGAGGACATACCTGTGACTTTCTCATGGACACGGAACCCATATAGAACAAAGAAATCACCCGCACTTCGCAATCCTGACACACTAAAGGAACCCAGAAAACTAATTAAATCAGTACAACACACCTAAGGCGTCCGAATTCAACAGCTTCAACCATTTGCGTTCGACTCCGAAGCAGGCTACACAATCATGGAAAACAAATTGGCGAAACGTGACTGCGAATATCCGTGAGAGTAATCGGTCAGATGCAATCTTTTCAATATCATATCACCAGGCGGCAGTGTTCCAGGACGTGGTGGGTCTTCGTCTGGCAAGCGGTTTCCCTACAAAAGGTCTGTTTAACAACACTGCAACGTGGCGGATGTGACTCGCCACTCAGTATAGTCACCGCCCCTAACACACCTTGGCAAGTTGACCGATATCATATTTACAAATTCTGTGCATATATCTGCTCTCGTACAAACACGCCTACATATTTAATTAGTGACATGCCGCTATTCTTATTTTTTGGCTTTTTCCTCATACTTCACTCACCTGGCCCGCACTGTGTACACAATTTACTTGGACTAGTTCCTCATCAACATGCTCCACCTTAGTGATCTGATTCTTATCTCTACATCTCGCATTCTGTGGACATAGACTTCATACAATCTTTGGGCCATATGGCTCCACACTGCTGTCTCCAACTGTACTACGCCCGCGCTTGGTACTGCTAAGCATACTATCATGTACAGTAATGCAATATGCTGATCATGTCCAAATGGCGTGCCTTGCTTTGTCGAGAATAAAATATTTATTTATTTATTTAACTATTTCAATGTTTATGTTTTCTAAAGTTGTTAGGTCATGTATACTTTTCAGGAGTATGAAGGCCTCGGTTCTACCTATCCACACTGACAACGGTCGTGGTGGTGAGGGAAGCTGAAAACTTTTGGTGCACAACCATGGTCCAGTTATGTCTTAGTTGGTTAGTACTTCCCGCCTAGGGCAAAAACGCTGTTCCTCAGTCCAATCCCGGATCACCAAGAAGTTCCAGACCTCGGAAAATTGGGCAAGGGACGATCAAGAGAAGATCGCAAAGAACAGCCGTAAAATCAAGCAACGTTGAAGTCGTGTGTTATAACATGCAGAGAGCAGACATGCTGCTGTGCAACGTGCAACAATGCTTTTACTGAAATTGACCATCGTAAGTGTTACATAAAGCGATGGGCGTGTGGATATATAGTTGTCATATACATAGAGCACAGGAGCGTTCTACTCATAAGCTTTCCACGTGGTATCCGTTTACGATGATGAAACTATTTTGTGGGAGGAGCGATGCGAGTTCAAAACCAGCCAGGGACTGAATGCTGAAGGAACAGCAGGCAGCTAGCTTATTTCGATAATGAGCGAAGAAGAAGTAAGTATTTATAGCTATCCAAGAAAGAATAAAGTCATTTTAATGCAAAGCAACCGCTTAAAAATATTCAGAGATCTAAACACATAAGTGAACAGGACGGTGCTGAGAGAGTAATGCTAAGGTCGACTGAGCTGGGAAAAGCCATTTAGAGACCTAGGCTCCTACATGCGTAAGTAGCGAAGACGTTGCTGCGAGAGAGAGAAAGTGTAGCTGAGGGGCGGCTGTGTACGGACTAGGTGAGGTAAGCTTGTTAACTAGAAGAGGATTAAACTGATTAAGAAAGGACAGCGGACGATCGGAATGCAAGCATACATGTTGCAGCAGTACGTAGTAAAAATCATGAAAGGAATATATATATATAATCCTCGACAAAGCTAGGCATGACTTTTGGACATGATCAGCATAATGCAAGGTTGTTAATAATAGCATGCTTAGCACGACCATGAGCAATAGTAGTACAAATGTAATCAGTGGTGCAGGCCCACATAACCCAAAGATTGAAGGCAGACTGTTCTCACAGTATGCGAGATGTAGAACTAAATATTAGATACTTGAAGTGGAGTAGGTTGGCAAGAAACTAGTCCGATGAGGTTGTGTACACATTGCGGGTCAGGTACTTGAAGCATGAGGAGAAAGCTGCAAAAATATTGAAGAATTGTGGCGTTACTGCTCAACTATGGAGGCTTAGTTGTATGAGAGCAGAAATATGCACAGAAATTGTGAAATTGGTACCGGTCGACGTGCCAGTGTGTTGTTGTGGCAGCGACTTTATTGGGTAGCGAGTCACATCCGCCACGTCTCCGTGTTGTTACACAGTCATTTGTTGCATTTTGTAGGGAGAACGTTTGCCGGGCGAAAACCCACCACGTCCTGGAAGGTTGATGACCGGTGACATGACATTGACAAGGTTGCACCTGGCTGATTGTCCTTGCTGTTATTCGCAGTCATGTTTCGGCAGTTTGCATCCTATGACTGTATGGTAGCCTTCTTCGGAGTTGACAACATGTGCTTGGAGCTGTTGACGTCGGACGACGCAGGTGACCTGTATCGATTTGATTAGTTTTTCGGATTCCGTTAGTGTATCAGGATTGCAAGTGCGGATGGTTGCATTGTTATGTGTTGATTCCGTGCCCAGGTGAATGTCGCGGGTATGTCCTCAAAAGTGTTTCGTGCGGACAATGATATCATTTATACGAAGGGAGAAAAGAAAATGGGCCGAGCAAACTGCCAAGGAAACTGAACAGGACTAGGTTAATGTACAAACAGAAAATGTTTGGTAACGTTGTGGTAATTAAACGTAATGGATTGACCAAATAGTTAACTCGGCCTATAAGTTATTTTGCATGCAAGTGCGAGACCCTATATTTGTTGAGCGCGAAATACAAATGCTGACTGAATTGGCCAAGCGTATGCGATAGTTGTCCTGTTTGGAAACCAGGAGTATCAGGCGCTTTTAGCAGGTAAATTGGTTGAGGGAATCAGAAGAGCTTAGTAAGTTGTGGAATATGTGACTAAGATATAGGTTAAGCAATCAGTCTACAGTATTAGAGCCTATCGTTCGAACAAGTATGAGGGCTAGTGGAGTTGCTATGCCATGTTAGAGACCCGTGAGAAGAATAACGTCACAAGTTCAGTATTCGAACGCTACAGAAATAGCTTGGTGCTGGTTTGAGACGGAGTGTCAGAGGAGTTGCTACGACAATAGAAGGTACTACATACTACAGCTGTAGTCAGTAGGTTGCAAAGCCAGCTCTGAAAGGGACCGTGAAAAGCGGAATTTGATAGACAGCAGCGCTAAAAGATACTAAGTGTTCCACTCCTAGGTGGACTTCTACAGTACAGCATACAAGTAAAATAGGCGGCAGGAAGGAGCGACATTGGGAGTCGGATTAGTTGCGAGGAAGAAACTGCCCACTGTCATATTACGAGACACGGAAGGATAAACGCTCAAGGTTAAAAACAGAAGAGAGAAGAGAAGCGGTTACATACTACGGCTGTAGCGTGGAAACCGCTGCAGGGTAAGCTATGAAAAGGACCATTAATAGCAGCATATACTAGGTTGCAGCGACAAAAGATACTAAGTTTCCCACTTTAAGATGGACATCCACAGTGAAACATAAAAGTCAAATAGACTGCTAAGGAGTGAGTTGCTGACAGCCCGATTAATTAATAAGTAGGAGTGGCAAGCTATATTAGGCTCAGACATGGACTATTAAAGTAACAGTTTTGCAAACAGAAGGAAGAACAGTCGGCACTACATGCAACAGCTGTATGGAGGAAACGGTTGCAGAGCCAGTTTTGGGAGTGCCCTTGGGTAAGGGTGTAATACAGGCAACACCGTCAGAAGATGCTAAATGTTTCACTCCAAGGTTTGCTTCTACAGTAGGGCATACAACTCTACTAGGTGGCCAGAGAAGAGTAAGGGTGTGTGCCGGATTATTTGTGAAGCAGGCGCCGCGCACTATCTAGTAATGTGGCACATACTAATAGGCCTTCAAATTTGTAAGCAAGAGCGCCAATAGACTGGGCTGCCTGCTACAGCTATAGCGAGGGAACAGTTGCAATGCCAGCTCTGAAAAGGACTTGGGGCAGATTAATAACCTGGGCAACGGCGTCAAAAGTTACTACGTGTTCCATTCCATGGTTTAGAGTAGCTGCCAACAAGTTGGAACGCAGGTAGTTCACCTACGTTCCAATGGCACGTAGGGGAGATATGATGATATTGGCCTGTTAAATAGTAGAATCTGCGTGAGCGCCCATACGGTTTGCTGGAATGGTGTAGGTGGGTCATTGATAAGAACAGAGTGAGGGGTGTAATATAATATATCGGCAAACTCGTGTCTTCTACTAACGGTAAATGGTCATTGCCCGGTGTATTGCCATTAAGCTATCGCTGTCCGCGGTTAACAATCGCCCTCGGGCCCGTTTGTGTATGGTGGCAGAGATGAGCAGCAGGTTTTTAGCAACTGAGGCCTGCTAATATATCTACCTCTGCGGATTTGTGTCCGGTGGCTATTTTTATGTTGTGGCGGTGCTTATTCGGTGAAATCTGCTCCTAATGTGTGTGTCGGTGACGTTAGGATCATCATTGCTTTCAGGTATATAACACATGGGACAAGTAATCGTCGCAGGCATGACCTTGTCGTTCATATGCGTATGATTAAGGTTAGTCCAAGATCCGCAGAGCGTTTCACATAACTACTTAATTCAATTTTTCTTCTCATAAAAGCGAGGCAAGCCTTTTGGGCATGAGCAAAATAATGCATTTTGGAACATAATAGAATAATGAGCCGGTCAAAGCAAGGAGTACTTCAGATTTAATCAGCTTTGGGCCCATTTGACCAAAAAATGGATGAAGGTTACCTGGAGCTTATCGTGGCACGCTTCACCAGACATAAGCGGACTTTGTTAAGCGAAAGCTTTAGCAACCGTACAAGGTGGAAATATAAGCATTACAGAACTTACTGAATTGAAGTACGTTTTGGTGCGGTACTGGTCGGATAAGATTTGTACACAATGGGGGTCACGTAAGTGAAGCATTGGAAAGAATGTGTAAAATGTTTTCAAAGGCTTGTGGCATGTAACTGAGCATATATGTACCTGTAGTTGTGTGAGAACGGATATAGAGAAATAAATAATTAACCTCTCAACGAAACGGGGCACGCCAGTACAGTGTGATCAATTGGTTTAGAGAGCCAGGGAAAACTTAAAAGCGTGCGTACACCACACGAAAAACTCCCTGTTGGTGCAATGCGTGGCCCAAAATTGGTACATACGTTTGCTTAGGATTGACGCAGGGCATAATCGTTGACGTCAAAGAGAAATATGGCGCCGAAGCGCTGTTACCGAGATGGTGGCTGGGGGTTCGAAGGTTTCCCGCGATTAATCTCCTTTTTTCCGTAGGCGTAGCAGGCCAAAAGTGTGTTTGATAAACAAGTTGTGCTCGCAAGTACCGCATATTGAGTTCATTCTCCGTGCGAAGCGGCGGGCCGTGACCTTATTTCGGTGGCGAGTCACATGCGCCACGTCGCAGTGTCGTTCTGCAGACCACAGTGACTTTTTATAGGGAAAGCGCTTGGCAGGCGAAAACACACGACGTCCCAGAACACAGCCATTAACCACAATTAAAATATCATTGATATACTTGTAACGCTTTTTTAGGACCGATTCTCCTCACGGCTAATCACACACATGGTACACCAGGTTTTTCGTTTGTTCAGTGGAAAGCTTGGTCAGGATTCACTAGTAACGGTTGGGGCCGGCGGTTCTGTTTGGAGCTTGTATGTGTAACTTTAAGTGACGCGTTACGCAGGTAATTATGGAACTCAAATCATAAGAAGTATCCTTGTCTGCGCAAATGTCTCACGGGCCAAGTAGGTGTCGCTGGCAGGATCACGAGAGAAAACCATCGCCGGTAAGTGGGACACTTGCATAGAGATAAAGCTTTTTGGGAGAATGTTTCGAACGTTCGAGGGGCATGCTGTGGTCTTTGTTATAAGGTATGGCCGAGCGCAGTAGCATAGACCACAGACAATATACATTTTAAAGTTATAAGATCTGCATACCACAATGGCGAGCTGGGTGACGTATCCATTGTATAATGGCGCAAATAACAGGAGGATTCTTATACGTGGAGGAATAATCCACTGCCGAGGTAGACGGATCTTAACTCTATGGCATTGCAAGTAATTTGAACACATTCTGGGAGGTATAGCTTTTAGGTGATGTGCCGGAGGTAATACTGATTTGAAGTTAATTGCTCTAAACAGTAAAAGGTAGGGAACAAAAGCTTCCATAACGGAAAAGCTTCCAGAGGATTAGGATTGGTGGTATACAACACTGGCGAGGTGGGTAACGTGTCCACCGGATACTGGCTGGCTAGCCAAACAACCTCCCCTTGGTGCCAGCTGGGTTGTTCGGGTAAATCCCGTTCCAGCAAATGGTTTGGTGGCAGTGTTCCAGGATGTGGTGGAATTTCGCCTGGCAAGCGTTCTCCTAAAAGACCACAAATATCCGTTTAAGAACACTGTGATTAGGCGGATGTGACTCGCTATTAAATAAAGTCACTGCCGCTTCTCTTTTCCGGAAGTTCATTCACACAGCACGAATGTCATCAGATATGAAGCGGTCCATTTATTTCCTCCTTTGATGGCGAACCCACCGAACAAAAACACACAGTCACATTTACCCAATCACACAACATGGCTGCTTCCAAATACTGACATAAAAATTCTTTTACATGTCAACAGACACATGCATTCCTAAGCTGTTTGTCGAAATATACTAATTTGTGCAATTGCCGATCATACATGTCTGTATTAATATGATCACGCCCTTGATGGTGTGTCTCGCAATGACGAGAATAAACTATTTATTTGTTTATTTAGGAAAGACCTTCTACCAGAAATAATCACATGGCAAGGTGAACGGAACATAATGCCATAACCTTGCAAGTATATTGTACCTTTGCAGGTTGATAAAGCTTTCTTGAGTTGATGTTCAGAAGGCGGAAATATTTTGCATTCAATCGCTCCAAGCATTAGATGATGCATACCAAGGGGACAGAATGCCTGCGGTGATGGTCCAAGCTGTCCAAAAATGTCTGTAAGTCCTATTTATAGATACGACGGTACAGCCCAGTTTATTCTACACTTCTATGTAGGTTTCGCGGGTGCACAGGAAGTACAGGTCACAGAAAGGAAGGACTTGGAGCGTAAGAAAGGAATTGAGGAGCGCTGACGACATTGAGCCTTGCTAAACATTTCACCTCGTTTTATATGTGTATCCATAAACTATGGCCTCTAATGTTTGTTTGTGCCTCTCAATATTGATGAGAATAGAAGACTCGTGTACAGAAACTAGGTGTCATGATATGTGGAGCAGTACATCAAAGCAAAGGAGGTTCAATACGCAGTTGTGACAAAAATGGCTATGTAATTAGAGAGGTGAGTAATTAGACTAAATGCGGCAGTAATGGAGCCCTAGCAGTGCTGGCAAAGCAGTTACGCTAACTCCGTGAAATAAAATAGTACAACGGTGTTACACTAGAGTAAGTGATCCTTTTGAATGTGGAGCTCTGCGGTCTCACAGGTAAGTCAGGTGAACAGAGATAACTGAGAGGAGAGGTACCGGTTTAAATATGCAGAACAATCAGCGCTTACTTGAGAGAATTCTGGTCATGCACTTCCGAGCTGCTAGTTGAGAAGAGGAGCATTGGTTTACCTAACCAATATCTGTAGTCAAAGAAGTGATGGAAAAGGGGATCCAGGGCTGCGCTAGAACTGTAAATGTGAAATAAAATGTGGCAGCAGTGCCAAAATGTCTACGTGAACCACCCGAATTTGGAGCTCTACGGTGTCATAGTTAGGTCGGCTAGACGTAGAGAACAGAGCGGAAAAGTGCTGCAATAGTTACGTAGAGAAAGCTGCCGTTGTCGGAAAAATAGGGGATACAAACTGCTGAGATTGTAGTTGAGATGAGGAGCGTTACTTTATAAGAGCGATTGCCGTAGCCAATGGCATGGTGGCCTAGTGAGGCCAGCACTGCTAAAAACTATAGAAGTAGAGTAAGATGGGATAGGGTCGAACAAATAGACTGAGTAAACTACTCGCAGTTGGAGCCCTACGGTGTCACAGATAAGACAACGAGACAGGGAAAAAGGAGGCGTATTTACCAGATTCGTGACGTAGCGGGGCCTTCTCTTAGCGGAAAAGTTAAGGGCTATGGATTATTGAGCAGTCGGTTAGGATTAAGAGCAGTGGTTTATAGGAACCAATTTCTGTAGCTGGAGGGAAGGTAGGGAAGTAGAGCCAGCGATACTATTAGACTGCAGATGGGAAATAAAATGGGTCAGAAGTGCCAAAACGAGTAAGTGTACTACTCACAGATGGAGCTCTGGGTATCACAAAAAAGTCAAAAGGACAGAGTACAGAAAGAGGATGAGGAAAAATATGTAGCAGTATCAGCTTTTAATTGAGAGATTATATGGAATGGAAAGTCGTGACTTCAGTTAACAGGTGCGGGGGTTTATAGTGACAATTGGTGTAGCTGAAGCGAAGATAGCCAAGTAAAGCCAGTAAAGCTATGAGCTTATACCTACGTAATACTACGGGGTAGCGTCGCCAAAATAGACTAAACAAACCAGGCGAAGGTGTAGTTATACGCAGTCGTAGATAAGTCAAATGAGCAGAGAAAACTGGGGGTAAGAGCCAGATTTATGACGTAGCACAGCCCGCTTTTGTTCCAAAGCTTAACCGATATGGACTTTTGAGCAATCAGCTAAGGTTAGGAGCAGTGATTTATAGGAACAAGATGCTTGAAGTCTTACCCACAAAAGTGCGGAGTTACAGTGTGGCAAGTAAGTCAGTGGCGCATCGGAGGTAGTTGGTCGATAAAAGCAGAGAAAAGCCAGAGCAAAAGAGATAAGTGAAGATGTAGGACATGGCAAGCGATAGGAAGCAAAGTGAAGAGGGACTCTGCAGTGCAGGGAGATAAAAGCCAAAGCCAGCGATAAGTGTAGGAGCAGGGAGAGTCAAAGAATACGAGGCAAGGTGAAGATGCACTATTCAGTGTTGCTTAGGGTAAAGATAAGAAAATTTATCAGTGTTATCTAGGTCAGCTTGGGAGTAAGGATAAAGACTGGCAATATAGCCAGCTGCTTGAGGTCTTACCCACAAATGCACGAAGCTACAATATTAACTATGAGTCGGTGGCGCATTGAAGGTTGGTGGTTCACAAGAGGGAATGAAAGCCAGATCAAAAGATATAAGAAAAGAAGTAGTACGAGATAAGGGATAGGAAGCAAGGTGAAGTGGGACTCTGTAGTGTTGTAATGGTTAAATATAAAAGCAACTATTAGTGTTAGCCATGTCAGCCTGCGGAGGAGGATAACGGTGTGGAAGAAAATTTTAATACTTGATGTCCTACCCATAAAAGTGCGCAGCTACACTGTGGCAGGTAAGTCAGTGGTACGTAGGAGATAAGTGTTTTTTCATAGGGGAGAGGAAAGCCAGAGCGAAGGAAATAATTTATAATGTAGGAATAGACAACTGATAAACAGGCCGCCTAGTCAGATACTTAAGGTCCTACGCACAAAAATGCCGATCCAAAGTGTGAAAAGAAGGTCGTTGTAACATCGTAGTAGGTGGTGCGTCTGCGGAGAGGAAATTCAGAGCCAAACTCTTAAAGGAAGTATTCGGAATAGGCGATGGATAGGATAGAGATGAAGAGCGGGTATTGGAAGATGTTGTGCTTTCTAGGTGTACAAGTATAAGCGATAGATGTCATCTTGGCAATGGCGAGCTAGTTAGGCATGATATCCAGATACTCGAGGGGAAGTTGCAGAGTCAAATGTGAAGAAGTGAGCCGAGATAAGGATCTACGTGGGCACCATAGTCAGATACATTAGGTCCAACGCACAAAAGTGCAGAGCTGCAGTGTGGCACTTGACTCGGTAAAGCATCGGAGGTAGGTGATCCATAATGGGAGAGGAAAGACCGGGCCAAAGAGAAAACTGATGAAGTAGGACGAGACATGGTACAGATGGATTTTGCAGTGTAATTTAGGGCATAAATAGGACAAAATTTCAGTGCTATCGCGGTCAGCTTAGGGATATTGATGGCAGCACAGTTAATGTGAAAGCAGGTAAAGGTCAACTTATAATTGCGTAGTAAGCAGAAGTATCTTTATTGGGTGACGGATCACACGCGCCACGTTGCAGTGTTATTAAACAGACTTAGATGTTTTCGAATATGTGGACCCTTGCAAAAGGAAACCCACCACGTCGTGGAACACTGCTGACCTGCGATATGAAATAGGCTAGGCTGCCAATTGACCAAACATTCAGAGCTTTTCCGCGGTCAAGTTTGTTAAGTGGATTCCTTTAGCTGGGTGGTTAGCTTCCTTTGCGTCGATCGCGGTTGATTGGAGCTAGTGAAGTCGGATGAGTTAGGTAGCTTGTGTTTTGTAAATTCGTTTCTGAATTTTGTTGATGTATCAGTGTTGCGAGATATGGAAGATTGCAATGACCTAGGTTGAATCCGTGGCCAGGAGAACGTCGCAAGTATGCCTTCTTAGGTGTTTCATGTAAGTAATGATAGGCTTTAAAAGAAGTAGCATTTGGATCACATGCCCTATCAGGTACGGTACAGCACTGCATAGATATCATAACCGCAGCCCTACTAAATTCTATAGGTTCTAGGTGAGGGAGGTGTGTAAATTTCTGTGTTAGTGTCACCACTGATTACTGCCCAGGTATATACGTTTACCGTTTTTGCATGTATTGAACATTTACCATGTAAACATTATGAAATTAGACCTCTGTATGTTGAGTAACCCTGTAATTTGTATGTTGACCACTTAGGCCAAAGCAATTAATTATAATTTAACCTCTATAATCTGAGCATTTGAAGGCATACTGTGCAATGGTTGCCGATTGTTTGTTCAAAAGATAAACTGTGCGGCGGGACCTAGCAATATGCGTGATCCACAGAAACTGCAAAAGACGGCTGCGTAACCATTAAACCCTGCTCTTTTTTTGCGCTTGTGTATGTGCGCGCGTGTTTCTGGCACGCCACCAGTGTTTACGCGCATCGGTATTTGCCCTGGGGTCCGCGTTTACAAATGGACATTGACTTTTTGTTAACCAGCTTTTCACACTAAAGTAAATAAAGGAAAAAGGTAATCGTTTTATTTCCGGCAGTGCAGCGCTGGCCTGTGAAGGCATGATCTAGTTATTAAAAGCAGGCATGATCCATAGTTGTATACTAGCATGGCAAGGTACCCAGTAACATACTGGAGTTGGGTGTTGGTATATATGTCAGTGTATGTGTTAATGGACATGGTAACTGAACGTGTGAGGTGTGACTGAATCCGTGAGTTTGTTTGCTGGGTTTGTCATCGTATGCAGAGGTTAATGGAACATTTCGAAAAGGAGGACGGTTGTGAAGTAGGGATCCTCCGGAAGAGGAAGAGTTAGTGAGTTTATTTAGTGGCGGGTGTCATTCGTCAAGTGGCAGCGTAGTTAAATGGGTTTTGGTAGCTTTTTATAGGGAGGAGGCTCGCAAAGCCAAAACCAACCACGTCCAGGAACACTGCCGCAGGACTATTTCGCTGCAATGAGATTAACCGGATCCACTTAGCTGACACCATGCGGACGTTGTTTGGCTAGCCAGCCTACGCTGAAGCACAGGCACACGCACTCAACAAGTTGCAATTAGCAGTTATAGAGCCTATTTAAATGTTGACTAATCGATACTAAGCTTACCAGTTTAACCCTGTTAATGAGTCACTTAAACGGTAGTGACGTTGACCTCTACGTGAACTGACCTTCAAAAGCTATTCCGCGTATTTGTTGTCCGCCAGAAAGCACAACCAAGGAAGGTCCTTCTTTGTATCTAATTGACCTCCGGCAAATATCTCACTAGACCTCGGGTCTGCTCTGTGCTTTGGTTAGTTTGAAATCGGCTATTATAATTATCAAGGTGTTATGGGCCAAAGTAAAGACAAGGAATTAACCCTCATGTGGAAGATTAAGCTGCTACAGTTTCAGGAAAGCAACAGACAAAGCATGACAAAACTGTTTTATGTTTCCAGCGACGTATCCAGCGACGTAAGCATAATCACTTGGAGACATCCGATACTGAATGGAATGTCTTCTCCGGAACAGGTTTGAACAACGCAAGAAGAAGCAAGTAACGATCCGCTTCGCTATTTCAAAAATGTGGAGGCAGTTAATTCAACAATAGCCGGGCGGAATTTTCGTAACATTGCTAAACTTTTGAAATAACTTAGAGCTGAAGATTTTAGAGCATTAAGTGTTTGGCTAGCGAAAGTTACACTGCGATATAACATTTACCAAAGAGTCTTGTGAAATGCATCCAACCAAGTTCCTAGATTGAGCCACCTAAATAAATGTTTACTCTAAACAAAAGGAGACACCATTTTATAGGATGAGCAGGAATTTAATTCATGTACAATCAACAATGACTACGGTTGCGGCGCTGTAAGCAAGCAATATAGAGAACCAAGGATGTAGGCTTTTAGATGCGGAGCGTAGAGAAGGATCGGAAAGTGCGCGTAAAGTTAATGGGGTATGAAACAGGTCCACAAAGGGAAAGAGGGCGTGGTATGAAAATGGAATCGGGATGCTTAGTTATCGTCAAATCGATCCTGTATTAACGTTATTTAACCAGAATTTATAATGGCAGTATTTATGGGGTCCATGCAATAGGTGTAACAACCCACCTTGATGATTGCGAGTGTGTGGTAGAAAGTCCGGAATTTTGGAGCCTCGGGTTTTTGGAGAAAAGGATGCATGGCAGGGTGGGGCATTGTTTAGTACGCCTGTAGTACCGTTAGATCCAAATGAAGTTATTGACTAGGTAGCTGAAGTTATTCTCCAAATGGCACGTTATTGCTACTCGCTGTCGTTCTGAAAAGTGTGCAACAGAAAGGTGCTTAACTTGCAAGGGCTATAGCGGCGGTGACCAGTATACCGCTAACTAGTGGTCACATTTTACAACAGATGCATGGCAGGAACTTTGGTATAACGGATTTGAATTGTAAGGGCGGAAAGCATTAAAAGTAACATTTTAAAGTTATACTGTGTGTTTGCTCAAGTGGATAGAAGCTAGAGTTTTGGTCAACATTAAGTCAGCTAGATGTCGTATGTTTAAAATTTGGAGTCCTAGAAAATTTATGTACACCAGGAGATCAAACAAATCTGCATGAATGACTGCCGCCAGATTTGACGAGTGGACAACAAAGGTTTACCGTGAAGCGAGGAAGAAGAAACGGTTAATCCTGCTGTCCCAGTCGTAGCTGTGTTGATGATTACACTCACATTATACGAAAGGTTCGACCTCCGCGTATAAAGACGAAAAATTAACCTATGGACAAGGGAATCCTACAGACATTCAAAACCCCTTACTGCACTCAGGCTTGCAATATATAATGGAAAAACGTATCCTAATGTTACATTCTGCAATAGGTTAATCTACTGCTTTAGTTAATGCTCCGGATGCCATGTTTAGATAAAATGCGTTTGGCACAAAATGCAATCAAAAACAAAACAGAATTGCTTCAAGATATCTGGATTCGTTCAAACTCTCGAGCAAGACACTTTTCGTTTAATAGTCATCCCATTTTCTACCGCAAACCTTGATAGACTAGACATTTAGGTTATTGCTTTGGACCAGGACTGGAAAGTTGCACTGAGTCACACCCAGATGCTTGGTTTATAGACAGTAAGACTACGGTACATCCCTACGGGAACAAACAAGCAGCGGCCGGTGATGAAGAAGGGTGGCTAGCCGAACGACCTGATCTTGGTGCCGGATGGGTATATCGGGTAAATTCCCTTCCAGCTAATGGGTCGGGGAGATGTTCCAGAACGTGGTAGGTCGCCGCCTGGCTAGCGTTCTTTCCATAAAATGGCACAAATATCTGCTAACAACAACGTGAGCTAACGGAGGTGTCGCCCTCTAATAAAGTCCCTGCGCCTTGCCTTTCCGTAGGACCTTATGCACTACACAAATGTCATCATGCTCCATAACATTGGCAAGCCCATCTTACAAAATAACAACTGTGGGGTCAACTCGACAAAACAACTCAGCAGAACTACATACACCCACCATTACAAATATAAACACGTATACGTAGCATGGTACTGGGGACTACCATGCGTTCCGTTCAACTACCACTCCTCCGTGCAGTGTTAGCGTTATCGCGCCTTTGCAGGCGCGCCTCTTGCTAACGAGAATAAAACATTTAAGTATTGGTTTAAGTGAAGTTAACATGGTAACCACAAAACCCCTATGGAGGCTGATGTTGGATATCTTCGGCTGCAAGTGGAATCATTCGCTGTAAACAGATGTCAAAGCCTGCTGAGTGGTTCAGCCTGTGCTGCGAGGGCTTTTTTCTGTTAGCTTTGGGATACGAGTAAAAACAGAAACAAGGCTCTTTCACTGTAAATGTCATTTAACCCGCGAAATGCCAACTACGTTTTGCTTTATTATGACACCACGGGGTTGATCTACATCCGGCATTACCTGAGACCTTATCTAATTTATGGAATACGGACCTTGCGGAAAATAAATTTCATAATATACTAATTCCGATGGGAAAATAAGGTATACTGGTTTAGCATAGCACCTTGTGCACTAGCCATTTTGGTCTAGCCCCTTTGGTAGTTAACTTACGCTAGGTCTACTGTATGTTGGTTATCGGGGCTTCTAACTAGGATACAATGGGGTATAGCCGGAACAGAAGGTTTACTTTTCCATCTTATTCGTACAGCGCGGTATCCGTCAGATTGGAGTACAAAGCAAATATGCTGCATTGTTCTTTGATACTTCGTTTAAGATAAGCGCATGGTTTTGTGGGTCTGGATCGTTATTGTGTAGCCAGACGTGCGCATCCATTTGCCTCATCTTGCGCCCACTATAGGTGAACAGATCGCCAAGCGCCTGGTACTTCGAGTTATCCGGGAACTGTTGAGATGCATTGAAACGGGTTCACAGCTTCCCCGCCGATTTATGAGACGCCACCGTTTTCAGTCATTATAGGGGCTGCCTACGAGGGGCGGCTATATATATTTTGGGGCAACCTGCGCACTGTGCAAGTTCATTTGGAACGTAAAATGTTCTAAGCACCAGCATCGCCTAGGTTTGAGCATTATGCAGTGATGTGTGCTAGCCGCCGTTCGTAGGCCGGACCAAAGAACCCGAAGGCAAACTATTTGGTCGTGATTGGCTAAAGTCGCATCCACAGGAGGAAGCGAATACAGTGCTTACTAAATTCAGTTAATGGAAGCGAGGTCGGGTTGGAGGAGTCCGTGTCTGTGTCAGCACAAGAGCAAGTGCGTGCAGCAGCTGACGCGTCAATATCCTACTGGACATGGAGGTTTACTGTACCAAATTGGCTTCCATAATTACATCAAGAAGAGCCGCATCAATGAACGCGGATGTGAACCCGCAGTTGAGGGGGCACAAGTCGACGCCGTCTACATGGATGCCTCCAAAAGTAGACAGCTCTTGCTTCGCCCATGAATTTTGAATTAAATCAAAACGCCAGCACTCACGCGACGGAGGCTTTAACGCGCTTGTAAACGCACGCATGTTTGATAAGAAGACCTGCCGAACATTGCAGAACGATCAAATCGTAGTAAAGCTCAGGTTTTCGCTTTTCGGCTTGGAAGCGCAGAACAAGGAATTAGTTATGTAAATGCCTCACCGTATAAGTTGACGATATACCCTTCAAACTCTCCTCCTCTCAGTCATTTGTAGAGACGCAGAAGGATGCCGCCTCATCTTCGCACGTATCTTGCGTCTCAAGGGAAATCCCTAGGTCTTGAGAGACACCTCCTCCGAGGCACAAATAAGGAGCATTGTCAACAAACTCCGAATCGGTGTGGCATGTGCCAACGTTAAGTTGTGCACTGCAATCATACAGGTAGTGCGGAAAGCCGAGATGCTACACTGATGGCCAGTCGCCGTGCTGCACTGACCCAAAGCATTAAGTTGATGTCTAGACTGCAGGTCATGTTTGCAAGCTTCAGTAGCCTCTGCAACTAAGTGGAGGTGATGCACTCTCTTAGCATTTAGCTTTGCCTAAACTAGCTGGACTTCGCGTGAGCTTGATTAACTCTAGAGACCTCAGACTGCGAGGTACACAGTTTTGGAATGAGCACACTGCGCCAAGAACTATTGGCGGCGTAGTCCGTTGTTAGCCATAGAATCTTAGGTTTTACCTCGTAAAAGCCATTGTTGAGGCCAGTGGTGGTGGGGAGGTGTTTTAATGTCGGAGAAATAACGGCTTCACCAAGCATATGGCTGAAGTGATCTACAGGATCCCGGGTGTTAATTTAATCAAAGCGAAAGAAAAACTCTAAGCTTGTTAGAAGGCTCTAGTGCTCTGAATATAGGCTATTGCTGGTGGCCTCCAGTGTTATTTGACACTTAACGTTTGGAAAGCGTCTTCAAAACATATCACTGATTGCAGTGGCAACACCCACACGGATTCTCTCGGTCCAGTCGCCACGCATTCATGATCTTCTGCTTACAGTGGCACTATCTGAAGTTTCAAAGCAACCTTTTCCCAGCCCGGTAACAAAATCGGTCACTGTGCACACGTATTCCTGTGGACAGTACGTCTAGCCAATCAAGGCTGTAACAGTCGGCGCCCTGATACCGCACGCTTAAGGAAGGTTGTATGTACGCTTGACTAGAATTCCCTAAAACTCTCAGCTTTTGATGATAACTTGAATGCTTTAGTCTCGAAGATGGATTTACTTTTTAAGGTGGTTGCAACAGGCTATAGAAACTGGTCTTTCCCCAAAGGCTTCTTGGGTGGAGAGAGAACTAAGTTCTACCAGGAACCAATGGCGGAAGGTATTAGCCAGGTTTTATTTTCAGACGCTGAGATATAAACTTGGCAGGAACCCTCACTCACCTTAAAACGCTCTACGAGGCAACGTTTTGTTGCAAACGCTGAGGTTTGACGTTATGCTACCCAGGATAAACGTTGGTAAATCCAACAACCGCCGTCCATGAGTTTAGGAATCAATCACATTTGAAGCCCGCCGAGTCAAGCGACTATGTTCTTATTTATCCTGGCCCAAAAATGCTGAAGCTGTACTAGATCATCACACCACTTCTGATAACAAACCGACGGCAGCCTCCGCATTTAACCGTGGAAGTAGCCTTATGGTAACCTCGCTAAGAGCAAAGTTAGCTACTTAGACTTGCACCAAATTTACATTTGGTCAATTGTTGAAACACTCTAGAGTAACCGGCAATGCAACACGTTTGCCGCACCTCGGAGCGTCTGTGAATAAACCCGCTCAAAAATGAATTACCATCTCAACCACCCGAATCCATACAGTTACACGCGCATCTCTAGGCTTTGCGAGATATAGCCGAACGACGCACGGAAATAGATGCCTACATGTAACCGCTTCCGCGGTGAACCCACTGCTCTGGTTCTGTCCAATTCATCCTCACACCATACTACTTTCCTATAGGATCCATGGTAAAGCATGTTCATCCACCTTTTGAGGAAGTTGCCCAACGCACAAACACGTATATCCAAATCTTACTCCAAAATCCGACGAGCCCAAACATTGGTTCGGTAACCCAACAGCAGGCTTACTGCCTGCACTGCATCTACAATTGTCTAGCTTCTGCCACATGCATACGCGTCACATTTGCAGGTCTTAGGAAGAAACATCTACGACCCATCTTACTCACCTTGTATTTCCTCTATGCCCCACTTTACTTCTCCATTCAGCTTCAATTTAATAACAAAGGATCCCATGCCTCAAAAATATATCTATACCCAAACGCTCGATCTATTACCGTTAAGATACATCTTCTCCGCCATTTTGCCTATTCTATTGACCATCAGATTATTCTAGTCGCCGCGACATGGCTCAGCAGCTCAACCCACGAACCCCATTACCAAACCTTGGGTTATAGCAACCACGTTAATGGCTGCCAGATCTCCAGTGGAAACGGTTGCATTGTCTGCACTGACACTGAAACCAAAACAAACTAGTTACCGTGCCTATGCTTGACTACCTCTCAGACTCGTCCTGAATTACCTCTAAATTTAATAAACAAGGCCTTCTTTTTGCATGCATATACCTCCCTCGTCAACACAATGGTTGTGATGTCAACCGCCTTTCAGACATGTCTCCTTTCGTATCGCCACAGTCAGCAAACTATGAGCTAGTCGACGGCGACGTTATTGTGGTCGATATCGATTGGCACCACCACACCGCACCACCCAAGCTTCTTAAGTTTGCCTCTACTATCTTTACCCTCGGCTGGTGCCATGGTTTTTTAACGCCCACAAGGAAGCCAAGTATACTCGACCTTAGCTTTATTCTCGGGGTACCTGCGGGGACCGTTAAACCAATAAATGATTAGTTGGACAGTGCCCATAAGATGGTGACGCTTGAACTCCTCCTAACCTCAAATGACTTCTTGACCCGACAGTATAAAGTTTATTTCCTGTCGTTTCGCGACACACCTTGAGCAAAATTTGCAGTCCCACTACGCTCCTACCAGTGGAACTGATTCTTTCTTACTAGGGACCCCGAAGAGGCATCCGAAATGGTCTATGCAACTTTTGGTGACCGTCTTGCTAAGCAAGCTCTCCTAAAATACAGCATACACGCACTGCGCTAACAAAAGGTGGCACCGCGTTTACAGCTATGCGTCTAAAATTTAGTAAACTAGCAAGCTCATGAAGAAGAACCCACGACATCACAATCCACTGAAAATTGCCATCCATTTCCCCAAAATACATACTACAACATTTTGAACAAAGTCGGACCGAGGAACGGCACGCGCCTTCTAGTGCAAACAAAACCAATATCTCGTCCAAATGCTTAACCGCAAAGAACGCAGCGGAAACACCCTCACTTTAATCTCCCTATCCCCTACGTCCTTACCCAAATACCCGTCGTCAATCTGCAACGTATTTAACTTTATTTCTGCTCGCCGTTCAACGCAAGTACCAGCGTACCATCACTAACTCAACTTGCAGCACGCACCAGCGAATCTTTTAATACTTTCAACCCGGCTTAACTGATAACAAGAAAGCAATTAGCCTAGTAAAACTTTTCTACTAGGAAGGCCTAAATGGCATCTTCACAGTGCTGCTAAAACGCGAATACCCAGACCTCCCTTTCCTCCTTCAAAAGGTCTTTAGTCTTTCCATGCAGCTCAGTCGTGTTTCCTCCCCTGGAAGCATGCCAGCGTGACCCTGCGCCATAAAGATGCCCCAAAGGAAAAGTGACTAATTATCGCCCGATTAGTCACACATCCATTCCTCTTAAAATCAAGGGGAGTTTAGTGAAAAAAGACTTCGAACTTCCTTCTGTCACGAAATCTGATAGCAAATAGCAGCAGCGCTTTATCAAAAGTCGTTCTTGTCAATCTGCTTTGCTTAAGCCCTTGAACCATAACACGACCTCCGTCTACCAAGGTAAGGCCCACATAATTATTTCCATAGACAGACGGAAGGCTTTCGACCAGGTTACTTATGACCGGTTATCGGTCATCTTGTCTGCATGCGCATACAAGATCCGCTGCTCTCTTGGTTGAAGTCATACCTTGCTAACAGGACGCATGCTACCCAAATCGGTGCTCAACTATCAAGCCGTATGCCCCTTACCAGCGGATTCATCCGTGGTAGCGTACTAGGTCTATTGCTTTTCCTCAACTACCTACACGACGTCATTGAGACTAGTGAACACGGCAGCGCAACTCTGTTTGCTGGTGACATCAAGTTGTCTATACATTTGACTGTGCAAAGCAGGATACTATGCTCCTTAACATACAAGCAAACCATGATTCCCTTGGGAACCTTAACTTCTCTGCCGACAAAAGCTTCATTTTTATATACAAATGTGACGCACAGGCCGTCCCCTTGACAATTCCCCGGTCACCTCTTATCCAAAGCAGTCAACTCTGCGAGTTAGGATTGCATTACTTTAATACCCAAAACTTATCAAGCCATGCTCAGTTTTCAGCAGCTAAAGCCAAAATTGAATGCTAGGCTAGTTAGGTTGTTCGATTCGACCGAAGCCAATGTTATGCTATACAAAACGGGTACACGTCCAGTACTGGATTACTGCTCGATGGTCTACTACAACACAAGGATAGCTCAGACCCAGGCGCTGGAACATGTTCAGCGCTCCTTCAAACGAGGTTTCCTGAGCACGACTCACCGACGTAGCTACTCGGCTCGTTGTACGCTACTGCACCTAGATCCCTTGTGGCTTCCATGGCCGAAAGGTAACTTATCGCTTTGTTTGTTATTATCCATGGGCAAAGCCACTCGCCTAGCTTTGCACTTCATTTTCGTAATGTGCCGCATTATAACATTCACAACGCAGTTTGCACTCTGAACTTGCCGTAGCCGCGCACAAACCTATGTGCAAACTTCTTTTTAAACAGATTTGCCGCCGCCTGGTAAAATTTAATTACAAATATGCGGTCCTGCACCTCGCCAGATGTATTTCGACTTCAGGTCAACTAAATCACCGTATTACAGTATGCTGAACAATTTCCGATAAGCTGGCGGAAACGGTAACCAACTTAAAGGGCCCTATGGGCATCTGAATTAACGAGCTGGTTCCGCTTCCACTTATACGTCTTGCCGGTTAACCACCACCACGAGCACAACTTGCTCCAAATTAAATCGGACCTTGCCTCCCTATTTTGCTAGTGCATTTGCCATACTTGTGCTACCGTAGAACTCCAGATTCCAGCGGATTGCTTAAGCCATTGTGACGCCGCTGCCCCATCTTATTCCACGAATGCAGATTTATAGCATCATCGGCTCTATTACCATAGCTTCCCTTAAGTTACAGCATTGCACCTATAAATCAGCGTCCCTCCTCTTTCCCTGTACTGGGTATTTTATGCCCTTTAATCTGGAAAACAAAAGTAGCTTCTCTGTGTTCCTTCAAATTAACAGTGACACCGCAGAGCACCACCACCCAGTGAATAACTGAATTTATTGTTGCATCCCGCCCCATTTTCTTCCGCAACTGCGGGTTTAGGGCACTGCAGGCTGCGCTGACACATCTTACCTTAAGCTGGGGTATTTGTTATGTTAATCTCTGCTCTTACTTTTGCGTGACAGTCCCGGAGTCTACGTCCCTTATTCTCTCAACCAAGTGCGCATACTGACCTTTAATTAATTCGGCTCTTAAACTCGCTGTTCGCTATGTGCAAATGACTTACCTGTGGCGCCGTAGAGCACCTGATTCCTTTAAGCAATTTGGTACTGCTTCATTCTTTTCAACATCTGCAGGTTCCTAGCGTCGCTGGCTCCTTTACCTAAGCTTCCTTCCAGCCACAGTATGAGCTCCTATAAATCACCGCTTTTTCTCTTAACTGACTACTAGATAGCGCGTGTCAATTTATCTTCCAACTAAGCAGAGTCTTTTACATATTTAATCCTGCACTTCTCCTGTTTGTTATCTATGTCCCTCTGACTTACCTGTAGCATCGTATCGTTCCACGTTCTGGCGCTTTACGCAATATCTATGGCGCTTATGCTCCATTTAACCATCTATGCAGGTTTATAGCATCACTGGCTCAACTAGCCTGTCATTCCTTCATCTAAAGCAATTGTTTCTATAAATCATCGCCCACACGCTTAACGGACCGCTCAGCGGTCCATAGCCCTTAAGCTTTTAACTAAAAGCGGGCTCCGTTACGTCATGAATTGGCTCGTACACCCTCTGTTCTCTCTGTCTACTTGACTTACCTGTGACAACGTAAAGCTCCAACTTCGTGTGGTTTATTTAGTCTATTCGGTCGACGCTGCTCCATATTATTCCACAACTGTAGGTACCTAGCTTCGCTGGCTTTACTTGGCTGTCTTCCATTTAGCTAGGCGATTGTCCCTACAAATCACCGTTCCTCGTCCAAAATGAATGCTTGTCAATCCATTGCCCTTAATCCACCTACGGCATTATGTTCGATATAATTACTCACATTCCTACCCGCGCTTTTCTTTCTGTCGGTCCGAGTTATTTATGACACCGTAGTGCTATAAATTCAAAAGGTTCACCTATCCTTTATGACACTGCTGCCACTGTTTATTCTACAGCTGCAGGTTCAGAACAACCTGCTCCCGCACCCTATCACCACCAACTACAGAAATTGTTCCTTGAACCGACACTTTAGATCTCAACTGACAGCCCGCGGTTGCATGTCCGTCATTCTTTTAACTACCTTATCTTTCTTTCAGCTACAGAAATGGTTTCTGTAAAGCAGCGCTCCCACTCTTAGCCAATTGCTCAATAGTCCATAGCCCTTAATCTTACAACCAAGCGCGGGCTGTGCTACGTCATAAACATAGCTCACACCCACCCTGTTTTCTCTGTCCATCTTACTTACCTGCGACGCCGTAGAGCTCCACTTTAGGTCTTTCACTTGATTTATTGTGGCGCCGCTGTGCAGTTTTGTTTCACAGCGTTAGCTCTACTGCTTTGCCTGCCGCTGCGACTGAAGCACTTGATTTTATCACGTATTGCTCTGAGGAGACAGTCTTTTTTGTCACACCGGTGTACGATTTTACATACACTGACCCCTAGGTCCTGTACACGGAAATTTTCTCCTCATCTTAAATATTAGAAAGCACACACAAGCAGATGCCACCATAGTTAACTATATATTCATTAAAGCAGAAAAATGTTTTCCAAGGCTCGAGGTCGCCAGCTATCATTAATCCCTAGGTTAGTTCGATGTCCTTCCATTCCGTAACCATTTATGCTTATCCACACGCGAGACCTGCATAGAAGTCTTGAATGAAATTATCGGAACCGTCGTATCAATAAATACGACCCATAGTATAATTGGACAGCTTGGACCAGCACCTAGGATATTCTGTCCTCTTGCTATGCAACATCTCGTGGTTGTAACAGTTGTGTGCTAATCATTTTCACCTTTGAAACATAACTTCAAGAAAGCTTCAGCTCCCTGCAAATGTTCAACTTACTTGCAATGCCATGGCGTTAGTTTCCGTTTATTTCGCAAGTAGATACTTTCTCTCGCTAGCAAAACCTTCAACTGCTTGGCGTCAGTATCCGATGAATACGTTACCCACCGTGACAGTGTGGTCTAACATCCGTTCTATGCTTCTGAATTTTTATTTATCATGTGTATTTTTGAGCTTTATTCTCTATCGGTTGTGACAATTTGATTCAAATCAGTATCACCTTCGGAACCTCTTTTGAACAAACAAATTCATCTCCCTGTACGTGTTTAACTAACTGGCGACACCATAGCGTTATTCCCCGTCTACCTTAACAGTTGCTCTTTGCCTGTGGTATCAGAATCCTTATCTACTTGGCACCATCATACCATGGATAGTGGACCCACCTAGCCAGTGTGGTATGCAGAAGCGTTTATACCTTTCGGATGTATACTGCCTGTGCTCTTTACTACTGCGCTCGACATACCTGATTTTATAGACCACAGCAAGTTCCTCGATCATTTAAAACCTCCCCTCAAAAAAGCTGTATCTCCATGCATGCGCCCCACTCATGTGCGATGGCTATTTCTCGTGGACTTGCCTGCGAAACACGCTTGGCTGGTGGCACATCTACTCAGAAAATGCTACTGCCTATGAGTTGAGTTCCATACCCACCGAAGCAACTCAGCATCCAAATCTACACAGCCATATCACCGACCATTATCGCCGGCCTCAACCGTTACTGGTGCATTCTGACTAAACTTACCGCTGAGCAAACTGAAAATTGGGTGTGCCATGACTGCGATTGCCCGTTCGGAAAATCGAGCTAACAAAAGAGTTGCAAGCACCTTAATGCTATTTAAGTTGTGGCCAAGTGCAGTGTTCCAGTACGTAGTGCGTTTTCACCTGGCTAACCTTATGCAAAGCCGCAAATGTATGTTTAACAACACTTCGACGTAGCGTATGTGACTCGCAAAAGAAATAA
This sequence comes from Dicrocoelium dendriticum, assembly GCA_944474145.2. NCBI lineage: Eukaryota > Metazoa > Platyhelminthes > Trematoda > Plagiorchiida > Dicrocoeliidae > Dicrocoelium > Dicrocoelium dendriticum. Next base: position 26,282,860 of record OX104060.1, on the reverse strand, counting down.
ATTCGCTGCCCACTGCTTCACATAGAGAATAAGCTCATTATCTTATATTTGTGTGCACAATGTGTTTGTCAAACACTTTATCGGGTACCTGCGCCTACAGAACAATGGAGATTAATCTAGGTAACTATTTGAACCCCCACGCAGCATCTACATAACAGAAACACAGCGAGTTACGGCGCTTCGGCTTCCCGATTTTTTACACCAATGATCATGTCCTACATCCCTGCAACATTCCTATGCAAAACGTATAGGCAGTTTTCAAACCATGCAGCTTGCGAACACTTAACGCTGTCGTGTGGTGTACACAAGCTTATAGTCTTTCAATGGCTCTGGCATACACTTGAACTTGCTGTACGGGCGTGTCTCGTTTCGTCGAAAATGTAAGTATCTTTATACAATTAAATTCACGCACCCGTTGCTTTGAAACTAATAATAGAAACGAACCAGATTTCACTGGGCACCGATGGACTTCCTGCATGCTCGTAAGGTGGCAGATGCATAGATTGTTGCTCCCTCTGCCAAGTCTGTCAGTTAACCCTTAAATTTGGTTGACTGCTTCCCAAAGGGGAAGTGGCACAATACTGCCTACATACACAGATGGAAACGCAAGATCCTGTGAACAACCGGTCAAACTGTTCCAGGCCAGCCACTTGAAGGATCATAGAAAAGACCGTCAAACCTGCCAGAGAGTCACACAATGAAGTCCTAAATATCAACTTACCTTACCATGACTTACTTGTCTAGGAGTTCAAGAGCCACTGACAAAAAGTAGACAAAATCAAAGGACGCCGGAAAACGCCTGGAATTTGCGTCCGTCGACTTTGGTAGGGCTGTTGTCACAACTTTATCAACAAATTGCAAAGTTAGTTCACACTCTGTTCGTGCTAGCTATGTCAGTTTGAATGTCAATGTTTGGCCCGCCATAAACTCTGTCTGTTCAGTCTATTATTAAAATACTGTACACTTGCCCATACGAGATCATGTCATTAAAAGCCTAACACGCATAGCTTTGCAAAAGTGCCATATCGGATAACGCCCTGTGCTGAATCGACGACAACTTGCAAGGATGCACCGTATAAGCAAAGGCAAACTAAACGCATTCCCTTCCAGTTTTATAACCGACTGATGTTTGAAAGGTCGGATATAGGTCTCAATCGGTAATGAGATAAATTTATAGCCCCTAGACTATGCTTCAACCAGGCTGCCTGCAGAAAACCTCAAGCTGTGAAAGAATGTGTCCAGACTCGATGACACCGACCGGCTAGGGGAAGGGATCTATTGCATACCAAGGGTTTACTGGTAGGTCCTAAGGTGTGGTCTATCATTCCAATCGCGGTTGCGGAACCTTCTTTCACGCACCACATTGGTAGGTCCATGCGCAAGAATGCTACTCAAGAACAAGACCTTGTCACACTAGTATCCACTGACCGCAAGCCTACCCGGGTCACATTAAATAAACCTGCAGCTGCAGCCAGGATGTGGGGTACCACTATACAACTTTCTAGAATAAATCCAAGGATCACCAAATTTTATTTCTCACGCGCGCACAATACTCGAACTTGGCCTTATAGCTGTAACTCCACTGTCGGCGTTTGAAAGCGTCCTGCTCAAAATGTTCAGTGGAGTGTTCTGAGTCTTGTCCTTGGGCTTAAACAACGTTTCCATCCTGCTCGGTTTCAGATGAAACACCTCCCCTTTGACTATCACATACGTAGTGGAGATGTCCTACACACCATGCATATTTTGCAAAGAACGGAATTGTAGTGGGACTATAATTGTCTTAGTGTAACGTCAGCAGTTCGGCGCAAAATCACTAGTGATGTATTTTAAACAAGAAGGCTCAGAGTCCGCCGTGGCACTGTACTTGGTACTCGGGTACTAAATACCTTGAGTGGACTACCAGACGCGGTTATCAATGCACAGTCAATGGAAGGCTTGGAGCTTTGTTAGACTACTATTTACATTGTAGTACGGAACCCTGCATTATTACTGCAACCTCGCCGGGCTTTATAATCAATGCAGCTAAGAAAACATCCACAATCAGTGAATAAACAACAAGAGAAGGAGCCGATGCGTAACCCCTTTGCTGCGCTATACGGTTCAATAAATTAAATCAGCAAAAAACAATTAGTAGATAGTTGTCGTCTTGAACGAAGCTGTGCGCACTCTCGGGAGTAAATACTCGTCTCGGCTGTGCTTTGCTGGTCAACTCCTTTCGGTTTTAGCGTAGTTCTTATATGTATTAAACGGTGTTGCCCCCATTTATACAGGTTATCATTCCTATTGATGGCTCTTAGGATTGCAACTCATCGGCTTTGTGTCCTTGTTTTCCAGTCACGGTATTTTGAAAAGCCATACAGGTTTTACACATGACTGATGAACTTGTCTCTGCGGATTCATTACCAGCCGTGGCCTAAAATATAAAAAACCTACCTTATAATTCGGTTGTGCCCATCGAGCCACGCAAAGTTCGTTGTACTCATGTGACTGATGACGATGGCGCGGCAGTGAAACGTCGGTATTGCGTACCGGCGGAAGGCCGATGCTTGTTTCTTTATTTTGCACATGATATTGTTAGCTTTTCCAAATTGCTCCCTATTCGTAGGTAAGCAATGCAACTTCTCCGCAGGACGATTTGTCAAGCCATAAAATAAAGTCCCGTTACCCTGACTGTGTGTAACGTGCTACAACACCGCGCCAGAGCGCCTTGAAACATTCTCAGACTGCGGTCAAAGCTATAAATCGCTTACTAACCGGCTTCTAGTAAATTTAGGTCAGATGGCACACGCAACACCATCATTGCCAACTCTAAGGATTTCGGTTGTAAATAAAGGTATGGAAGGTTTCAGAACCTTAGTGCACAATGCATAACCAAGTAAATTCCATCACTTGCATAAATAATGGATTTTCCTTATCTATTTCACTTACACCTGGATAGATATCTGTGGCACTTGGAAGCAACTGCATCCAAAGTCCATCTGGTTCTCAATAGAAAGAGGTGGACTTGGCCTTCGCAATGCTTACGTCCACTACAGCATAGGGGTAAACGCAGAGTGGGATCGCATTTACCTACAGATTACAGATTATGTTTCATTACTCATGTAAACTAACATATTGTGCGGTCCTACCTTGAGCATATGAAAACTAAACTATATTAAACTGATGGTAGGGCTTGCTTCATGCTTGCCAAAAATAATCTGGTAACGACTAACAAATGATGGTTACTCAAGTGGTCTTCACTAGTTACATGAAATCCATTAGTGCTGCACTAGCCGGTCAATAAGTGCGGCGGCCAATTTAGCTGCGTCTACCAGTCACACCCAAGGTTTAGACTTCAGCTGCCAATACATGACGTCGAACAGAAGCTACAGTTTGTAGGAATGTTTTTTACGTCACATTTAATTGCACAACGCTTATATCGAAAGGTTTCGCAGGGAAACTGTCAAAGACAACGCTCTGTCCATCTAGCTCAACCTTATGACTGGAATTACGCATCCGTCAAACTTGTCTGATGTCATCATCGTCTCGCTGAACCCTCGCTGGTAGCTATTGGCATCCATGGACTTTAACCTCGGCCGGCTCATTGACGGTCCCTTCACAGTGCGGCCCACAGGTCCGATTGGAATACTATGCGCATTAGCGCTGCATGTTATAACTTACCCCCAGCTTTTTGCAGAAATGCTGATGCATCGCAACCTGGTTTGACCCTCCTCAATCCTGTGCTATCACTGCTTTCAAGTCTGCAAACTGTAGCTGTTATTTGCCCGTTGCTTTATTCCCACTTCCGACGTTTGGCACGACTGACTCCGCATTACAATCTAAAGTAGACTTCCCACAGCTCTGCCCATCTTCAGTAACTGATTATTATTTCCATCTTAAAGCACCCTTCATTTACGTTGAAGCTAAAGCTTTAACCTCGTCTGCTGCATCAACCAAGGGGCCTCTCCAAAGTTAAGGTTAAAGCCACTACTATTTTTTAAAGACTAGCTTATCCTCACCTATGCATCATCACTACTTCTGATTAGTCTTCCAGCTGGTTTATATTTATGACTGAACGTTTGCGTCCGTTGAATCTGTTTGTCCAGCTGAACTCTTTCTGTGACTTTTGGTTTTTGTTGACTTGAACGTATCAATATGTTCCGCCGGCTCAGTGCCTATCCATTCACAGTACCACCCCCTCACTTCCGAGAGCACGACTTACCCATATAAGGCTATCGCCACTCACGAATACTTCCTCAGTAAGCAAATGATATCAAACCTATGGAACTTTCCCCGACCTACTGCCACATATTGTCTACAGCTTGCCTGTAGAAACACGTTTGCATCGCAGCCTGTTATGACCGCTCTTAATCCTCTTTTATCTTTGCTATTCATGGCTGCCGCTAAATTTGGCTTGATACCCGGTTTTGAGTATTGGTTTAACTGGCCCCTCACTATAATTTGAAGTAGGCTGCTATTATCACCCTCCACCTTCAGAGCCTGTCTACTGCTTTCCTGTCCTCCAGCAAGCCTCAGTTAACTTTCTTTAACTCGTGAACACACACTGCTGCTGTCCCTGAGGAGCCACCCAAAACCTTTATTATAACCATCCACCTTATACTTAACGACAAGCTTCTCCTCACATGTACATTATTTCCACTCTAGCTTCCCGATTATCTGGCCCGCCTGAATTATTGTGCTTATACGTTCAACAAGCTTGTCAGGTTTTAAGCTTGTCGGGCTGAACTCTCTGTAGTATATTTTGGCCCTCACTGCCTTGAAAGCTGGGCCAACTCATTGACTGTCATTTGACAGTACCGTCTCCAGTCCAATTGTAACACTAACTAAACATTTTTAAAGCTTTTATTCTTGGTAATAAGTGGCACGCCTATACAGTCATGGTTCCGTCATGATAACAGTGTAAACAACTAGGCACAAGAAAACAACCTGCATGTCATAACGGTAAATGTGTGCATGGGCGCGTGTATAACTGTGCACACTTGTAGCTTTGTAGCTTGTGTTTAAATTTTTGCCTTGGTATTTATGACTGTTTGACAGCGACGGCTATGTAAAGATAGACTAATGATGCCTGTGAATTGTATGTACTTATGCTGAGATCCACGGGGCAGTGACCTGGCTTTGCGGCGATTCCCATTTGTCCCACCACAGCGTTGCTAAACGGATATTTGTGGTTTTTATAGGGTGAAAGCTTGTCAGACGAAAACCCACCACTTCCTGGACACTGTGGCCGAACTATTTACTAGAAGAGGTTACACCCTAACCACCCAACTGGTACTAGGAGGAGGTTGTTTGGCTAGCCAGCCTAAGTGCATAAGCCACGGAACATCGTCCCTCGCCCCTAGCTGTTTGTCGAAAAGTTGCTGCATGCTAGCGACTTAGGACCCACCTTACTAACCTGCTACTTCTGCTTTTCAGGTCTGGATACTCTAACTATTACTTGCCTGTTTCTCCATCCCACTTACGACCCTTGGTACGACTGGCTCTGCATTACGACATAAAGTAGACGTTCCATCATCTTGCAAAACTATTTATACTTTTTCGCTCTTCTAGCACCCTTCATTAGCATTGTACCCAAAGCGTCAACAGCTTCTGCTGCTTCACCTATTGAGCTTCTTGAAAGCTTGCCTGAAAGTTGCGTTCCAGTTCATTAATGACCAGCGTCTTTACTTTTATGGTTCAGCTACACGTTAGCCTACGCGTTCAGCTGGTTTGTCTTTATGACTCGTCGATTGCGACCACTCGACTTGTCTGTCTTCCAATGCTGTCCATGTAAACTCTTGCAGTGAGGTTTAGATTTCATTGACCTAACCAACATATACCCAGCCGGCTAATTGTTTGTCATTTTGCAGTGCCGCCTTTGCATGTCTGATTGTTCTACGTACCTAAATAAGACTGCCGTTGCACACGAACTCTTCCTCAATATCACGGTAACTTAATGCTTCTCTAAATCATTATTCCTAACCTATTGACTATCTTTCTGTCCATGAATACCCTCTTCTAAAGCTGGATAGTTCCACTACCTCCTCATTTAATGACATTCTTAGCTTACGGCTTCATTGTCACCTTTGCTCGCCCTCCCAAGCTTCTCAGTGCTATAAATGTTCACAAGTTTCGTGCACGTTTGTCTGCCTCTGACACTTATCAGTCGCCATCCTACCTTACCATGCTGAATGCAGCTGCAAGAGTTTGGTTTTCTTATTTTAATCTTATTTCACTGAGCAGTTCGCTTTCAATGCTTAGCATTGTACTAGTCTAACCTGACAGGTCGTTCCTGCTTTCTGGAGAACCCGGGACAATTTTTGTTCACTCGTTTCAGGGCTAGTACTTCCATTACTACACTCAACTCACCTTCCCTTCTATGAAGCTGAGCTTTACCTTGTGTGCGAACTTACATAACATGGAGGTCACTGCGTGGTTTTGCTTCTTCGCTTATCCATCTGACTTTATCCCGGATAATGACCCCGAAGCATAGCATAGCTTTGGCCTAGTCCCTCGTTTTTCTGTCAGATTTCTGATTATTTATGCTTGGGCACTTCAGCCTCATCTGTGCCGATACAACCTTAGCACACCTCGGTTTACATGCTTCCCCTCTCAACCGAAGCTTTGCATTTGCTACTCGTCTTTGTACGCCGCTGTAATAACTGGCTGCTCCTCGCTCCGCAAACTAGTCCAGTTGGCTTTAACTTCACCTAAGCTGCTACTCACTTTCTTACGGCAGTTATAATAGTTAATTAAGGCTATCCTATGTCACTTTATATATGACTCCTTCCAGTGCCCGTACCTTTCGTTAAACTTTGTGAATACGCTTATCTCTCTTTGAATGATGCGCTTTGCAGGACCATTTTTGTACGCTGTAGTCATAGTTTGATCTACAAACGAGACGTGATGTAAAAAAGCAGCTAATATTCATACTTACTAAACCAAATTACCTATCCAACACTGCGTCCACTCAGCCATGTTATAGCGTTTAATTATGCATTCCTCTCTGTACATTTACTTGGTTACTTTTGTTCGTTGCCCGTTTTTCCCTAGTTTTTCACAGATACGGCTGCCGGTGCCTAACGGTTCATATTCTGGCACTAGCTGAGCCATTCTCAACTTGCTACTTTAAAACAGTTGAGCACTTCTCCTAGATTTTAACTGCAAGTCATTTATTTGACAATTTTAAGTATGTTTCCAATGGATCAGCTACTTGGCAATTTGGAGAGATGTTGCTTTCACGGGGTCCAGACAAATGGGTTTAGCACTCCTCGCAAGCACATTGCCACAACCTACTCCCTAGCATTATGTCTTTAGGTGTATACATTTTCTACTATGAACGACAGGTTCCCTTATCCCAATTATCTTACTTTGAGGTGGACTGCTTTGCTGCCTTTGCTCGGGTTCAAACAACTGGGTCCAGCGCCTTACCATACTGTAAAACATTTTGACCCACCACTTAGTTGAAGCTTTTTCGATGGCATATCATGGAGCCGTTACTAGCCATGAAGGCAATTTTACTTGACAATAAGTTTGCTGGGAACGTACTCTGATCTGGCTCCGTGAACAATCCATTCCCTTACTTGGCCTGAACACTGGGTTCGGCCCTTTTGTTTTAATAATTCTATGTATTAGCTAAACAGAACTAATACGAACCTCTAGTGGATCCCGCATTTGAAGGAGAACTCGCATCTTCGCCTGTGATAGGACAAAGTTCTCTAGTAGGATCCACCGCACTCTTCATCTGACATATACAGTGTGGATACTTGGACACGAAGTCCTCGCGCCAGGACCAGTATGGCCCAAAAGAAAAGCCAAACTCCATTACTTCGAAATCCTTACTCACGCGCACAATTCAGCACCCGACACTGCTGGAGGTTTCGTTTTTGCACTGGATTTAACGGCTAATAGCGGACTTTGACTAAACGATTCGGTTAGTCAACGAAGAAACTTGCTCATAGGACTGCCATTAACCGAGCGTACCATCCGCCTGTAAACTACATTCACATTTATAGCTTAGCGTTTAAGCAAATCAACGGCAAAGTTGCAGGACGCGGTGGATTTATGCCTGGCAAGCATTCTCCCTATAAAAAGCCACAAATGTCCATTTAACAACAGTGCGACGTGAGGAAGGTTAGTTGCCATTGGATGAAGTCACTGCCCACAACTTCATATAAACAAGTTAACCAGAGCGACGGCTCCTGACACTTCAATACTTTTGCTAATTGCATTAAAAGGACACTTTGAAGTCTCTACCCTCCCATAACACTGCGCATGTTACACATTATTGAGGATGTCAAAATACACACCTTGAACCTAGATTATCGCGACAGCATTACAGTTTTTGTTCCTGACTAGTTCAACGGCCACTTCAGTAACTTCTATTTATTGCGCTATCAGGGCGTTTCATAAATGCAACGTGCTAGTTACGAAACATTTACCTGTACAGTTTCGTTCATGCCTGATTTGGTGTGCCTAAAAGTACCCAAGCATATACTATTTATTTATTTATTAACGCGTCAATTAATGAATACCAGAAACCACCTCCTGATTGCACCCGGTTGGGTAGTGTTAAACTAGTTTTAGCTACTGCTTTGAAGGCAGGTTTGCAGAACGTGATGGGTTTGTGTATGACAAGCGGTTCTCCTATGAAATCCCTAAGTATCTGTTTACCACCACTGCGACATGGCGGAGGTGAATCACTACTAACTGAACGCACTGAAACTGGTCTAGTCATGTACACTTACGCACTCTAAAGACACCAGTCATGCAGTAAGGAGATTCCCGTTCACTCCTTTGCCAGCAGATGATCAAACTCTGGTAAAGTAACCATCATTTTTCTGTGTTTGCTACTGCAAGTAGCTCTCGCCGGACGGCTTTGCTGGCTCTGTTTGGCAGGCCGGCTTAGATCGTTTAGTATTTTGTACAGAGCTGAGATTTTGTGTTTGTTTTTGTTAACCAGTTTATTTTGCCTTCTGAACTTGTTTACTATGATAAGATTTGTCTCCGTATATTATACCCTGGAATTTGTATCGCGTACTTTTCGGTCAATTTCGCATCTTTACCGGCCCATCTGCAATGCTATCCGTAATGACGAAGTTGACTACCGGTGAACTTGGTTGCAAAATACTTGCACATGGAGTCAATTCTGGTACTGTTCTTTTGTATTGTGAATTTTCATATATCTTCTATTGCCATCGCAATGAGGCTGGATCTTACCGTAATGTGTTGGCTTGTGTGCCTCAATGATCCATTGAGCTATACTGGGTGGTGCATTTTTGCACCTTCAGCGTCACTCATACTAGATTGGTCAATGGTTAGAGGTCAGACGAACTCAGCCTTCTGGTCTCCCAGTTTGGGGTTGGAATGAGGATGGCTCCTTATTCCTTAAAATGGACTCCTTGTGGCCCAATGCCAAACCCGTTGCCTTGCGGACAAGTTTTTGAACCAAAGGCTTTGGTTGAGAGCCCTAGTCGTTCTCCTGTTTAGGCCTGGGCAACCTGACAGTATCCTGCCCACGAAATACCATGAATCTTACCTCAAACAAATTGCTGATGCGCTGGCCACCGCAGAGGATAATCAACGGTGCACTAGCTGCTGCATCGGGAAGGGTGGATAGGTGTATAGATGCTACTGCTCAAGCCTTCCCGTGTTCTTATTCCTTCACCTGCGCTTTTTCACCCTTATCGTCCCGTTCCAGCTTCACCTTTATCCTACCTGTTTTTAACCCCCTATTCTCGGCCCTCCCCCACCTTGCTTCAGTCATCGCGTGTCTTTTAGTTTCAACTCACATGTAAACGCGGAGCGTCATTCCTGTCCTCTTAACAGGCCCATATCCAAGCAAGCAGCCCATTCCAGATCATCGGCTTCCATTTGGAGCCGTCGACCCTCTTTCAGCTTGGCATGCCTCAATGATCGCACATTGCTTCAGATCGGTCAGCAGGCAGCACTTGCCGGAACATTATGGACCCTCTCGATCGATATCTGCTGCTTATCGGAGACCCGCCTGCAAAACTCGAGCTCTGTGCTCAATCTGCGCTCCCCTTTAGGTGACACTAGCAGCACTTTCTTGTTGCGCCTATCCGGTGATGATGCAGCTTCGAGCGCCGGCCAAGCCGGTGTTGGTATTGCCCTAAGTCCCCGGGTTGCGGCTACTCTGGTTGCTTGGATTCCAATCAGTAGCCAGATGTGTGCGGTCCGATTTGCCGGCTCGTTCAAAACTTTGAAGTCGCGTGGGAATAACAGGTGTCTATTCTTTATCGCTGTCTATGCACCCACAAAAAGTAGCGATGACTCGGTAAAAAACGACTTCTATCGTCAACTATACGAGCTCCTTAGCCACAAAAAAGGCTCGGACACTGTAGTGCTGGCTGGGGATCTGAACTCTCAAGTTAGAAAATTATCCACAGATGAGCTGCATCTGGGCGGCCAACATGGTGTAGGCTCCCTTAATGATAACGGTGAGCGGTTACTTCATTGGTGTGAGGATGCTCGATTATTTCTTGCGAGCACTAACTTCAGACACAGCACCCGCCGGAGGGTGACTTGGCGCCCACCAGCCTCGAACCAGTTATGGACGCAAATCGATCACATTGCGATAAGTTACCGATGAAGAGACTGCGTCCAAAACTGTCGCTCGCTTTGAAGCACAGGTGTGGACACCGACCGATCACTTTTATGTGTTGACCTGCGGATGCGCTTTGGCGGACGCCCACGACAACGTTGTGAGCGCATTGACATCAGCCAACTGGCGAAGCCTGCTGTTCTGAATGCCTATCAAATTACGCTGTCATGCGAGTTGGATAAACGCTTACTGGATGCAATTGGAGGCCACTGGTCTCGTATTCAACAGACCTTACTAGCCGCAGGAAAGTCCTCATGTGGTATGTCTAATCATCAACATGGACATTGGGTCTTTTCACAGTCTCTGGAACATATGTATGCCCGCCGGCATATTCCGGCTGGAAGCGAACACAATGAAACTCGCAAAGAGCTCCGGGCAAAACTCCGTGATAGCCTGAAGAGAGACCGCGAATCCTGGTGGTCTACTCGTGCATCAGAGATGGAAATGGCCGCTGCCCTTGGTAACCATTGTACGTTATTCCGTCTGATACGGGAAACGGGCAGCAGGAGACGTGGTGTTAGTGAAACTATACGTGACGAGAGTGGACAGCCTATCCGCAACTTATCAAAACGTTTAGATCGTTGGGCTGAGCAATTTAAAAGGCAATCTAATTGGTCGGAATGGTTAGATTTCTCGCCGGCCACTGCTCGCCCCGCTCCTTGAGCTCTCCATTTGGATCCACCTACTTGCTCAGAAGTCGTACTTGAGATCGAACAGTTGAAGGTAAATAAAGCCGCGGGACCTAATGATCTTCCTCCATTCCTCTTCAAATCCTGGAGACTTACTCTTGTGGATGATTTACACGAGTTAGTGGTCAAACTGTGTGAGCAGGAAACTGTCCCAACCGATTGGAGCCGCTCCGTCATAGTCCCTATTTTCAAGGGAGGTTCACGATCGGAATGTGGCAGCCATAGAGGAATCAGTCTGATATCCATCGCCTCCAACTTGCTTGCCTCTGTCCTCCTTCACAGACTGACTGGTACTCTTGTAAGCCAGATTCGTGAAGATCAAGCTGGATTTCGTCGAGGTCGTGGCTGCATTGACCACATCTTCACCTTGCGTCGGTTTTGGAGCACCGTTACATATATTGGCGGCCCACCGTTGTCTTGTTCCTCGATATCAAAGGTGCATTCGATTCAGTGGATAGACATGCCCTTTGGGAAGGAAAGGTGCACCTGAGAAATATGTGAATATTATCCGAATATTGTATGCGTCTAGCTCGGGCAGAGCGATGGCTTACGGCAAGCTGTCATCGACCTTTAATGTCTTCAGCGTTGTAAGACAAGGATGTCCGCTGCCACCTTTCTTATTCAACTTTGCTGTTGACGAAGTTCTGGAAAGTGCGTTCACAGGACACGACATAGAAGGTGGCAGGCTATTCAAAGGAGAACGACTTCTTGATTTAGAATATGCTGATGATATTGCCCTCATCTGTGACAGCTCACAAACGTGCCAAGCGGCACTGGACAGATTAGCACTGGCTGTCCGTCACTTCGGGCTTTGCTTCGCACCCTCGAAGTGCAAAGCGTTTCTCCAAGCTTGGTCTGGACCGCCTCCTACGCTGACCCTTGGTGGGGATCAGCTAGAAGTCGTTCAAAAATTCAACTACCTGGGAAGTTGTATCAGCGCCCTTGGGATCGAAGATGAAATCACGAATCGTATAGCAAAAGCTCGGGGCGCTTTTGCTAACCTTCGCCACTTATGGCGCCGGCGCGACATCACTCTTGCCCTGAAGGGTAGAGTGTACAATGCAGCAGTACGTTCGACCCTATTGTACTGTTGTGAAACCTGGCCGCTTAAAGCAGCGGACCTAGAGAGGCTAGTTGCGTTCGAGCACCGGTGCCTTCGTAATTTAGCTCACATCTGGTGGGAACATCGCGTGAGCAACAAGTGTGTTCGACGCCTTGTTTATGGCTCAAGAAAAGGAAATGAACCGCTCAGCACCAGACTCCGATGGCTCGGCCACGTGTTACGCATGCCAGCCCACAGACTCCCGCGACGTGCGTTGTTTGCGTGCCGGGGGTGTGGATGGAAGAAGAGGAGGGGTGGCCAAGCGATGACTTGGTCCAGAGGAATGAATGCCCTCACTTCTGAGCTGGCCTCATTGGAGCGTCTCGGCTCCCTGGTTGAGGTCCGAAAGACGATGAACACGTTTGGTTGGACACACTTGCTGATATGGCTAGGAACCGACCTCAATGGCGTTTGTGCTGTGCGTAAATTTGTCCCACCCTATCCCTCATAGCCTCCCCGCCAACCACGATCTCATTATTTAGCCTTATATAATTTTGCATAGTACTTTTTTAATGCACAGTCGCTGGCTCGTAGGTTACCGGAAAGATGCCCATCCGTTACCGGTAGCTCAGCCGGCTAGCACCAGTTGCATTTTTTCTTTTTTCTCTTCTCTATGTATTGCGGCACGGTATGCTGATGTGTTCTCCTACTCTAGCTAACGTGTATGATGAGGATGATGATTTATTGCCTTGTCTTTAGATAATTCTAAACTACTGCGTGAAATGCAGCATGCCGTTGTCCAAATATTAGGCAAGCAATGCCCAGCTACTGTGCAGTTAGGACCAACCGGGAAGCCGCACATGCCTACAAGACGAGCAAAACGTTCCATAGGGAGGAGCTGCTTGGGTTCATCCAAGCAGGCGGAAACACAGCCACCTCTATGTTGGAACGAGCCCCCTGCCTCACCGGTCTCAGCATCTCCAAAGTGATGCCACCTGTTGCTAGCGTCACAGTTGTCGTGTTTGCATTGCGTCCTACGGACACTAACCTACTTGTTGCGATAGAGAAGGCGATGTAGGTTGTTGGGGAATGCAGCGTAGTAACGAGGATAAGCCACCTGCTAGCAATCAGCAGCGTTTTACCGTTATGGTATGTCACGAGCCTGAGCCATCGGATTCCACTCTTCAGGTTTGGTATGACATCGATGTGTTTGTTGTGCAGAGCTTGGCTGATAGGTTACACGACGTGTACCGACAGGGATTGCGGGTAAAGAAAACCACTTGACTTGGAAAGAGAGAGAGGAAAGAAAGCCTTAGCCTCTACGAGTCACACTTGTTGGTTCAACTAGCCCGAGGCTGATACTACCGTGCCGCGGTAGACAAAAGGGTCTAAAGATCCATATTTGTCCTGATTTAGATCCGACGGACAGAATAAAATCAAAGTCTGCTATCATGGATTTAAAGTGGCGGAATGGTAGCGGAGAAACCAATAGCCACATCATAAATTTTCGGGAAGTTTCCCGTGTCCATTAACCTAAATCAACGGATCAATGTCACTTTCCCGCGTCCGCCGGTTCCTACCGCGGCCTGCACGTAGCTTTCCCAGCTGTTTGTAGTTTAGTAAATCTAAGTGACGATGCAGTCACTTTGTTGTCCCTCGTCATCCGGACGCACTAGGATTTGCTTTAATCTAGTTAAACCCTGGGATCAAAACCCAGGAAGTCTAGATCAGTGGCTACTGACGCCTCCGGCGTAACAGTATATCAAACGATTGAGGCGAAGTGCTGTTATACTTTCAGACCCAGATGTAGGAGGGACTGGTACACACCTGTCACAGCGAAGAAAGCCCGTGCGAACAGTTATGGTGCCGAATCCGCCTGAGATTAGGTGGACTGTTTGGGGTGCGGCTTATCGCAACCCGTGAAGTCGATGACTGGCTTGGTTGCCTCATGCCAGAAACCAAATGACTCGGCCCAGCTTTCTGCTTATGGGTGCTTTTAAATTGCCTCGCATACGATGGGCTGAGGTTCCATCTCCCCGGGTACTGTGAAATTGGGGCACAGTTTGCGATGATTGCATTAGAAACGGTGGCAGCACAACATGTCTGCCAAACGACGCGCCATACACCGTATTCCACTGCCTCGTGCCTGAAACTGCTCCTAACGAGTTGGGAGCAACTTGTACATGAAATTCAGATCCCGGAGCGTCTGGCAGCTAATGACCTTTCTATGGTGTTAGCGAGAATAGAGCTGCCTCTACCCTATACGCGTGTGTCGGCGCCGTCCCACAATTATTGGCAGACAGACTTTACTGGTCAAAATCGAGCCGCCAGTACAGTAGGCTGGTCGCTGCCGCAGCATTTATTTGTTGAAGACGGTTGATCTGTTATAAAAGAGGATGTACCATCGTTGTACGCTAGTTTTGTGCCCATTAAGTACCGGAGCGAGGGACCAGTGAAGCCACATTAGTTCAACAGTGAGAATGGTTATTTTGCTCGATGGAGACGAGTATTATGGAATAACGTCCCCTCGTCTAGCTCTGCGGACGATGATGAGGCGTACAAAAGGAATCGGTATCGACACAACCACGCAAAAGCATGAACGCACCGGCAGTTCGATGAGGCGCTCACAATTGCAGTGAAGACGGCAACAAGGAAGATTTTTGCTTACGCGAAGCGGCGCCTGAGGCCAGCAAGTGACGTAGTTATGTTGGGGAACACTGCCGGACAGGCTTTGGCCTCCAGCACTGACCGTGCTTCCGCCTTATAGAAGCACTGCGCACCCGTACTTACAAGTGGTCGTGCGTTTATGCCGAGCTCATCTTGTGCAGCCCCCGGCGCACAAAGAATGCAGGGCACGGGAGTCGGCGTGTTTGCATGCGCAAGACGTATCTAAGCCAACAGAGCCTAGTGCGTGATATAATGTTGCCCTACCTGCAACAAATACATGACGCCGAACATGCTCATTGCTCACTCGGTGCTCCCACCAGCCACCAGTTAAGATACGAAGGCACACGCGCTATACATATTAGCTAGCGTTGGGAAACACCTCAGCTACCGTAGCGCAATACCGAAAGAAAAAGGGGAATAAACTGCAACAGATGCACGCCGGCTGAGCTACCGGTAACTGGTAGGCATCGTTCCCGTAAGTTAGCTTCCGGCTACTATGCAGCAGAAAAAGGAATAATTTACTATGCGAAACGATAAAATGCTAAACACTGAGATCGTGGTTGGGGAAGGGTTAAGGGGAAGGGGTGGGACGAAGAAACGGACAGCAGGTACGCTACTGAGGTCAGCTCCTATCCATATCAACCATTGTATCCAGCCAAACGTGTTCAGCCTCTTTTGCACCCCAAACAGGGAGCTGAGACGCTCCAACTGAGGCCAGCTCAGAAGTGAGGGCATGTATTCTTCTCGAACAAATTATCGCTTGGCCCCCTCTACTCCTATTCCATCCACAACCCCAGCGCGTAAACAACGTATGGCGCGTCATTCGGTGGGCTGGCATGCGTAGCCCGTGGCCGAGCCATCGGAGCCCGGTGCTTGAAATAACGGTGTTCAGCGGTTCATTTCCTCTTCTTGTGCCTGAACAAAGTGTGGAACTGGCTAGTTGCTTAAGCGGCTTTCCCACCAGATGTGAGCTAAATTTCGAAGGCACCGGTCGTCGAACGTAACTAGCCTCTTTATGTCCGCTGAACTAAGGGGCAATGTTTCACAACCGAACAGTAGGGTCGTACGTACCGTTGCATCAAACACTCTGCCCTTCAGGGCGAGAGTGATGTCGCACCGGCGTCATAAGTTGTGAAGGTTAGCGAATGCTCCTCGAGCGTTTGCTATACGGTTCGTGATCCCACCTTCAATCCCACGAGCGCTGATACAACTTCCCAGGTATTTGAATTTTTGAACGACACATAGCTGATCCCCACCAAGTTTCAAAGAAGGCGGCCCAGGCCAATCTTGGAGGAACGCTTTGCACTGCCATGGTTCAAAGCGGAGCCCGAAGCGGTTGACAGCCAGTGCTAAGCTGTCCCGTGCCGTTTGGTACGTCTGGGAGCTGGCACAAAGTAGAGCAATATCTTCAGCATACGCCAGGCCAAGAAGCTGTTCTCCCGGTAGCAGACCCACACCTTTTAAGTCGTGTGCTGTGAAGGCGATTGCCATGACTTCGTCAACAACGCCGTTGAAGAGGAAAGGTGGCAGCGCGCATTCTAGACTCACAGCAGTTGGGATATTATTGGTCCACGACAGCTTGGCGTAAGCCCTTACTTTACATGAGCTACCCGCGTATAATGTTCGGATAATATTTGCATATTTCTCAGATAAACCTTTCTTGAGTAGACAGTCCCAAAGTGCACGTCTATCCACCGAATCGTAGGTAATTTGATATCGAGGAACGCGACAACGGTGGGCCGCCAGTATACCTGACGGTGCTCCAAAAACATCGCTGCGAAGGCAGCGATGATAGAATGTAACGACGATCTTTAAGTCTGTCGACCAGATGGGCCAGGTGTTATCGCCATATGAAAGACTTAAACTGGCGGCTGTGTTGTATACTCTGCCCTTCATGGCGAGAGAAATGTCACGTTTGAGCACCAGGTGACGGAGCTTGGCAAAAGTACCTCAGGCTTTTGCTTTACGAGTCTTTACCACGTCTTTTATCCCATAAGCCCTAAAATAGCTGCCCAAGTACTTTAGTTCCTGAACGACCTCCACCTGTTCACTACCAAGCGTTAGAGCAGGGTTGGGGTCCTGCCAAGCTTGGACAAGCACTTTACATTTTGATGGAGCAATACCTAGCCCAAAACTATAGCCGGCCAGTGCTAATCGGTGCAGTGTTGCTTGGTAAGTTTGGAAGCTGCCACAAAGTATGACAATATTGTCCGCATAAATCAAGTCAAGAAGTCGCTCACAAAAACGCAGCTACACACCTTATAGGTCGTGTCCAGCGATTGCGGTTACCTTGACTTCGTTAACAGCAGGCAAACTCGTCCCACACCGCTAGTGCTACTGAAGGATGGCGACAGTTTGCCGTAAACCCTCACCCTGCCTGAACTGTGCGCGTAAAGTACTTTGATAATGATTACGTCTTTAGTTGGCACACCATTCCTCACCAAACCGTCCCAAAAGGCACATTGATCGACTGAATCGAAGGCAACATTTATGTCAAGAAACACATCAACGGTGGGTCGCCAATCAATATGGCGGTGCTCCAAAAATGGACGTAAGGTAAAGTTGTGGTCAATGCAGCTGGGATCTTGACGAATCCCGGGTTTCTCTTAATGGATCCTGCTTTCGCAAGTGTCAGTCAGTCCGTGAAGAACGACAGCGGAAAGCCATTTAAGGACAATTAAGATCAGACTTCTCCCTCTATGATTACCGCATTCCGAAAGGGAACGTCTCTTAAAAATTGGGTCACTGCCGGAGCGGCCGCAGTCTATCGGAACAGTCCCCTGCACCCAAAATTTTAATAGCAACTCGTGTAACTTAGCTACTAGTGCAGGTCGTCCGAATTTGTAGAGCTGTAAAAATTGCATCTGCCCCTGCGATCTTATGCAACTTCAACAGCCTGACCTCGCTTTCGTCTTCGGTGGGTGTGTGCGAATCCAAGTAGACCGCCACGCGAGAAGGGCGCCCAGTAGGCAAAACAGAAAGCGATAACAGGTTGGTTAAGTTGCCTTGTAATGTGTTCGTCCCAACGATCTAAGCATTTTGAGGAGCTGTGGATCGGCTGTCCACACTCGCCATGTATGGCCTCGCAAACACCAGGTCTCACAGTGCCATTTAACTTAGCAGACTTACGATGATTATCAACGGCAGCGGCTGATTCCAGCTCCGATGCACGATAAGACAACCAGGCTTCGAGGTCTTTTCCGGGCTGGCACGCAGTTCTGCCGTGAGAATTTTACAAGTCCTACTGTATTCGATTCCAGCCAGCATACATCGGCGAGCATCCGTAAGTTACAGAGACTGCGTAGAGACCCAACGTCCAGTTTGGCAATTCGATTTGCAACATGTGAGCATGCCTGCTGCCAGTAACATTTGGCAACTTCGCAGCCATTGGTCTTTGACGGTGCTCAGTTTGCGTTTAATCTGCCCGGACGTCAGCCAACTTTGACACCCATTCAGCGAACCAGGCTTCGCCAGCTGACTGGTGTCAATCCATTCACCTCGAGCTTGCGGGCATCCACCGAAACGCACTCGGTGGTAGACGCAAACGATTGTGTAGTCGATGTCTACACGCGTGCTCTAAAGCTGGTGACAGTTTTGGATACAGTCTGTCCAGCGGTAACTGATCGTGATATGATCGCTTTGCGTCCATGGTTGGTGCGAGGCTGGTGGGCGACAAAGCGCGCCTCTGTGGGTGTTGTGTCAAAAGTTTGTGGCCGCAAGAAGCAGACGAGCATCTTCACACAGACGTAGCAACTGCTCACCGTTATCATTATGGTGCCTACGCCATAGTAACCGCCCAGATGGAGCTCATCAGGTGACAATATTCCGACTTAGGCGTTTGATTGCCAGCCAACACCAGAGTATCTGTATTTCTTCTGTAACGAAGGAGGTCGAAATGTTGCTAATCGAAATCACCTTTTACCGTATAAGTACTACAGTGTGTAGGGGCGTTGGCCGCAATGACAAACGGGCGCCGTTTGCTACCGCGCGATTTTATTGCATGGAAGGAAGAAACTAATCTAACGGCACGCATCCAATGGTTGACTGGGATCCAGTCGAGCAAAGCGGCCTCAGTTCGGTGACGCACAACAATGCTGACGCCAGCTTGACAGGCACTTGAAGCTGCATCGTCGCTAGGCAAGCTCAATGTGAATGTGCAATCAATGTTACATGTGGGGATTGCTGGCTAAGCACGAAGCTAGAAGCTTGCAGGCGCCTTTCGGGTAACCAGCAACTATCGATCAATAAGTCTATAATCTGCGGGCATGGGCTACATGTTGGCCAAACTGTAGCAATGAGCGCAGGTTGAAGCATGCCAGTATTAGCGAGCCTCAAGGACGCCAAAGGGAAACAGATGCACGACGTTTCCGCTTGGTTGAACATGCACCAGTCGACTTAATTAGAGCGACGCCGTGCTACTGTGTGTGTGTTGAATCTGGAAGACAATCAACCATGGAAGCAAGTGTGGGGACCAAGAATTAAGTGATTAAAACAGGGGATAAAAGTAACGTAAAGCGGGAAGATAAGGTTGAAAAAGGAAAAGAAGGAGATAAGACTAAAAGGCCTGAACGGTAGCATCTAAACCCTATCCAACCGGCTTGATGCAGCAGATAGGGCGCCGTTGAATACCAACTGCGACGGTCAGAGCAGCAAGATATTGTTAGATAAAAAAGTGCATTATATTGCTTGGGCAGGTTACTGGCAGGTTTCCCAGGCCTAGACAAGAGAATGATTAGGGTTCTCAACCAAAGCCTTTGGTTCAAAAACCTTACCGCAATCAAGCGGGGTTTCGGCCCTGGACTACAGACAGCTTGTGTCAAGGAGTTAGGTGCCGGCCTCACTTCAGTTCCCAAACTGGATGACCGAGTCTTAGGTTGCCTGGCCTCTAACCATTGACTACTATGGTGTGCGTAGCTCCGGGTACAAAAAGCACCATCCCGCATAGTTCAATGGATCAAGTTGACACACAAAATTCGCACTAAGTTAAGGTCCAGTCTCCTCGTGATGGCAGAAGCTAGGTACCACTTGTGCGACAAAATCCATCAACTGAGGCTGGAACCAACAAGCAATTAGGTCATGTACGTTTATGTCGTTCGTGCCTGGTAGAGGAATAACAATGGGTTTAAAAGATTACCATTAAAAGCAGGGTTTCTACTTTTGGGTAAATGTGCTATGATCTATATAGCCACGACGTCCAAAGTCAATGCCACAGCTGCAAATCCTCTAGGCGCACAAGATTGTAAAGTACAGTGGAGCAATTTAAATCGGTGTACATTTGCCTACCCATGGTTGGACACATTTAAATATGGAGTTCGTAGCTCGTGGTTGTTGCTACAGCAAAAGTTAGTGGGCGTAAACAAGATGTGTTTTGCAAGGTCCCATCGCAGCAGCTTAAAAGGCAGGTAATCCTGCACATGCCAACAAAAGCACTGGGCGGACGTTTAGTCGTGTTTGGACTTGTAATTGGCGCACAAGGGCGTAATCGGTATTACTCACTTAGCGCGAAGGAGCCACAGGTATTGCATACAGTCACAAGAATGGTGCTACTAAATTGATGTCATGTGACAGCGTGGTATACGGGACACTCAGATATCCGTAGTAAACAGTAATCATTATCACGATCAATAGACGTTGGCTGAGGGTGAGTAGCACACCAGATATAATGTACAGCAACACAATCTGATAGGATTATACATTACAGATTAAAAAGCAGTAATAATAATACAATGATAAATATCATGCCATATAGGTGGTACGAGATCGCTTCTGAATGGGAAAAGGACAAAGGCTCACAAAATAAACGCTATTGATGCCAACCCCTTGCCATGTCAACAGCTGTTTCTAGCCAAACGTGTTCATCGTCCATCGTACCCCAACCCTGCACTCGGTAGACGCTAACGGACACCGACGTCGGAGGGAGGACCTTTATCCTCTTGACCAAGCACTCGTTTGGCGTCCTCTCCTTTTATTTCACTTAGACCCCGAAAGTAATCAATACAAGACCCAGGATTTGGCAAGTTGGCCTGCAGAATAGGTGGCCCAGCCATTGGAGACTGATAGGTGAAAAACGGTGTTGATCGGTTCACTCGCTGTACCCGCGGCAAATACTCGACGCCGAACAGGCGCATTGCTCACGCGGTGTCCCTACCAGAAGAGAGCTAAGATGGGAAAGCAGCGGTAGTTAGACGTAGCTATCCTCTTTATGTTTGCCGATTCGATGGGCTATGTTTCCCAACCATAAGTGGGGTTGAGCTGCTGGTTACTCGTAAAGTCCGACCCTTAAAAAGAAAGTGATGTCACGTCAGCGCCGCAGCTAAGAGAGACGGGCAAAAGTGAGCTGAACTTTTGATGTTCAACGATCGCCCAAAGAGCTTCCTAGCGGCGTGAAGTTCTGCATGACTTCCAAATGATCAGTACCAATGGTCAGCGCACGTGTAATTACCTTCCAACTTTGGGGAAAATCCTTGCCTTACGAGGGTACAAAGCATAGTCCGGAATGACTGACAGCCAGTTAATTTATCCACCGCCAATTAGTACGTTTAGGGGCTGTCACAGATAAGCGCAATGTCGTTATGAGGTTGGTCATTTAGAAGCAGCTCCATCTATTGTAGATCATGCGCAGTGAACCTCATTCCCATAACTTCGTCAACGGCACGTTACAGTGGGTAAGTGACGGCGAGCAACCTTGTATTGCACTGCCAAAGAGATTGATGTGAGGACAGTTTGACATAAGCCAAATGTCAGCCAAAACTATACGCATACAGCACTCTTAAGACATTTAGATATTTCTCGGGCCAAATCTTTTGGCGTGGCCGCTCCAAAAGGTACCTATATTAACGGAATCAAAAATCCCTATTGCTACCTTGTTACACGACTACGGTGGATCGCTAAAAATATGACATTGCTTTATCAATTGACATTTATTTGTGGATGTGATTAATGTAGTCTTGAGTTAGGCGAAACCTGGATTGCAGCTTGAGAATGTTCCTTTCACGAAGACCGGTTGACCAATGGTGGATGTCGGTGGCCATTATGGTTAATTGAGGGAAAACCGATGCCTATATGACCGTCGCATTTGGTACGGTTGACTACCTTCGAATTGGAACTATAACAAAGTAACCCCAGTCTGTTCAGACAGCCGCTTGCTCACCTTGTGTTACCAGTAACATGCAATCAATAAAGACCACTTCGCCAAATTTGAAGACGGTTGGATAATGTCCAACTGCTCATGCTGCCTTGTTCAAATCTGATCGCACGTTGGTATACTGTTCCTCTAAGTTTATACAAGGTGACCGCCTGGGGAAAGAGGGCTACATATGACCAATAAAGAAGCGGGTAACCATGTGGTTAAACTGCTTCTTATATCTTTTGCTCAATACTTCAAGTGCTTTGAAAAGCCGTGGATCGACTGTCGCACTAACACACAGCTTACAATGTAACATATTTGTTCTGTACACTGCACTGGCTTGTGCTGGCTGAATCTAACAGATGTAGCGGGACACAGGAGGAGCGCATACATTTTACAACATGACGCTGGATGCTGAGTTTGGCCCACTGGGGTGAGAGGCGGCCAGGACATGTATGCCTGTGGAGGTGTGGGTGGTTTGCACGGAAACGGTGCAGATAAAATAATCTTTTTAAAGTTTATCCCCACGAACTAGTAAATACGCTTAGGCCAATTGCCAATGTGTTGTCATGCCTCCGTTGTCGGAGTAGGTGGCCTACCAGTTTGGTTCCTAAGATCAGTTCCAGCAAGAGTATGTATGCCACTTCGATGGCTGAAGTTATGCGCAACCTAAACAGCACCATAAAGGAGCACCCTTACGTATAAGCATCAGGTAAGCCTCCCTCATCGACATACTAAGGAGCAACACTGGTATGGCGCTTCATAATAACTCTTCCTGCTAAACCAATTATGCTATTAGTTTTTCAAGCATGCGGAATGCATCCCTTCCTTTATTTTTATGTAGAGTTTTGACAAAGGACATCCTGCTACGTTTAAGTGAACCTAGTAAGGTATAAGTAAGGTAAGGCTGGCAGCATCTATACGGTGAGGATGGGCTCAGTACATTAACAACCGGTCCTCAAATTTACCTGTCAATGCCAGCAAAATGCACCCGCGGCTTCATAGGGTATATAGACCGACGCCCACTAACCCCATTTTGCAAACCAAGCTTTAAGGACCACGTGGAGAGTTGTTAACGCCCTATCCCGAGTTCAGTTATAAAGCTTTTGGCGTGCTGTGGATGTAAGCGATTGCTTCCCACCCCAGATTGTACCAAACATAAAAGAGTCATGTCGACACTCAATTATTGTACAAATAAATATAACTTCCGCTATGGTTTCTAGTACTAATGTGATGACGGGAAACACGCGTGCATCTCACTGCTGTCCTATATAAATTGCAAAAGTACCCAGCTGCTTCAAGCAGCATTTATGTGCATAGTGTACTGCAGAGTTCACCCAAGTCAGCCTAACCACGACTGCCGTGACGTTCACCCCAAGTTTAATGTGCGCGGGTGTGCGTCGTGCGCCTACCTTGGTGTCTCATAGACGAAAGGCATCCTACAAGGCACAAAATTGTGTAGTTAGTCATCTGCAACTTGTAGGTGGTGCAAACGTCAGATCCACAGTGAGAGATGATGGTTCTGAGGACATCCAACGGGTCGTTAAGGTCAACCCTTACACCGAATATCAGGCGGCTGCGTTGCTTTCGTAAAACGCAATGCCGCAAGTTGGTATGGCGGCACCAATTCGCGTTCGTTAGTGAAGTGGCGAAAGTGACTCACCACTGAATATAGCCCTTTTTCCCCCAACTACATACCGGCAAATGGACTAGGGCCACATTTCAATCGTAGCTTGGCACGTACAAGAATAAGATACTCTCTGTCTACATCCATGGTTTTACCCAAATTTATTCTGGCTTGACGGTTTACACTACGCGTATTTAAACCCAAAGTTTCGCCATCCACTGACGACTATATTTCTCATGATTATTCTTCAATTTCCGCAGCCTGTACAACGTTCGGCCACTGCAACGTACATAAATAGCAACGTGTCTGTTGCACGACATCGTGCTAGTAAATTTTGATCAGATCTATTTTAGCGTGCCTTGATAACTTTGCGAATAACTTATTTAATTATTTAGTTATGCCGTTGTTAACTTCGTTGGGTGAATCGTCTGTATCGCATTCTACGTTGTGGCCCACTGCTTATAATTAAATGGGGAAATTTATGGACGACAAGGGTAAGTTAAATCTGTAGCACGCTGTGAAAGTAGGGGATTTGTACCCCATACTATGGAGAAAATGTGGTGCATGGTCTTTCCAAGTTTGCCTGTTGCGGATTGATTCAGTGGGCTTCACTTTTCAGGCTGAAAGGCCTTAGCACTGTAAGCTATGCGTGGTCACATGGTGAGTCCTTTGCTTAATGCAGCCGTGTTTTAGTTAAACGGAACGACTTCAAAACAACGCGCTGGGCCATGGGGAACTCCCATAAATAAAACACCGGTCAACGATTAGTGATAGGTCAATATTACTGCGTCTTATGGTTTGCAGGCCAGGTTAAGGGTTCTGGTGGGAATATCCATGGGCGTAGCAAAAGAAAGCAGATTGTATGTTTTCCTGCGGGATTTTAGTGACCTGTTTTTAGTTATTTGTAGAAATGCCTTCCCTTGTCCAGCTTATTTTACAGAATAAATAAATGTCAAATAATGTAACTAAAGCTGTTGTCCAGGCGATCGAAGAAAAGTGTAGTTTTAGGTGGTGAAGTGAAGATATTTGAGTTCATCGACCACCCATCCTTTCACATATAGCTAGTATCGCCGCGGAAATAGTTAAATGTCAAGCTACACGGCCGCATCCGTCGGCGGAAGTTAAATTTCAGCGTCATTCCGGATGATGTTACCGCCTCAACCGTTTCAAAGAATGATCTTTAAACTTGGAGTTGATGACATAAAGCTGAATTGAACTGTACAGCATTCCTTAAGCCACCAGTAATTCGCTTCGAAATCAGTGAAACCGTGCGGCATATAGGTGTGATGGTTTCGTACCTAATTTGGATGGAGGATGACGTATTCCGGTGAGGCACTAAGGAAACCGACTGCGTGAAAGTGCCGTAACAGTGAGATCGTTTATTTTTACCGTGACTGCTAGGGATAAATGTATGTGTAGTGCTTGCGAAAGGATATAAATTTGGAGCGTATGAAGGATAAACCCTAAGCATCCAAAGGCCTTATGTTGGATCATTGAATAAGACACTCAGTCTTAGCTAGGAGACGTCTTTGATGATTTATCATCCGGTTATTACCGTTTTATACACAACAGATCATTCTAACAAACTGTTGAGGTCATTAAACGATGGCAAAACAAATGTTTATAATAGGATCATATTTGCTGGTAATTAGCATAACGTTTCGGGCCGTAGGGATCCATTGCGTAGAAGTCACTAGTCAATGGGATCAGCGCTTCCTTGGGGCCTAAATATCCCGGTACTGTGTGCACTGATTCGGTTCGCGTGGCCGAATTGCGATCGTTTCGCGCCCTCAGTATCCGATTAAGCGCCTGCTCGGTACAGTAGATAATACGTCGATTGGTTTATGCCGTGTGTCGTCAAGGTAGACAGCCATGAAGCATTTTCGGTTTCCAACCGCAAGCCATGCCAGGCAGTGTTCTTCTCCTCCTTCAACTTGACTCCTAGGGATAGAAAGTGTGTATCGTGCTACACATAACCTAGTAACTGAGTAGATACTCATGCATTTGTCGTGGATGGGTTTGCTAACCGTAAGGCTAAACTTTACCATCAGTGTGTTGGTGCAGTAGGTTTCTAAGCTTGCTCCTACGACGGTACGTTTGAGGTACAGTGAGAAACGGCGAAGAAGCCATGAGACCGCGTAACACGCTTGTAAGAAATGTGTAGGAAAGGTGCTGTGAAGACTAATGGGTCTTCCTTCTTTATTATGCACTAGGAGCGTGTACAGGCCAGGAACTTGACCTAATTAATTGCAACTATCGACCTCCGTCGAGCATTGTTTGCCCTTTCATGTTAACGGCCTCATGAGTGTTTAAGTTAGTTCCTTGTATAAAATGTGCCAGCCCGAAGATGAACTATCCGTATGTTGTTGGCAGCGGTACGAAGTGCTGCTTGCCAGTCACTGCTGCTTTATGACTGCTAGGGGCAATCAGAGTCCCTGAACCGTTGTCAAACTCGAACGTCGAAATAAGCGTTGAAGCGGGCATTTGCTGAGTTTATCTGCCTCCGTGTAGGATTGTGTAATCCTACTATGTGGCCACGTTGACCGCACTTCCGTCTATGGATGCTTGTTTACGTGTTGGAGCTATTATTTATCAACTTTCTTATCACTCAGCTGCTGTATAATTATAGCACCAACATTAACTTATTTGTGCTGACGAACAAAGTTCTTGTGTCCAAGTATGACACGGCCGGTGCCCGCCTCTTCGCGCCAAAATATAATTGCCTATGGCTTGCTTAACAATTTACATGACAGCAGCATGTTGTGGTTAATTTAGGCAACGTTGTACCCGGGGAACGCCGTCGTGTTACTCGAGTAGAACGCTAGTCTGTTTCAGTACGGCGTGTACTCTCGTAGCTTCATAGCGCTCACTTGTCCATGTCGTTTCGATTGCGGTCGTCTTATTTATGGGATACCATAACTGAATTGACCGTCTATTTATTAATAACCTGCTTACCCAGGCCCCTCGACGGCACATACAGTGGTTAAGGCCGGTTCCCGCACAACAATATATTCCAGTAACTGACGGCTTTTATTAACTGCTGGATACTTCTGCTTCCACAAGGCAGTAGAAGGGTATCGCTTGCGAAGTAATTTGTGTTCAGTGTGCATAAATCGGATCCGAGTGCTCGTCTTCTCCATGTGGAAACGCAAACCTATTGGCGTAAAGGAACTTTTTGAGGAAAAAAACTTGGTCAGTGCATTAGCTTCGGTTCACCGCACTTTTTAGTCGTACTATCATTACTCGCTCGTAGACCAGGCTCCACATTATAATGCATTAAGGAAGATACTGTTATCGTGCTGGCTGAGTAGAATAGGTTGTGGTTTGTTTGCAAGTACCACCTCCGGATCATCCGCATGATCTCGAAGCAAACAAGCAAAATTTGGATTAAAACGTAACCCCACAGGAACAAACTTTGTGTATGTTAATACCTGAGAAGCGGAGGACGTCGCTTGGCACAACTTTCAAAATGAAAACAGGGGAGGTTCCATTAGAGGTGCCAGCCAGTGCAAGCGCTGTCCAACGGGGTGGCGTAAGTTCGACTGCATCGCGATGATATCCACGAAGCGTTTTTGACTCTTGGCGTGTCACACTCGCACCAGCTTGGTAAGTTGACTAGATTCACCCGAGTTGCAGCCACGCGTATGTTACTGTCAACACTCATCGCATTGGGTGGAATAACCAAATACAGCTCAGCAAAAGGCGCAGCTTTGCACATGTCACAAGCGTGACCTATCGATAAACTAAATGTCCATCTACCAGTCGCTTACATACAACTGCACAATATAACCACGCCGATCGATGCGTCACACAACCCCGCCACCCGTCTCAAGTTTAGCATTGAGTGCGACTAGGTTAGTGCACCCCGGGCGTGTGGTCGGCCAGACCCAGCGTCGGCGTTGCTGCTGACCGTGGTACGGATTAATTTGGTGCAATGCGGAGTTCAATGACCATGCGGCACTTGAAGCAGCTGAGCGTATGAAAGCGTACGTAAGAACTAAGAGAACTATCTCACCGTTTCCTTAGTGTTAAACCGGTGATTACGCAAGTAGCTATCACTTAACATTTTGGTTAATAAGCCACCGGTAGGTCACTTCACGTAGAACACACCACGAAATCTTTTGCGGGTTGCACGCAATATTTTATCTACACTTTTGTACTCTATTCGGCCTTACGTGTATCATGCAGGTATGCCTCATAGACTCGGGCACGTGTTCAGGGCGCTTCCTAGGACTCAGCCAGAACCGAATACATGGAGCTAATTAACATGGTTTCGCTGCAACTGCAACTGCCTTGGCTTGGTGCAATTATATTGCATTCCCGCACCAAAAATTCCGCCAGTCTTCTCGCTCACTGGCCCTGTAGCATTTATCCTGGCTCACATTCGTACCGCTATAAACCCTATGGACAGACGTGGCTACGGGTGCTCACATAAGTCTGTTTTACAGTCCATTCTGAGCGAAGACTGTGCGGTAATCCGCAGGTATTGCAAGTTTTGCGCCAATCTGTTGTATATACTCGTAGTTGAGCTTATTACTTCTTTTTAAACTAAGGCTATCACTGTTGGCCTAAAGGTTGAATGCTTTTGTTGTATCTGGGCCACAAGAGTCATGGGTTCCTTGATTGGATCGCTTACACGCAGATGTTCACTTCGTAGTTACCCTACATTATAATGGCCTCTGGTTAGCGGGTGGAGGTGAATCAGGACCCGTATACTATTAGATAGAGTTCATTTTTCACACTGGGAGTAGTTGTCAGCCGTACCGTCACTACTTTCAATAATAATTTGCTGCTAATAGATCTATTCATACTTGCGTTAACTTTAGTCTGATGGTGTCCAGTAACTGTGCCTCACTTAAATTAAATAGTCACGCGTTATACCTCATTACAACTTCTCTGTTTGCTGACCCTTTGAAAGAACCGTTAAGCGAAAGCCTACATCCGCATAGTCAATAACGCCGCTGGTATACCGTACGGCACGAAACTATGGTTGCATCAGTCTAGCGTGGTTAGATAGAAACATGTAAAAGTTACGAAAGCTTTGTCAATATATCAAGCCATTTATTACGCCATGTTGATAAATCCGGGGAACCAGACTAGTTTTTACCTGAATATTGCCTTAGGAGTTTAGGTGCATGGCACGCAACGTTTTCTTAACTCCCCTGCACAGCTAGTTGTAGGTATAGAGTCACGATCCATGCGTTTGTTTGATTTTTGAATACTACGTTTACTGCAAGTTTTCTCTGGTTGTTGTGATCATAAAAGCGCCTTTATGGTAATGTTATTCTGTGTGTTGTTAAGGGCGTAAAGAAAAATGCATGTAACCCTTTGTAATACTGCTTTGCTTTGAGTGTCAGAGCAGGGAACACTGAATCAAGATGGGTAATAGTACGGCAGCGAAAAGATTAAACTTGGTATCACAGACCAGGACGTTGGACAACGCATCAATAATGCACGTAAAGTTCCACATAATGTTATGTACCCAAAGCTGTAGGTTCTTTGAAACTAGTGGCAGGTACATTCCGCCGTGCCATACCGCGTTTGAAATTTACGACTTTCATTACTTTAAGACGTTTGCTCACCTGTCCACAACTGCATCCCAAGCTCCCTAGCCCTATCTCCATGCAGTACCACCGCTTTCAACCGTTACTGGTGAATCCGTACTAATCGTTCGCTCAAGTAAAGGAGACTTAAGTGCATTGTGACTGCGACTAATCGTGCGCAAACTCGGTCTAAATGTAACGTTGCTAGTGCCTCATTGCTATACAAATTGTGGCCATGGGCAATGTTTCAGCACTCGGTGGTTTTCCCCAGGCAAGCATCTCATACAACTAGCTCCGAACATTCGTTTAACAACAATGCAACGTGGCGGAAATGACGTCACATAAACGAAGCCACTACCTGCTGCTTAACAATAGCAATGCTCTTAATACCCTAAAATCGCGACTACAAAGGCCTATGTACAAAGCTACAACCTCACGTCTATCAGTGTTCATCAAATATTCTATCATGTTCCAGCGTCCACGATAAATACAGGTAAATTCCCGTAATCATTCAACCCCTTATTTAGCATTTCAATAGCGGAAACATTTATGGGTTTTACAGCGCTACCGCGCCACTTTTCTATAGTTTTCCAATGGACATGCCCATCACCCTTGCAACATTCATATACGACAATAATGCGCTATGGTGGAGCCAAATACTTTGCCAACAGTTAGTGTTGCTGGTTGGTGTACATAAGCGATTTCTGTATCTAACAACCGGTTTATCATCCCTGTACTGGTTTGTCTAATTTATCGAGCATAAAGCTATTTTTTATAAGTTAGTCGGTTTGAACCATGAGTCGCGCAAGCACATGGCTTCACAGTTAATTGCAATACACGCTAAATTGTTGTCCTTACCAAAAGGCTGTAGTTTCTACATGAAGCTGTTGTATGTTCAGCCTCTTCGTGTGCGTAGAACCACTGTCGTTTGCTTTTGCTGACAGCCTTTATTTACCGCCATGTATATAAAGGACGATTATATTGAGTGTGCCAACACCAGCTGCACGCATCCGCGTAGAACCTGAGTCCAGCGTCTTAAGTTTCGTTCCAATAAAAGTACCATGGCAGCGTTTGCCGTGGCAGGGTGGCCGAGTGGTATAAGGTGATGCTTTTAGACACTAACCAGACAGCGCATGGGTTTGAAACCCACCTTTGTCAGAGCGGTTTGACGATAAAGGTCAAATCCACCCTGCCCCGGCCTCGAAGTAGGGCAGCCGTGCGGCGGCCGCTTGTCTGTCTACTTCCTTGAGCTTAGTCCCCGACTCAGCACTAATGACCCTTGCCATGTATTGGTGAATACGAAGGTTGTATATATAGCGGAACGCGACGAAGTGCCACTACCCAACTGCTGATATATAAAAACCACTAAGAGCAAGCGAGACAAACGACATCACAGGTTGGAAGTTTCTCAGAAGGTCAGCCGATAGTCCATTACCCAACTGCCGCAGCTCATTCTGGTTGCGCACGATGAAGGATTGGACGCACTGCTACTTCTGCTAGTGCCTAGCACTTGGGTTGCCTAAGTGATAGGATGCATGAGTTAGGACTGCATGTATATGGGCTTCCATCAGACTTACTTTGTTTATACTTTGCCCTTGACGTGATAACTCGAAAAGTTTAGCGTCCCAAAGCAACGGAGAGTTTTAGCACAAATATTGTAGAAAACATTGCTCGAATAAACACTAGGATGGAAATTTGATTATCGTCAAGCGCCCTTATCGAATACCTCTTAGGTCGATTAAAGTGTTTCTGAACAAAGAGTCTTCGGCACTTACTGGCAATTTTTCTATTGTCCCCAGTTATAATTCCGTTTTTCACCCTGTTTATACCGCTTTATTGCAGGTAATTTACTAATTGTATAGGCGTCTTAATTCCGCTTTTTATATAAATATGGCTGCTCGCTAAACGCCGGTGCGGATGCTCTTCTGGGTTCTTAGTTGGATAAGTCAAGTGTAGCTTGCGTACAAGCTACCTTTTTGAAGCCAGTCACGGCCTTAGCAGATGATTTAAAGTGTGACGTTTGCCGCCACTGGTATCAAAAATGTTGTAACGGCCACCGAGCGTACCATTACGACATGCGCTCATCCAATACGAACTTCCTTTTCAGCTGTGATAGATTCTGCGCTGAGAGGACGAAGCGCCATGCTTTCACCGGTACTAAATATACATAGCTAGCTTCAGGGTTGGCAGATTTCAAGAAAGCGTTATTCGAGCTCACCTCACCTGCCCCGCTAAACACCAAATCTGATTTGCTTTTGATGTCTCTGAATGTTGCTAGTGGAGAGGCTGCGGCAGACCGCACCACTTCTGACGATCAATCTGTTGTCGTCGCTCAAACAGACAAAATGTCACACATACTGCAAGACACTCCAGGTAGCATGCAGGCAGCTGATCCAGGCGCATGTGACAGCGTTGTTGCCGCTGCTCATCAGGCTGTTAGTACAAGGCACAATTGGGTGAGGAAACCCGATAAGCTTTTTGCTAGACCCAGCTACTTATTAGTCTCGACCTCGTGAAAGATGCAGGTTTCGTCACTCGTGACGTCGATTATTGCTTTTGCGAAGGGGAACCTTCTGACCCACGCCAATTGACAACTGAAGATACTGACCGTCTCGGCTGTTCAAGAGAAGGACGGTTCTGAGGAACTATTATTCATTGCTCAAAAGGAAACAAAGCCAAAGGCCGCTACTCCCGTCCGCCAGAAGACGCGGACTAAACTTGCTCGGAAGGCTTCGGTCGGGCACGAACTCCTAAAAGTGGTAACCTGCCGGCAATAGACCGGATAGACTACGTTACATTTGCTTCAGTGTCGTTTGAGGGTATAGGTGCAGACCTAACGCCAATGGTGAAGCTAGCGAGTGTGTGTTGAATCAAGACACGCAGGGTAAACCCACCCCGCCGTGGAGACTGTTTCGATAAAAGCAGGGTTATATAATTTAACCTTGCTTTACCTGCAGCTGTTACCGCCTGGAGACGTGTGCAGGATGCCCGGTGGTGGTACAAACTATGCACCATCTGGCTTCATATATGTGATTGACAGTAGATCTATTAGCTTGGGGAACATTCCTGTTTTTACGGGATATTCGCGACCTGCAATACTTCGCACGCTCCTTTCTTTTCTAGAGAAACGAAACTAATTACTGTGCATTTTATTCAGAATTAAACGTAGTAGTGTCAGCACTAATCAAGACCTACCACTAGCAGATAGCCTGAAGTTAACGAAGGTAGGCAAAAAGAACAAAAGTAGGCAAGTGACTTGACTGCACGGTCTGGTGTGTTTTCAGCTGGTAAGCCGGAAGACATTATCTGCCCTATCAAGACCCATCTATGACGCACACCTCAGGGGTGTCGTGCCTCGTTCCTTTAGATAGCACCTTGGAATGTGCGTAGCTTCAGCAAAAAAGGTTGCTAGTTAAGTCTATTTGTAAATAAATCTCCTAACATACTTTATTTCACTGAAACGTGGTTGTCACCGTATAAACGGACAGTGCGTATGTTTACCTGGGAAGTAACTTTTAGAACTGATTACTCCATTGGTCATCAAAACAGTGAGGTTTAATTTAGGTAACCAGTAAAATTTATGTAGTGGGGACCTGCGCATGTTAGCCGTCGGAGCAAACATTGGAAGCTCTATCGGCTGTTATGTGCACACCTTCCGCACAGTTTACAGCTGCATTTGTTTACAGGACCTCTGGAAGCACTTGAAGGTGATTGACGACTGTATAAATATATACACAATCACTTTGCAATAAGCTGCTAAATTCTAGAAGATTGCAAGTTCCAGGAAATCTGCTGGACTGATCTTTCGAGTAGTTTGGTCTCAGGCAAACTTTCGGCAGAATTTCTTGACTTGGTGCTTCAAGTGCCATCCTACCAGTTCGTGGAATTCTACACTAGGTGGATGGACGATCATATACCCTTTACTTTAGATCTGGTTGTCGTTAAATCCCTCGACGTTATAACCAAAGCATCGTACGGTTCACCTCCAGGGTCCAGAGGTTACTTACGCTTATAACCACGGTGTGCTCCTTCAGGGTACCAACAGAGTGCCGTTGAATTACTTATGAAGATTTAGGGCGGACGACGGTGTGATACAAGCTAAGGTTCAGTTCTAAACTGTGATGTTTGGATGGCGGACCATGTGCGTTTAGTCTATGATAAATCCAACGCTTATCTTACAAGTGTTCTGCTCTCTACCTGTTATTTATAAGGAAAAGAGGGTTAAGGGGCACAGCATTACTGTATGGTGCGGATTAAAAATGCCTGCTCAAGCGACGATAATGATGCTGGCGAACCGACCTAGCAGTTACATTTGTCCGCATCTACGACAGTTAATATTAGATTAGAAATAACTGTACGCAACAAGTCAGGGCTGCTGCTCTGCTATACGCAAATCTGTGAACTGACTGGGCCGCAGCTAATCCCAAGGGCTTCTTTGTTAACATAAAAAGACGCAGCTGGGCAAGCCAGTCTGTAGCAGCGTTGTCGCGAGCATGCGGCTGATTGCGCGACCCGAATATGGTAAGGCTTTTATACTAGGGAACAGTATACTGGGGTACTTGCTCGGCAGGTCGCTTTATTACGGCCTTAATTGGTTTCAAAGATTCCAGAGAGTTATCGCTTGTCTGCGTTTAGCATGACGGAGACAGCTATTCAGCCATTAGGGGGCGTAAAGCAATCTAAAACTTCCGGTTCTGATTTAATCCATCCGAAACTGTTCATGAATTAACCGCTGAGCTGAGCGGTACTCTCACATGTGTGTGTTTGAAGACGTTTACAACTGCGTCTTACCTTCAAACTGGAAGCAGGCCATCAGCTGTCCGACATTTAACAGCAGTGATAGTAAGCTGTCCACGAACTACCGACCGGTAAGGTGGACATGCGTAGTACCCAGGTTGTTTGAAAACCGGTACAGTATTCAAGAGAGCACTACCTGAACCAATTTAGCCTACTCAGTGCCACGCAACACAGACATCGCAAGGTATTTTCGTGTCAGGCTAACCTGTTTGTGGCTCGTGAAAGTTGAGCCGAAGCGCTATACAACGGCCACGATATAGTCGTGCTATTCGTAAAATTTCCAAAAGCTTCCAACATTGTTTCTTATCTCAGACTCTAAATATAGTTATGCTTTTAGGGCTAAGTGGTCACGCGTTTCGGTAACTGTCTGTTTTATTGAAGGGAAGGTAATGGTGTGCACTCGCGGGGCGTGGTTATTTGCTTAGACGAGCTGTCATTATTGGCGTCCTGTATTGTTCGGTACTACGGTCATTGTTATTCGCGATCTACCTAACTGACTTCCTTGGGGACCTGGGAGTGTAGGCACTAATGTTCGTTGACAACGTTAAGCTCTGGTGTGTCGTGGCAATCCCAGGGTTGCTGAGACGATGCATATTGCCTTGGATAGGCACTGCGTATTTTTAGCACTTTAGTTGTTGCCCGTAAATCGAGCCAGGTATTCTATCATCCGAATAAAACCTGCTATTCCTCTAAGATGATATGCTTTCGATGTGCTTAAAGTCCCTGTGGTCATTCAGCGGGTTGCTTTAGGTTTCGTCCACGTATCAGCTCTTTACTCTAAGGAAAATATAAAGAAGGCTGCTTGTACAGATTTCCGTATGTTGTGATTTACTCGCCGCTCTTCCGGAGTACTACCGGCCAGTATACCTGTGAAGCTATTCTCAGCAGTCGTGAGTCCTTACTTGGAATATTCTATCCAGGCTTGCCTACCTTAAGTTATCGGCGACAAAATGGACTTGGAGAGGGTGTTATTGGTCGATATTAGTTTAGGGCAAGGTCTGCGGTGACAGACGCACCCCGAAAGCTTGTTTAGGTTATGGTAGTACTCTAAGCAGTACCAAAGAGTAAGGGGGCTTGATTTACACTCACTAGATTTTGACCGGTGGGAGCAGCCCGGGGTTTTCTAATCTATTTGGCCGCGCTACTTTACCTTATGTTTGCTGTCACCCATTTTGGCTGTACAAACCGCTGTCTGTTAGGATTACGGCGGGAAAATCTCTGTCGCGCCGGGTAATGGATCGCTGGAATTAGCTTCCAGAGTATGTAGTTAGGAACTCTACGGTTAAGCGTTCTGCGCTTAAGGTCGGTGCCCTTGTTAGCAAAACTAAACCTTAC
The DNA here is from genome assembly GCA_944474145.2 of Dicrocoelium dendriticum. Classification (NCBI taxonomy): domain Eukaryota; kingdom Metazoa; phylum Platyhelminthes; class Trematoda; order Plagiorchiida; family Dicrocoeliidae; genus Dicrocoelium; species Dicrocoelium dendriticum. The sequence continues at coordinate 26,247,431 of OX104060.1, read as the reverse complement.
CTTTTTGCAAACTGACACATCTTAAGCTTAATTTTTTGTTTGAAATACCTTAGCATTCTGATTTATGGATCGTTTTCTCACCCCGCATATGATTTTAGGGTTCAGATTTTAAGTTCACGTGTCAGGCCCGGCACTGACTGCTAAGGCAGGATACGTGGGCAATGACTGATTAAAACCAAGGGGTGATGTAGTCTTTATTAACTGTCCGTCCCTATTTCCAGTCATTCGTGTCATACTGCTACGACGGCGTGCTGAAAGATGGATAATTACGGGTTGGTCTGGTTGTTCCAGTCTCAACTTAACTTGCACTTGTACTTGCATCGGCTGAAACGTGCTACAATCAGGTGGTGTAAATCTACGTTTACTTCCGATTGCACCGCTGTCGTAAGGGCGGGGGGCGTTTTCTTCACCAGAGCTGCGACTTTAGTGTAAATATTGGGAAACGATTTTACGGCCAGTTCATCCTTTGAGGTCACTAAACTGCAATAGTTATATGTCAAAGAAAGATTTTCTGAGGTCAAGTCTGCGATTACCCGCCCTTTTCTTCATTTCGGATTTGTTTCTTTGCTGGTGTCGTGATTTGTCACCTTAACCTTAAGGCGCTTTCCATCGGCACCATCATAAAAATGATTGGATATTACATGGCCATGTAGCATCTATGAGTTGGTGCGCAGTTTGCCAATCAATGGTGTCCCTGATGAAGAACATTATGTGCAGTTTACATTTGAGATACCACTATAACAATTGATACTTCTTCTGCCGTTGGAGTGCTGAATGTTTGCGAGTGTGTTCCAGCAGACGTTTTGTCACCGTGAATCACAATCTTATGTGTAGCTGAAAGCATCATGTTACCTGCCGTTTTGAACAAACACACTAAATTAATCTATAATATTAAAACGCACGTTAAACCGCAAGGCTTATTTTCACTGCCAGTTGCAAAATAACATAAGAAAAACGCTTGAAAACAAATGAAAAGCAAGGAAAAAATAAAACATGAACAATACCTAAGCATAATAGGTTATGGTGCACGACACAGCTCGAATTTACCGTAATGAGAAACGAAATGGTTGAGCTTTGTATCTTCCAAGCTACATCTAATAAACCAACTAAAATCTCACTAACCGTGCTACTCATACTTGAGGCAATGGGAAAGGAAATAGGTACTGTTGCAAGTTTAATGTAACGAAACCTTTTAATGGAATCATCTAATTAGCAACCGCACATTAGTAGGCGGGTTAGCACCATCTCACCTCCGAATGCCAGGTCGTGGCAAAATTTCGAAGCAATCCGTCAGCAAAGTTGATTAGTTTTTGAGTAAACGAACATCTACCATTTTATTTATGTAGTTTCATGTATATAGATTGCGGTCTTTCAAGGCGTCAGCCGGGTGACATTGTGCCATACCCAAATATGTGGCTGTCAAACTCTCAATCAATATTAACCAAGGTTCCAGGTTTTCTTTACTTGATAAGGCGGCCGATACGGCCGAGGTGGTCAAAGATAAACGCAACTTCTATCGCACAGAAGTACTTGCCCCTTACCTTCCGCCAACGAGGACCAAGGAAACACAGCACAGCGCCGTGGATTAATACAGCAAACAGTACGCAACAAGGTAACGAGCAACCTTAGACTTGGTGTCTGGCAACGACTTAAACATATTTTATGTCTATTGCAAAGCAGCGCATGGAAGCTCAGTTCATGCCACCATAAACTCTCCATCTATTGTCTACAGCAAAATAAATAAATACATAGACACGTATGTTCGGATATGCGAGGCACGCCCGTGAGTGCATGATCAAATAAACGAAGTACAAAGTGATTAATCGTTGCAAAGATGGCATCAACTCAGCAAATGTATTCTTCAAAACCTTGGGCTACTACGCAAAAATGTTGCACCAACTGACTTTAATATATTTTACAACTAATGTATCAAAGTACTGTGATTATTTACTCAGATAAGTGAACTTTTGCTTCGATATTTGTTGTTCTACGGAAACCACTTTCATTTGCACAAATAGGCTTTCCTTTCGGTGCCTTAAAAGACTGCGCAGACTAAAAGAAAACGATTACAAACGCAAAGGCGCCGCCACAGCAAACTTCTTATCGGCTGATATAAAAAGTGAAGTGGGCCGCCTCAACCATATTTATGTCCGCACCATGCTTGGAAAGGATAATTGCCAATAAATATAGAAACTTATGAAGAATCTGAGCGAAGCCGTCAGAAGTATTACACACACTGATCGCCGTATAAATAAATAAAACGCAACGTCTGTAGTTATACAAATGATTCAGCAACCCACCTACCATCTTAACCGCTGCAACTCTCCCCAAAACTTTTACCACATCTTGATAGTGTAACAGTTCACAAGGAAGTACTGCGGATAGTCTTTCAAAGCGCCTGGTTCAGCCGGACTATCGCCTTTGATCCTCAGAGAATGGGCCTATGTCAGCACAGTTCATTTTCAGGCAATACTCATGACACGACTACCACATTTAACTTAATACCTGCAGGTTCATAGCACCGCTGGCTCAACTAAACAATAACTTTCCTTCAATTACAGCGCTTGTTACTTAAAACCACTGTCCCTACACTTAACTGATTGTTCAACATTTCATACCACTTAATCTTTCAACCAAGAGCGGGCAAAGCAAGGTCATAAATATGACTCTTACTCCCTGTTCTGTGTCCACCTGACTTACCTGTGAAATCATAGAGCTCCTATTCGCGTCTTTCATTTTGTCTATTGTGGCGCCGCTGTGCAACTTAACTTCACAGTGTTAACTCAACTACTTTGCCAGCACTGCCCCGCCACCCTCTTTGCAGCTGCGGCATTTATCTTATCATTCGTCGCTCCAATGCGAAAGTTATTATTTTTCATACCTGTTTGTTGTGCCTTCTTTCCTTTGCTGAACCGCTCTACTTATCCTGACACCTAAATTTTGTACACGGGTATTCCAATCTTATTTTTAATAGTAGTAGGCACACACAAACAGATTCCGCCGTAGTCTATAGATATACATCCAAAAGGATGTTAAATGGTTGGCAAGGCTCAAGGCCGCCAGCTCTCCTTACTCTCTTTACGTTTGATGTCCCTCCTTTCTGTGACCTTCACCTCTTCCCCCTGCGAGACCTGCATAGAAGTGTTGGATAAACTTATCTGGATCGTAGTACCTATTAATACGACATGTAGACATAAGTGGACAGTTTGGACCACCACCACGGGCCTTTTGTTCCCTTGATATACATATCCTAGTGGTTTGCACGATTGCTTTCAAAGCATTTTCACCTAGGAACCTCACCTGAAGAACATCGCACCTCCCTACAAGTTTAACTTATTGCGATGCCAGGGCGTTAGGTTCCGTACATCTCGAAGGTGGATTATTGCTGGTAGCAGACTCTTCATATGTTTGGCGTCCGTATCCGATGAATACCTTACCCATCTAGCCAGTGTGCACTGCCCTAAATCCTATGCACAAGGAAGTTAATTCATTATGGCCTGTTCTATGACGTTCTGTCATACCCGTATCCTGAGCTTACAGAAAACCTACCGAACAGTATCCTCCGCTGGTTGAACAATTGGGTCCAAATCAATATCACCTCCTTAGCCTTACTTGAAAAGGCTTCATCTAACTGCAAGCCATGGCTTTATGATCAGTCCACCACACCCGTGGATTTTTTATCCTGATCTCAACCTCCTCAGCTACTTGGCGCCACTATACAATGGATACTTTACCCACCTCGCCAGTGCGGTATGCAGAAGAGTTTATACCTTTCGGATATATAGCGTCTGTGGCCTGTACTACTGCAGTCGGCCATACCTGATTTCAAAGACTACAGCAAGCTCCTCGATCATTTAAGACATCCTCCCAAAGAAACTGTATCTCCGTGCAGGCGCCCCACTCACATGCGATGGTTATCCCTCGTAGACCTGTCTGCGACACCTACCTGGCCCGTGGGTTATCTGCTCGGATGTTTATACTGCTTAGGATTTGAGTTCCACACACACCTGCGCAACTCAGCATACCAATTTACCCAGCCTTATCTCCGACCAGTACCACCGGCCCTAACCTTCGCCTGTGAATTCTGACTAAGCTTACCGCTGAGCAAACGGAAAATCGGGTGTACCATGACTAGGATTAGCTGTTCGGCAAAAGTCCTTACCAGAGCGTTGCAGGTACCTCAATGTCATATAAATTGTAGTCAATGGCAGTCTTCCAGGGCATATTGCGTTTTTGCGTGGTAAGCGTTCCCCTTATAAAAAGCCACCAATATCTGTTTAACAACCCTGTGATGTAGCGGATGTGACTCGCCACCGAAATAAAGCCACTGCCCACTGCTTTAGACGGAAAGTTTCCTCATTATCCGGTATTTGCGCGCAAACGTGTTTATCAAACATTATCTAGGGTCCCTACACTTACGGAACAATGAAGCGCAATCCTGTGAACCATTCGAGCATACCCGCAGCATTTCCGTGAAAGAAACACGTTGTGAGTTTACCGAGCTTTGACGCCACATTTCTGTTTGACGCCGACGATTATGCCATTCATTCCTGCATCAATGCATCGCAAAACTGTGAACAATACTTAATTCATGCTTTGTCAAAATTTATCTCTTTCATATGGTATACACAAGCTTACAGTTATGTGTGGCTCTCTCAATCACTTGATGATGCTTGTACGGGCGCGTCACGTTTCTTCAAGAATACACTTACATATTTATTCCTTTAATTATTACCGCGCTATTTGCCTACCCCAGCACAAGATAGCCAAAAATGCTGATGAAGTGCCTGCATTACAGCAACACTGAAAAAGGAACCTGCATATACTGGTAATTTGCTCAAGTTCAGATGGGACTGGAACGATAGAAGACTCCAGTGAGTGTTCAATTTTGAGTGGATCCTTGATGCAGGAATTGAGGAAATGCTCATTTATGGATGGATCTAAAACTGAACACCCGTATCGCACCCTGGCCAACCAGTTAACACCAACGTTTCCTGCCCTAGCAGTTCCTGCTGCGGCAGTCACGTGAAGTAAGCAAAGGATAGGAAGAGAAATCGAAGGTACAGAATGAGGAAGTGCACTTAAATAAGAAAATAATACCAATGCATGAAGAAAAGTAGCGAAAAGAAAATCAAAGTACGAAGATGCGAGTTACTCAGGAAAATAGAAAAGTTTCGTGTTGCCAACCAAGGGCGTCAATTTGCCCTCAAACCCCTTAACCGTAGATTCCCTAATAACACTTTCTGGAAAGAGGTTCCAGCGCTCGCTGACTCTATGTGACAGCCGGATTTCCGCCCTAATCCGATCGGACCGCGGTTTATACAGCTTCAAGGAGTGACCGCGTAGAACAGACAACCTAGCAAGACTGAATAGCTCAGATAAATCTGGACCAACCTTCCCAGTCAAGATACGGTAGGTTAGGATCAGGACTCATCTAAGCCTTCGGTAGTGCATTGAATGTCTCCCCAAACTAAGTAGACGCTTGGGGTACGCCCGTCCCCGTAATCCCTCGACTAACCTAGTACCCACTCGTAAAACCCTCTCTAGCTCCACTTTGTCCCGGACGAGGCAGGGCGGACAAGCCTGGACGCAGTATTCCAGATGAGGCCGAACGAAAGCCGAGAACAGTCTCGTAAAGATGCCGCCCGTCAAGACTCCGAAAGAACGTCGGATTAACCACAACATGCGGAAGTCTCTGCTTGCGGCCTTCTTCCAGTTGTCGCCGGAGTGTAAAGCCGAAGAGTGTACGACGCCTAGGTCAACCTGGCTAGATACACGGCGGAGTTCGACCCCACCGACCAAGTACTGCGTAGGAGGACAACGTCCTCCAATTCAAAGAACGGAGCACTTTGCCTGATTTATGGGCAGTAACCATAAGGTAGACCGGTCCCAAAGTTTATCCAGTGCTCGCTGAATAGCTTCGGAACCCCTAGGAACAGCGACAATGTTCCACAGCTTCAGGTCATCAGAAACTATCAACGATGGTATCTCAAGCTACGCGGGTAGGGCATTTACATAGGCAGAGAACAGCAGCGGTCCAAGGACCAAGCCCTGTGGTACGCCACTGAGGACGGAGTGCCTACACGATAGACCCCGGCCTATCCGTACACAAGATTTCAGCACGAAGACGGCAGTCATCAAATGAAGGGCGCGGCCAGGTACCCCGTAGAAAGTCAGCTTTTGCGCGAGCCTCAAATTTGGTACCTTGTCAAATGCCTTCCGAATAGTCGACGGAAAGTACGTTTAGTGCGTGGCCGTTATCCACTGCATCCGTTCAACTTTCGCGAGCCACCAGTAGATTCGTCAGACACGGAAATGCCTTCCGGCATCCGTGTTGAACATCGCTAGGAAGATGAAATCTACTCAGATGACTTTTCAATGAAACTCTCATCAGTTCCTCGAAGAGTTTGACTACTACGCTCGTGAGGCTAACTGGACTGTAATTTGCAGGCAGACTCCTGTCCTCATTTTTGAAGCCGGGACCGATGACAGCTTCCTTCCATTCGGAGGGCAATGCACAGCTGTCAGGCGCTTTCTGAAACACCATAGTGGGCGGTCCACTTATTTTCGCAGTCAACTCATGCAACAGTTTCGGGTGAAATTAATCAAGCCCAGAGGCCTTAGAAGGGTTCAGCCCTTGTAACCGCCTGCGAAATTCTGTCCCCCTACAATAAATTCAGAGAGTCCTGAACCCTCTGGGATCTTACAAACCACCTCAACGCCTGTCAAAGAGGTTTCGCTTACGAGCGCTGCCGCATATTGCCCGCTAAGTACGCAGGTCCTATCATAGTCCGTGTGCGCATGAATACCGTCATCACGCATCAATAACGGAATTGACATGTTCAAACCGCAGTGACTTTTGATATAGGCAAGGAATCTTTTTGGATTCTCTGAAGTTTCGTCCGCTAACCTTTTCTCGAAATGGTGCCGGGCATCCCTTAGGTGTTGCTTAGACCTATTTCTAGCCTTACGGTACCTGTCATAAGTATCGGTGGACGGAGCATCTCGGTAGGTCCGCCAACATCTAACCGCTTTGTGAGCAGATGCCTGCTAGTGGGATCTATCCAGAGCGGCTGTGCTCGTGCCTCCTTTCTCCTTGTGCTTAGCATGAAGGGCGCAGAGACCTCGATAAGATAGGACTTAAAGTTATCCCAAGCAACCTGGACAGTATCGTAGTCTAATGTCTCACTATGGAAACCCGAAGCCTTGGCTCACATTTACTGATAGTCTGCGTGCCATATGTTCAGGCAAAACTCAACCGTACTCTGGTAGCGTCCAGACAGAGTACAACTGAAGAGCCAACGAACATGATCACTGGAACCCAGTAGAGGTCCGCAAGTAACGTCACCAACAAAATCGGGTGCCTTAGCAAACACAAGGTTTAAGATAGATGGTGGTTGATTGTCCATGTACCTAGTGGGGAGGACAATGAACCGATGCAACGGTACTTGGAGCGTAAGCTCAAGCAGATCAGTGCCGTATGTGCCTGATGCTGAGTCGCAAGAAAGATCTGCCCAGCAAACCTCTGGGAGGTTGAAGTCGCCTGTCACCAAACACTTGTTTGCGGACTGGGAGTGAATGAAGTTAAGTACCTCATTGCATGCGCTTCCAGGGCTTCTATACGTAATTGCAATGGTAATCTGAGCCATGGAGGTGCTAACAACAGCCGACAGAGCTTCAACAGTTTGGTCTGCTGACTGAAATAAGAGTTTTCAGAAAGTCAAGTTTACAGCTCACATAAAGAGCGACGTCCCCTCCCTGCTGGTCAGCGGAGCGATCGCATCTATATAGTGCGTAGCCAGCTAAAGGTACTTCACTATCCGTGATGTTCTGAGACAGCCACGTTTCAGTGAATTCGAGTATATCGGAATGAGACAAGCAGACCTACCTCGTACACTTTATTTCTTAGTCAACGCATATTACTTAGCAAGATCTAAAGGTATTCGTTAGATCCAGGCCTGGGGCGTGCGCTACCGGAATGGGCAGTGGTAGGGCGGTAAAGGACCGCTGGCGCACCATCCGAATACGCTCTAACCGGAGACCTTGTTCACCGGGCACTCGTCTGCTTTTGAGGTCCTTGATGGCCTCCCTTAGCTTAGGCGGATCGGCCTGCGGAAGATCCGGCTGAACGCTAATATTTGTACCTTACAGCTTAAACGCAAACCGCATGAGGGCGCTGCGTTCCTCCGGGGAAAAGTGACCACACGAACTAGCCGCGGTCGAGGGTTTGATACAATTAATGGGACGTTCCACAGCCTCAGCAGCTTCCTAACTGTAACGCCTGTAAAGCCAGGCGGGTAAAGCTTCCTTACGCACATTTTACACCATTGAAGGTCGTCTAACATGCGGGCAGCAGGAAGGAGAGCAGTAGGTTCAGCTGCGTTACGGAATTTATCGTTACTATCCGTGGAAGGATCGCCATGATGGTGTATCAACCCCACGTGTCTTTGATTCGATACTTGGAGCAGGTGGCTTCACCACTGGTGACGGGACTGTCTTTAACCACTACAATGATGTAACAACGGCAGCGTACGTTTTTCGCTCCATTGTCAAGTCTTTGTTTTTCAGGTCATCGACTTCACCGAAAGGCTTTATGGCAGATTCGGTCTGCTTTTTCTTCTTGCTAACCGGGAGCAGAGTCCCGTGAAGATTTCTCGCTTTGAGCAGAGTCAAGCAAACCTTCAGAAAATGCATACTCGGTGAGAATCGGGATATCCGGCAACTTCAGCTGACAAGTAGTGCGTGTTGGAATCTTCGCAATTGCACAACCGTCAGACGGTCCGACAAATAACGACATTTGGCTTGTTTCCGGTGCCGAGACAACTATAACTTTTTGTTCAACAGAGAGCTTACGGGGTTTCCTGGCTCTTATTCGCTTTACTCGAAGAGACCCCTGAACCAGCAATTTGGTGTCGATCGGGGTAGCTTTAGATACGACGTCCATAGCAGCTTCATTTTTGTGGTCGGTAGCCATCTGGACGGGTGACATAATGATTGGTGCCACAAGTTGGTCTCCAGTGTAAGCCATCAAATCCGGTTGGAGACCGGAATCGTCGTCATGAGCAGGTCAATCTTAAGCCGATCTGAGAGCATCGGGAACGGACGCTCTACATTTCGCAGACGGGTATCAAGAGATTCGTCTCTCCTACGAAAGGCCGAATGGCCTTGCCCTCGGCTGCAGCAATTGACACAACTGAAAAACCACATTCCGCTGGAGGCCAGCGCTACGTACTGCTCGATATTTAGGTCCGTAGGAAGCTGGTGGTACCATCGGTTACAGACATTGCACTGCATACCGCCGGAATCGTCAGTTCCTGTCATATTGCAGCTTGAGCTGCCACAAAGTGCGATAACCTCAGAATCTAAGCCACCAGGAACAACAGCCTCGGTGCATTACGAGACCGACATAGTGGAAAACAGGGTGGAATAAAAACACGTATACAATAGTTAAACTGCCTCAATAAAAAAGCTCATATGCCTGTGGTTTGGAAGACATTATAAAGAATCATAGCATTAACTTTTTCATCATAATTAATGAATGGCTTGTTCAAACCAACTCAAATGATCCCTTTCAGATCGTCTATCTTAGTCCAAGGTCTAATTTGGATGCATTATCCTGTCTAGTATGCTCAGTGATTTCATCGCTCTATTGAAAATTACCCACGCGGATCTGCCTTCTAGATTACAGCAATGCTTTCCGTTGTGTAGACCGGGAGCTGCTGTTGCGCGATCTGCTAGTTTTTGGAGTGCAACCTTTATTAGCATCTATTCTTACTGACTAATTTGACAATTTTATACAGTTTACAAGATGAGTTGTAAACGACTTTCTCACAACATAAATTCAGAGGTTATTTAGTGAGCTATGTTGTCTCCAGTCCTCATCCTTTACCTAGAATAACCACTCCTGCCCCTAAAGAAGCCGTCTTACAAAAGTATGCTGATGACGTGGTCCTCGGTTTACTTAATCACCCCACAGATTCATCGGCCAACTTGCAATGCTTCTTTGAAAATCTTCCTGTTTTACCACTCGTTGTCTTTCGCTCAACCTATGAAAGCGAAACGATATCATCACCTAGCTGGCTAAGGAAAACTGTTATTAACAGCGCCTGTCGCACACCCGTAGCTTAGTATTGACAGTGTCAGTCTAAACTCCAGTGAAGTAGTGAAATATCTTGGAGTTACACTAAGCCGGGAACTTATTTGATCCCTTTGCGTGAATGAGGCATTCACTAGTTTTCGGAGACTAACATACTACGTCTCCCTACTTTGGTCCCCATTCGTGCCTCGTTTCTGAATTCTACGGCTTGTAACCGATTATGTAATACCGCACCGGATGTTTTGCTTAATTTTGATATTTCCTAGACTCTTAAACGGGGAATTCAAAGAGAACAACAGTTCACTAAAGCATCTTGCTTGTTGCAGTGGAATTTGCAGGTTTGTGTTTATCAACATCATTATGTTCAATCAAGCTAACCTCCAAAAATGACCTCCAAAATATTTGCTGATGCCAGTCACACTCTCCATTGTGCGTTGTCTGGATGTACCTCGATTATTCAAACTGACAATTGTACAAAGCCCTTATGCCTGCACACGGGCATCCGCTACTTCAGTTGTTCCCTATTCGTTGTTTTCGGAGGATCAAGGTGTAGGTAACAAGACACTATTAACCGACTAGATGAATGACATCGACGTTGCCACATATTTAGACAGGTAGTGCACCAGCTACATTTGTCATATGTTTGTTTGTTTTATTTGTCTTTAGGGTGCGGGCTGTAGCTGAATATTCACTCTACATTTTCACTTCCGGACCAATTTATTATTTTATCTATTCTTATTTTCCTGCACGTACCAAGATTTTTAATGGCTGGCCCCCACATTTAGCCTAATGGTACGAGCATGCAATGCCATACGTCCTCCTTCTCAATCGTTACTTCACTGGTTAAAGCTAGCTTCCAGCATTTTCGTACGGTCGGATTAAGTGCTCGACACTACCCAAAATATTCTAATTAGATAGCCAAATGCTTACTAGCTTAATTCCGCCGTCTCTGACTGCACTCCATACATCAAAAAGAAGTATTCAAACTGGTCGACAAAGTAATCACTACTAGAGCCACCGTTCCCAGGATCAAGTATTCTGCTCCACACTTTATCCTCTCTTGGCCTCATATACTTAGATTTATCTGGGTTATATGTATGCCGAACACGGATGAAAAAACTAGAAGACAGGCATATGAAACCCTAAATCCTTTTCTTTAACCGCTTTTGCTATCACAATATTCACTTTATCAGATTCCATTTCGCTGGAACGAAAGCCAACCACGACCCTGTCACACCAGCTAGCTAGACATCCAGAAACTTCTAACCACCACTTTGTGTTATCTTGGCCGTCCGTGAACAATATTCTCTTGTACCTGGCTCCAAAGCCTGCTACACGTTAGGTAGTGGTAAGCGAATAACCAGATACGGTAAGGGCCAATCGTTAAGTTACCCCTATGAACTGTCACCATCAATGGTCACCCATGTTTTCATCTTACCCAGTACTGAAATCACAACCCCTAGGAGATCTAAGCCGGATCAGTCGAACGCATCTTACAGGTGCTAAGGCTAGAAACCTGTATACAAGGGTTATTTAGTCTTTTCTGATTAGTTCCTGACCCGTTCCGATTCCTCCACTGACACTGGTCCAAAGGCTGAAAAGACCAACAGGTACCTACACCTCCGGCCTCCCTTCTTTAATGGCCACTTTGTCAATTTTCAAAATACTCAACAAATAGTACGACCAAGTCAACTGACTGGCTGGTTCGCAAATCTGTAGGTACTCCTCACATAGGACACCGCAGGGGGATAACGAATCCAACCGAACAGGCAAAATTTAGTCCTTCATGTTATCTACATCTTCACTGCCTAGTCTACAGATTTTCCTTTTATCACTTTCTAAAGCCTTAGACCACTGGGTCCGTGCAAAAGTATTAGACCTATGAGATTTGGGGTACGCCTAGTAAAGGCATTCTATCAGTCCTAAGCTTAATCTAAGAGGTTAGTGCTTATGGTTGCTGTTAATACATATAAAGTACCCAAGGTAGCATTAAAACTGTCCGTAAAGTCGAATAAGTACCAACTTTAGATGTACTTCTATGAACCTTCGTCGAAGTAAGTTACCAGGTGGCCTTAACTGATGCGTTTTCATTAAGCCGTTTCCAAGTATAATCGGTATACATACCGCAAAACATTATATATGTATATACATATGGTTGGCGGCGTCCGGTTCCGGAACTGCAGGTAACTGTGGCTAGCCACAGGACGCCTGGGCCTACAGAGGGACCATGGATAAATTGCGCTGCACCACACACAGCTCCATCCACACACCCCAAATCCAGTGTAAAACCGAAGGAATAAGACCGGAAGGCATGTGGATGGGAGCCACGTTTCATCAACGGAGCCGGCCCACACTCCTTCACAGGCAAACACAAGCACGCAGAAGTTGGGGAATCAAGCGCACACAAGGCGGCGGCTGGACCGTAGTCCGCTCCACACTGACTGCATGGAATCGCTCTTTGAGCCTAACACGGCCACAAGAACCGTGCACCCCGTCTCCTCCAGAAACGACAAACTATCTCCTGAAGACAGTATGAACGAGGTAGTGGGTAATAGACAGGTTGGTGCCTTAACGATATGCACATCAAGCGCAGCCACACCGGGGATATCAAACAAGAGCCGATCATTTCAAAGAGATAACCAAGAAATTTAATCGTGTATTGCATAAGTAATCGGTGACATAAATCTTAAATTATGGAGCATATGAAGTAAGTTTTCTGCATCCGAATGCAGGATAAGTTCATGTGGTCAGGAGGTATACATCACGGAAATGCTACAAACACAAAAATGTTAACGAAATAACTAAAGTAGTTTAAGCAACGTGTGTCGGTGTATAGAAAAAGGTACAAGTATGCATTCATATGTGAAAAAGGATTAAAGCAAAATTGGAAAGCAACCATCCGAAATAAAGAGACTTAGCATGCAAGCACGCGGTTCGTAAATCGAATGAAGCGTACCTACAAACATTGCGCCGGTTCCGCCTACGTTCTCGGCAAGACCTTTGTCGCTTCGGTAGTGGTCCTGAGTGACCTCGCTCATGGCCCACTAGGCCTGCCAGATTCAGGCGCTCCCGACCGCATGTGCTCCAGCACCATTCGCTCGACGTCGATGGAGTACAACCCATCGGTGCTGGCCGCTTCCGCAATTGCCGCTTCTTCTCTGCATGTGTGAGGTCCTTTTTCTGCACTTCGGCAACTGCCTTCGTGATTAGATCGCGCCACGCGAGCCGATCAACCGCGTTCGATTCCCATGATCTGCAATCAAGATTTGAACGTGAGAGGCTCACATTACTCATGTCCTAGTAATGCAACTTTGGTTTTCCCCACGTGCCGTTTCCCAAAACGCAGCTGCCCATATAATAGCTGCTTCGGTATCCGCGTCGAATACCTACGCCACACATGACCGATCTACTTCAGGTGTCTCAATAAAAGTATGCAGTCCACTGCATACATCCCGCTTCGGCGCAACACTTCGGTTTCTGCAACTATGTCGCCCCAGCCGATGCGCAAAATCCGTCGCAGACGCTGCTGCTGGAACTGCTCGAAATATCGCACATCCCGACGGTAAATCGTCCACATTTCACTGCAGTATAGATGGACGGAGAGCACCATGGATCTGTATACCATCAGTTTCGTGCCAATGGCAAGCTGATGGTTGTTCCACATTCGGTACTCAAGCTTCCCAAATGCTGTCCCTGCCTTCGACACGCGGATACGCAGTTCACCGTGCAGCTGCTGCTCAGTCGACATCATACTCCCAAGGTAGCAAAAACGGGAGGTGGTATCTAATACTTCAGCACCAATGCTGATTAGCGGCAATATCGAAGATTGCACCTCCGGTGAAGGCTGAAATAGACAGACAGTTTGCTTGTGTTGATGGCGAGTCAGAATTTGGTCGCGGTCGAAGCCAGAGCAATAGTCATGTGCTGCAACTCATCCGCGCTGTGTGAAAACAACGCACAGTCGTCAGCAAACAGCAACATACGGATAGTTTTCTCACAGACCAGAGTTCTCGCACCGAAAAGACGGATGTGCAGCAACCCACCATCAATACGGTGCTCTACACGAACACCCTAAGCACAAGCCGCATCAAAAGCGCAAGACATTATCGCATGGAAATAATTATTAAGCAGAGCAGGAGCTAAGACACAGCCTTGCTTCACCCTAGGGACAACTGCAAAGTCATCCGAGGTCTGTCCACTCAGCTGCACCATCGCTCGCATACCACTGTGCAGACATTTAAGTAAACTTACAAACTTAAGTGGGTGACCAAACTTACCCAACACCAACCACAATGCCTCGCGGTTCACCGTATCAAATGCCTTGGTGAAATCAACAAAAAGCGAGTACAATGGCTGGTGTCGTTCTCTGCATTTCCCTTGCAGCTGACGAGCCACAAACACCATATCTATAGGGCTGCGACCCGAATGGAATCCGCATTGCTTTTCCGCCACCTTAGGTTCCACAACCTGACTGACGAGGCGGTTGAGCAGGATTCGGGCTCACACAACTGGCCCACACAACTCAGCTAATCGCTATGATCAATTTTGCTTCCAGCACCACATACAAATCCAAAATTATGTGTGGAGATTTCAACCTACCACATGTTAACTGGACGCTGCCTACACTCAGAAACACAGCGGAGATTGAGGAAATTATCGCATGTATCCACCTCAATGGCTGCACTCAGCATGTTAGAGAGCCAACTAGAAGTGCTACCACCTTAGACCTTGTATTCACGATGGGCATCGCGAACGCTTATACATTCATTGATAATCCACTGCCTGGCTGTGATCACAACACGGTGCTTTGTGATATGACTATTGATTTACCTAAACCACCAAGTAAAATGCTAAAACCCATTCGCAACCTCCATCGTGTGGACTGGAACGCATTTAATGAACTTATCAGTACCATGAATTGGAATACGTCATTCCTAACCCATAACCCTACTGTGGCTACAAATGAGTTTATAAACAATAGTGCCCTTGTTGTGGATCTACTAGCACCTACTGTAAGGAGAAATACCCATGAACATAGGGGTGAACTAAAGCTTCTGTCCAAAGCCAAAATAAAATTAAAGAAACTCAAATCGCTATACAGCAGGAACAACAGCTTCGCAACATTGCTACAAATACACGAGAACTTAATATATTTACAATGTCTAACCCTAACGGTCAAAACCAAAGAAGAAAGCGGGGTACTCAGAAATCCTGAGAAAGTACGTGCGTTGATGCAACTACTCAAACGAAGAAACCCTAAACCACTTCAGGAAATTGAAACGTTGGCTCTAGACGACGGTTCAATAACGCGTGACATCTCCTGTATATGCGAGGCCATGAACCCTAGTTTTGCCTCCTCTTTTGTCCCCAGCATTCAGCCACTTCATCCTCCACTTCCAAAAAGAACGACCGAACTACACTGCAATATCCCTGTGACGTTAAGAGAGGTGCAAAGTGCCATCGCAGCCATAAAACCATCAACTCATCCAGGTCCAGATGGCATCTCCCCAACTGTTATAAAACTCGGAGGAAAAAACCTCGCACTATTGTTATTAAACATTTTCACACTTTCACTCACTACCGGCTGCTTTCCAGCTCAATGGAAGCAATCCATTATAATGCCTAAGCACAAGGGTGGACCGAGAAATCAAATGTCAAGCTACCGCCCAATAAATCACACCTCTGCTGCTTCCAAAGCCCTAGAGCGAATAGTCAAGAAGAACATCGTCTAATATTTTACAAGACCGGATCTGATCAACCCTTCACAGCACGGCTTTCTCTCAAAACGCTCCTGCGTTACATGCCAGCTACAATTTCTCGATCACATCACGACTATGATTGACAGAGGAATGGCAATTATTATAATTCTGTTTGACATGCAAAAGGCGTTCGACCGCGTACCACACCAGCCACTGCTGTCTGCTCTAGAGTCATATGGAATTGGAAATCCGCTGCTTAACTGGTTCGACTCATACCTAAACGGTCGAACTCAGGTCGTTAAAATCGGTCAGCAACATTCTACACCGAAGCCAATAACCAGCGGTGTCTTCCAGGGAAGTGTGCTCGGACCGCTACTTTTCTTAATCTATGTAAACAATATATGTGACCCGATCAAACATGGACATCCATTCCTGTTTGCAGATGATGTCAAACTGGTTTACTCATCTCATCCAGACCAACTACATATGTGTTTGGGGAACATCTGTGAAGACCTATCCGCACTAAATATAGCTAGTGAGCGTTTATTAATGAAGTTCTCCGCAGTGAAATCCCAAGTACTTGGGTACAGATGCCGCATCCCAGAAGGCTCCATTATACTTGCCGGGAACGTGATCCCAACATCTGATTCAGTTCGGGACTTAGGAATTAGGTACTCCAACTCTTTCAATTTCTCCGAACATGTTCTTTATCAGATTGCGAAAGCAAGGCAGCTATGCGGATATATCACCAGAACTTTCTCCCTACCTGAAGTACGACTTGAATCATTCAAGACAATCGTACGACCGACTCTGGAATATTGTACTATCGTTCACAGCCAATTGAGAAAGAAAGACAGAACGGCTCTAGAAAATGTCCAGCGATCATTTACTAAGCTGCTTATGGGACGCTGCTCAAACCTGACTTATTATGATCGCTGTCGAAAACTCCAGCTGGATCCACTTTGGCTGAGACGCTTAAAGAACAACCTCGTTATCTTCTACAACATTATAAACCAACGAATTTACGCAGACAGCACCGCACTTGAACTACGGAAGACTGCAGTCTACCCCACACGTAATGGCGGCTACTTGATACATACAAACCTTTCAAGTCATAAAATTCAGTCGAATTTCTTCTTAGTGAGATACACTTATCTGTGGAACAAACTACCCCTACAGATACGCATGTGTACAAGCCATGTCACTTTTCGAAATCTCCTTCAGACCTTCCTCACTATACCAAATGCTCTGAAGATATTTGACTCACAGCAAACACTAGAAACATTGACAGAAGTTAGAATAAAAAACACTTGGTAATACCTTACAGCTAGCTTACCCACTACATGTCATTACATACCATACCAAATCCTGTGGCTTTGCAGCCTAATAGTCCCTTCCTTTATTATCTACTCCTGACGACACAAACATCCGTAAATTTTACATATGAGTTGCGCGGGTCTAGGACTCAACGAAAAGTAATCATGATCCGAAATGCTATCAATAAACTTTTCTTTGATGTTATGAAACGTGTTCACTATACAAATGATCGCTCCCACTTATGGGGCCGTGTACCGTCCGTCGGTAAATATACAAATTTATTTACTTATTTATTATTTATAAGTTGATGCCACGAAAATTGGTGCAACATTGCCTGTTACCTTTGCTCTTGTATAGTGGTAGCACAAGGGCATCCTTCAGTTCAGGAGGCACCTCCTCCTCAATCCATACACGTTGCACCAAGTGGTGCAGCGCGGTAAACATCGTGTGTCCGCCGTGTTTCAATACTTCAGGCGGGATCCCGTCGGCCCCGGCACACGTGCCGTTGCGCAGCTGAGCAAGTGCTCTCTGCTTCTCATTCAGAGTCGACGTGTCCGCCAGATTCGCCTTCACATCGTGCTGCTTGAGGCCGTTCAATGTAGGCCACTCGATCTCTGAACGGTTGTTCAAGAGACAGTCAAAGTCTTTCCGCCAGATCTGCATTATGTCTGCAGTCTGTGTGCAGGTAGCTCCTGAACTACCATCGATCAGTGTCCTCAGCGGCTCCAATCTCGGTCCATACACCGCCTACAATGAGTCAGAGTTCCTAGTGTTGTTGGCGTTCGGCGTAGCATTCAATCTGCTTCGCCTCCTCCGTCCGCCATGTATTTTTTATGCGACGGAGCTCCCGAGTCAGTCGCCGTCGAAGTTCGCGAAACTGACTACGCTTTCCCAATTCACCGGGGTCTGCCACATGTGCAGCAAACGCTGCATTCTTCTCCGACACCAATGCGCCGATCGTCGCACTGTTATCGTCAATCCAATCAGGCCGCTTACGGTTTGCGCATCCGATGGTCTGCTCGGCAGTAGCTGTCATCTGGTCGCGAATGTGGTGCCACAGGTCGCCCAACGTGTCCATGCCTTCCACATCACACGGGCGTGCAGCCATCGCCTTCTCCAGCTCAATACGTTTCACCACAGTCCTGAGGGAGAGATGGTTAAATTTATGCCGATTCACGGCGGGAGTGCAATAAATAGATTTACGTAAATATATGTGCAATTTGGTCTGCACTAACTTGTGATCAGTGCCACACTCAGCTCCACGCAGTGCACGTGTCATGCGCACGTCATGCATATCACGCTGACGTACGATGACATAGTCGAGCAGGTGAGCGTGACCACTCCGTGGGTGTGTCCAAGTTGCTATACCCCTCGCGCTCAGTGCAAACCGAGTGTTCGTGATCGTCAGACCGTGAGTGGCACACAGTGAGAGCAGCCTGTCATCGTTCGCATTCGCTGAGCCAATGCCATGCGCGCCGAAATCATTTGTCTACGCTGATGCATCACGACCAACGCGCGCGTTGAAATCACCCAGCAAAAATGGTCGGCCGCTCCTCGGCACAGACGGTATCACGGAGGATAGCCCAGTGTAAAATTGATCAAGCATGTCATCAAGATAAAATATGGTCGAACCGTATATGCTTTTAAAGGTGGCAAATTTACCTCTTCCGAGTCGTATGCGAACCGTCATCAGTCGCGCACTGATGCCCGTTGGTTGACCCACCAGATGGCCGTGGAAGCAATCGGATATTGCAAATCCGACCCCATGTTCACGTCGTGCTGAGGCGGTCTTTCCCACCCAGTATAATGTGTAGCCAGCATCTGCCTCATGCAACTTACCTTGCTCAGCGAGCCGGGTTTCACTGAGCGCCGCAATATCGATGAGGTAGCGCGCCAGCTCCATTGCGACCAGTGCAGCGTGTCGCTCCGGGCGCTCTCTGGATATACGGTCCAGTATTATGCGCACGTTCCAGCACACTATGCTGAGTGGTTTGTGCGCAGGCATACGATTGCATTGGTGGGCAATCGCACGCGCGATGGTTGTTGTGCTTCGAATGTTTCCTTGAGGGACTCCACCCGGAGCCTTGGGCTAAATAGCCTGACCCACAAGGCAGTGGGAAGCAGATCCAGCTGAGTAATGTGATTGCAGAGACCCATTGGGATCTGCTTGACGGTTGTCACACGCAGACTTTGAGGTTCGGGAACGTTTTATACATGTTTTGTGACCGTAGTAGGATACGCACCTGTGACCACGGCCAGACGCAGGTTGGTTTTGACGGGTTTGCACCAATTTGACCAGGGGCTGCCTGGCTTGAGGCGGGCGGTAGCAAACCATTGAACACCCGGAGGTGTCCTCCCACCGTCAGAGACAATGCGTGGCCCTCGTGCTCTACGCCAATCGAGCTGTGAGCTTATAACCCGTAGACCTGTTGTCTCAAATGGCTAGGTTTTACGGAAAGTGGGCCATCGACCACTTCCTAACCTTCGAAGATCATGGACTAGGATACTGCCAGGGCGCCCACACCTGACAGCAGAACGAATCTGGTCCTCAGCCAAAGCCTTCGATTAAATGAACACCCGAAAGGTAGCGGGTCCAGCACATGGTCAGTACACTAACTTATGCGGATTGGTGTCCCGGATCTTAGCAGGGAGAAGGGCGAACCCAAAATCTCACCCAGCGTTTGCCAAGAGCAAGCGCCCAGGACATGAGCAAATGGCACAACAGTAGCAGCATTGGGTAGATCATCTGTCAGAACCTAGCCACCAACAGACACAGCGCACCATAGGCTCTCCCGTCATACATACACACATGGTTGGCGGCATCCGGTTTCGGGATCGCCTGTCACTGTGACCAGCCACAGGACGCCTGCGCCTACAGCTGGACAATTGGTGGCTGGCGTTGCACCACACACAGCTCCAACCACACACCCCCAAATCCAGTGTAAAACCGAAGGAATAAGACCGGAAGGCATGCGGATGGGAGCCACGTTTCATCAACGGAGCCGGCCCACACTCCTTCACAGACAAACACAAGCACGCAGAAGTTGCGGAATCAAGCGCACACAAGGCGGCGGCTGGACCGTGGTTTGCTCCACACTGACTGCATGGAACCGCTCCTTGAGCCTAACACGGCCACAAGGACCGTGCACCACGTCTCCTCCAGAAACGACAAACTATCTCCTGAAGACAGTATGGACGAGGTAGTGGGTAATAGACAGGTTGGCGCCTTAACGATATGCACATCAAGCGCAGCCACACCGGGGATATCAAACAAGAGCCGATCATTTCAAAGAGATAACCAAGAAATTTAATCGTGTATTGCATAAGTAATCGGTGACATAAATCTTAAATTATGGAGCATATGAAGTAAGTTTTCTACAACCGAATGCAGGATAAGTTCATGAGGTCAGGAAGTATACATTACGGAAATGCTACAAACACAAAAATGTTATGGAAATCGCATACAATTGGCTTAAGCGAGGTGTGCGAGTTAATGGAATAGAGTACAGGTAGACAATTATATGAGCAAGACAGGCATTAAGGCAAAATTGAAAACCAACCACCTGAAATAAAGAGACTTAGCATGCAAGCACGCGGTTCGTAAATCGAATGAGGCGTACCTACAAACATTGCGCCGGTTCTGCCTACGTTGTCTCCAGGACCCGTCGTCGCTTCGGTAGTGGTCCTGAGTGACCTCGCTCATGGCCCACTAGGCCTGCCTGACTCAGGCGCTCGCGACCGCATGTGCTCCAACACCATTCGCTCGACGTCGATGGAGTACAACCCATCGGTGCTTGCCGCTTCCGCAATTGCCGCTTCTTCTCTGCATGTGTGAGGTCCTTTTTCTGCACTTCGGCAACTGCCTTCGTGATTAGATCGCGCCACGCACGCCGATCAACCGCCTTTGATTATCATGATCTGCAATCAAGATCAGAACTTGGGAGGCTCACATTACTCATGTCCTGGTAATAGCAACTTTGGTTTTCCCCACGTGCCGTTTCCCAAAACTCAGCTGCCCATATGACAGCTGCTTCGGTATCCGCGTCGAATACCTACGCCACATATGGCGGATCCACTTCAGGTGTCTCAATAAAAGTATGCAGTCCACTGCATGCATCTCGCTTCGGCGCAACACTTCGGTGTCTGCAACTCTGTCGCCCCAGCCGATGCGCAAAATGCGTCGCAGACGCTGCTGCTGGAACCGCTCGAGATATCGCACATCCCGACGGTAAATCGTCCACATTTCACTGCCGTATAGAAGGACGGACAGCACCATGGATCTGTACACCATCAGTTTCGTGCCAATGGCAAGCTGATGGTTGTTCCACATTCGGTACTCAAGCTTCCCAAGTGCCGTCGCTGCCTTCGACACGCGGATACGCAGGTCACCGTGCAGCTGCTGATCAGTCGACATCACACTCTCAAGGTAGCAGAAACGGGAGGGGGTATCTAATACTTCAGCACCAATGCTGATTAGCGGCAATATCGAAGATTGCACCTCCGGTGAAGGCTGAAATAGACAGACAGTTTTGCTTGTGTTGATGGCGAGCCAGAATTTGGTCGCTGTCGAAGCCAGAGCACTAGTCATGTGCTGCAACTCAGCCGCGCTGTGCGAGACCAACGCACAGTCGTCAGCAAACAGCAACATACGGATAGTTGCCTCACAGACCAGAGTTCTCGCACCGAAACGACGGATGTTCAGCAACCCACCATCAATACGGTGCTCCACACGAACACCCTAAGCACAAGCCGCATCAAAAGCGCAAGACATTATGACAGGCAAACACAAGCACACGTGCTTTTGGGCTTCTTAAGCGCACACAAGACGGTGGCTGGACGGTAGTCCGCTTCACCCTGAGTTCATTTAACAGCTCTTGAGCCTATCGCGGCCACAGGGACCGTGAACCTTTTCCTTTCCTGCATCGACAAACTGTCTGCTAGAGCTTGTTTGAACGAGGTATTGGGTAATAGACAGGTAGGCACCTTATCTACATGCACATCAAGCGCAGACACACGGGGGATAGCAAGCCACTGCCATTCACTTCAAACGACCTGCTGAAATATAATAATTCCGACAATGCATACAGATGCGGTTTCATAACTCATCCCTAAGTTATCATATGTATTAAGTTGGTTAGCAAGGAATACGCGAGTAGTCAGAAATGTCCACAAGTTGCTTAAAATGCTACAAACGCAACCATATTACCGAAGATACGCGCAATTAGCGTAAACAACGTGGCCCGTTAAATAGAACATTATTCAGGTAGGCAGAACAAACCAAGTAATGTGAAATGAAATTTATCCAGCTTAAAAAGACCTAGTTGAAGTGTAAGTTGGTTTAGCCCAACTGCGGTGAAGAATCATCAAGAATGCAACGTCAGCCTCAGCATGGGGCGCACATACATACATGGTTGGCGGCATCCGGTTTCGGATTTGCATGTCTCTGGGTCCAGCCACAGGACGCCTGCGCCTACAGAGGGACCATGGGTGGCTTATGCTGCACCACCCACAGCTCCAACCACACACCCCATATCCAGTGTAAACCCCAAGGAATAAGACCGTGAGGCATGCGGATGGGTGCCACTTTTCATCCACGGTGGCGGCCCACACTCCTTCACTGGCAAACACAAGCACGCAGTAGATGGGGAATCAAGCGCACACAAGACGGTGGCTGGACCGTAGTTCGCTCCACACTCAGTGCATGGAACCGCTCTTTGAGCCTAGCACGGCCACAAGAACCGTGCACCCCGTCCCCTCCAGCAACGACCAACTGTCTCCTGGAGCCAGTATGAACGATGTAGTGGGTAATAGACAGGTAGGCACCTTGTCAACATACACATCAAGCGCAACCATACCAGGGATATCAAACAACAGCCATTCACTTTAAACGACAAGCTGAAATAAAATAAATCCAATAATGCATACAGATACGGTGGCATAACTCTTCGCAAAATTACCATATGAAGTAATTTGGTTAGCAAGAAATCCGTGATAAGTAAGAAATGTCCACAAGTTACTTAAAATGCTACAAACGCAACAAAATTACCGAAGATAAGCGCAATTAGTGTAAGCAACGTGGCCAGTTAATAGAACATTATTCAGGGAGGCAGAACAAACCAAATAAAGCGGAATGAAATTTATCCAGCTTAAAAGGACCTAGTTTAATATATATATATATATATATATATATATATATATATATCATCATCTGGTCAATAAAGTGACCACTGTAAAAGTCATAGGCCCAAGAATGCAGGCAATTTGCTCTCCACTTATCCTCTTTTGGCCCCGTATGCTTAGTTATATCTGCATTTCATATGCTTATCACTATTGGAAACTTTAGTAGACAGGCAACTGGGCAATTAGTTCCTCTTCTTCAACCGCTTTTGCTACTAAAACATTTGCATTTCCAGATTCCATTTCACTGGCACTGAAGCTAACCAACGACAAAGGGTCCCTGTCACTCTTGCTGGCTGGACATCCAGAAAATGTTGACCACCACTGCCTTATCTCGGCAGTCCGTGCGTTATTTCTCTTTTACCTGGCTCCAAAGCCTACCATGCGTTATGGGTAATGATGGTGAACAACCAGCTCCCAGTGTTTTATCACCTACGTTCCTATGCTTCATTTACGTTACGAAATTGTGCTGAGGGTGCTGGAACAGCTCTCACCAGAAAAACCATTTAGTTAATAGCTGAAGCGATATTACAGTCCTAGTTAACCGTGACACATTGATGAACACCGCTAGCACGCGCATTAGAAGTTAACATTGGAATAAGCTCAAAATTAAGCAGTGAGATGCCCAATAGTGATTCAACACGTTAGGGAAAATAATATCTCATGTTCGAGTATATTCGACCCCCAGCAGCAGCGTGGTTACTGCTCCACCAGCGCAGACCTTCAAGAATTTCACGCCCTAAAGTATTTTGCTAAACTTTTTGATACTCATTTTTATTACCAGCAACGGCGTCCTCTTGTGTTTTGCGACAGCCTTATGGATATAGAAAATATGCTCTAAGAAATAAAGCTGATATTTGTGTAGTAAATATATGCGTTGTTCAAGTTAAATGTGTCAAAGGATCCAAGAAGTCCTCAGTAGTATCCAGTTAGACCTGGCATATGCAGTCTTGTTATAACCTACGCAACCACTTAGTGGTTTAGCCATTACTGAACCCTGTATTTATAGTGGTTTATGTGGCTCAGTATCCGCAGAAACTAGTACACCAAGGCCTTCTTACTGTAGACTAATTACAGGATGTCCTGAAGTTGCATACGTAACCTACGCTACTGGATTCTTACCGTTTTCGCGAAACATAGGCTTTTTTGCCAGTATTTGCTATGTATGCTTGAAGTTTGCTTTTCAGCCAGTTACATCGTATCTAGTTACTTCTGGGACATTATGATGTTCTAAATCGCAAAATAATTGAACTCCACCCAAACTAGTCACGACTCGGAATAAAACACCAGAATTGGATTTCAAATCTCGCGGGTGTGTATTCTACATCAAAAAGGTGAAAAGAATAACCATAAACAATCACTGAGTATTGTTTGTACAATTATCATATCCTCCGCAGCTTGAATGCAACTCCAGGTTTCTGTACTTCAGCTGTGGTTTCTGTTGCAATCTAGCAGATCTTCTTGGAGGTTGACTTTGCTCAGAATACTCATGAGGATCTAAAACTGAATTGACATTCGTATTTTCAGTGCACACTGAATCGAATGACAACTGTCCGAACTCCTTGTATCGTATCTGGTCAACATGCCGTCTGTGTACAGAACAATCATCGAGATCCAAAATTCTAACCATGCGGTTTCCAATGTTGTTAACAATGATACCAGATGAGGGATGTAAATCAGTGCCTCTGAAATAAGATACTTCAGTTTTCCCCAAGCCAAGCTTGTATGACTTCAATGGTCTGGATTTACAAAGTTTGGCAGGTGTATCTCCAATAGTGGAATGCACGGAATTACGGTATTGAAGAAGGAAGTTATGAACACAACGATCAAGTTCATCAAAAGAAGTAGGAGCACAGGAGGTAATAGAACGTTTTAAGGTTGCAACCAAGTTTTCCGCTAGGCCAGTAGAACATGGATGTCGTGGAGCGGTAAAAAGGTGGCGACACCCAAGTCTCTGTAGCCAATGAGTAACCTCCAAAGCCGAAAAGTGCGAACCATTGTCACTTTTCACAGCTAATGGGACTCCTTCTATACTAAACACTTTTCTCAAGGCACGGACAGTAAAAGCAGAATTTGGTTTATCAGTCAGGAATACCTCCGGCCACATTGAATAAGAATCCACCACCACAAGAGCATGGTACTTCTACAGAAATGGTCCACAATAATCCATATGTACCCTTTGTCAGGGCTCGCATGTCATCAGCCATGGTGTCCAATTTGACGGTTGCCGTAAAATTTCGTGTTTACAGTTCGGGCAATCAGAAGCAGTTCGTCGAATATCTGCATTTAATTCAGGCCACCAGCACAAGCATCGCGCTAAAGACTTCATCTGTTCAACACCAAGATGACCGGAATGTAAATCCGCTAGAATAACTGATCTCAAAGTCGGCTGGATAACAGTGCGGTCATTTACACATAGTAATCCATCAGGTGTAACCCACAATTCATCACGACGCACATAAAATTGTGGGAACTTCCGTTATAGAGAAACCGACCAACCACGTTTAACAGCAGAAATAAATGACCCATAATACCTTCTAGTATCATTGATAAGGGCAGAACGAGAGATTTGAAGCGGCTGGGTGAGTAAACAACTCATTTCGGAATCGGTTTCAAATATCGTTGCAGTACGTGATAAGTAGTCGACGTGAGGAATGAGCTTCGCACTTCTGTGCTCGACCACATAGTTATACGCACTAAGGGCAACACTCCACCTTTGGACCATGGCTGCTGAAGACTTAGCTAAAGAACTGGAAGGATTGTAAATGAACATCAGAGCTTCATGATCTGTCTCAATGGTAAATCTGAGGCCAAACAAGTATTTGTGACGTCTAGTGACTGCCCAGTATACAGCTAAAGCTTCATGATGAGTCTGAGCATTTCCTTTTTCAGCATTGCTTAGTCGACGGGAAATACACAGAACAGAGTGTCCATTCCGCTCTAACACAGCCCCAGTGGGTGAAGCGTCTGTGAAAAGCACAGTAGGTAATTTAGGCGAAAAGGTGTGAAGAACACAACCAGATGCAAGAATTTTTAAAAGCTTCCGAAGAACATGTTCATGTCTGTCTAACCAAACAAAACTCCTGTCATTCAACAAGATGAATAAAGGATCAGCATTGGACGCAAAACCAGGAATGAATTTGGAATAGTACTGTAAAGCGCCCATCAGTGATCGAAGCTCATGAACATTGGTGGGGGACTTCACCACAACCAATGGCATTATCCGCTCAGGATCTGGTTTGAATCCTTTAGATGTAACATGATAACCAAGACAACTGATTTCATGGACACCAATTAAGCACTTCTTAGGATTGATATTCACATTAGCATCCTTGAAGCGAGTCAAAAGTGCCAGTAATCGGTAGTCATGTGTCGGTGTGTTAATAGCATGTACAAAAACATCGTCTTGATAGAACTCAACACCCTTCAGATCTTTCACAATGGAGTTCATCACATCTTGGAATATGGCTGGCAACACATTAAGACCAAAGGGAAGAAATCTATAGCGATACAACCCAAAAGGTGTATTGATTGTGGTCAGTTCACTAGACTCATCAGTCAGTGGTATCTGCAGATATGCATCTTTTAAGTCTAGCCTCAAGAAATTCTTGGAGCCGTGTAGACGCGAGAGAATAGAATCAGGTTCTTCCGTGACACAAATACGCTTCAGCAGCTTCGTATTAAGAGTGACAGGGTAATCACCACAAACTCTCGGTGTCTGTCCATCCGGCTTTAACGGTGTGACAATAGGTGTGGCTAATCGTGAACTTTGTACTAGGACGAGAATTCCCGATTCATAAAGAGACATAAGTATCTTTCGAACAGGTTCTCTAAGTCCAAATGGAAGTACACGTCGTTTACAGAAAACTGGATCACCGGCCACTTCCAACTAAACAGGCAGAATTCTCATTTAACCAGAGGTAACCGAACAATCGTGTAATAAATCACGAATTTGGGTGTCAGTATCAGTAGGTGACAGAAAATTGACACTTATTTTAAGTGCCTGCATAACTTTAAGACCGAGTATGGACGGGCCTTGACGAATGACAACAAATTTACACTCGACGGGTTTCAAATGCTTATCTAGCACTGGTAAGGTACAACAGCCTATCACCGGAATGGTATGACCAGTAATACCTTGATTAGTGATGAGTGTAGAATCAAGCTGAGCGTCAGGGTACAGCTGATCGAGACTCGTTTTAGAAATAAGAGACTCTACGCTACCGGTGTCAACAATGAAACGATGTGACATACTATTTCCGAAACGTAAAGTGTTGTATAAATGGCCACTCGTACTCACAGCCAATGTCAGCGAATGAAAATTGTCGGGCAAGTTCTCTGTGGAATCATCAACTTGTTTCACAACGTTACAACGTCTGAACTGGCGACAAACACTACGAATATGTCCAACTTTCCCACAATGATGCGATTTGGAATTCCCATGCGGGCAGGTATACCGTGAATGCAACTTTCCACAAGAGACACATTGTCCAATCTTTCTATCAGCTTGACCATACTTTAAACTGTCTGAATTTCTCGGTGCATGAGATAGACTAATTCCGTGTGGTTTGAAAGAGTTGATTTGCCACGGTTTTCTCTTCTCGGCATGAACTCGGCGACTGGCTGAGCCAAACAAGACTTGATGCTCAACAGTCGTCTGGCTTTTTGTAATATCAGAAACATTCTGATAATGCAAAGAGATGGATTTTACGTGATCGTAAGTCGGCAATGAAGTGATAGGAGCTGACGATATAAATCGGGATTATTTATTCCAGCAATTAGGCGATCTCTGAGGCATTCGTCAAGTTTGTCTCCAAATGCACAAGATGATGCTTGAGATTGAAGTTGGAGAATAAAATCACGAATAGACTAATTAGGTTGACGGATCAGCAAGTTGAATTTTGCTCTTCCGGCAACCACGAAATTTTCCGTTAGTAAGTGAGATAAAAGGAGGTCCCGCAACTTGTCATATGATAATTTCGATGGCAGCTGTGAGTAAGCCAGATTTTTTAGAAGCGTATACGCCTCTCGTCCAATAACAGTTAAAAAGTGGGCAGATTAAAGATCTTCGCGAAGGTCATCTTTTGTGAGCCACCATAACTCGAATCTCTCCATGTATTCTTGTAACTCCCGGGGAAATGCATTTACGTTTAAGAATTCGATGGTTGTATTCATTTGGAAATAAACGCTGACTGCGGCGCCAGTTATGATCCTCTGAATCGGAAAATACTTGAACTCCACCCAAACTAGTCACGACTCGGAATAAGAACACCAGAATTGGAATTCGAATCTCGCGGGTGTGTATTCTACATCAAAAAAGGTGAAAAGAATAACAATAAACAATCACTGAGTATTGTTTGCACAATTATCACAGACATTCAAGAAATATAGAGCATTTCAAGATAAGAATGCCTATTTAGAACTTATAGTGATTCGCCACCCTTAGGTTTTGTTTCTTTTTCTGATATCTGCTTGCAAAGAAGAATACCATTTTTATTGAAATAAAATAATGGTGTTTTCCGTAGACCGCCATTTAATCGCGCATAACTTGCTACTTCCTGCACTTATCGCAGGAAAGTGCTAATTTCTGTATTCGCGGGAAAGGGTTTCTCTTCCATTGTCTTCGGTAACATCCAAGTTAGTTTCAGTGGCTGCAGAGTATATTCTTAATTTTAATGGTATTGTGGGAAATAGAAGATAATGCTATATGGATTTGCTTCGTGAAAATGGTTATCATAAATTAAATTGATGACAACAGGTGTAGTTGAAGTTCACGACATAATCAAAGGCAGGTAAATGGTAAATACAAGTTCAGTTCAGTTCAGATGGGGACTGGAACGATAGGAGAATCCCGTGAGTGTTCCATCTTGAGTGGATCGTTGAGAAAGGAATTGATGAAGTGCTCAGTTATTGATGGATCTAAAACGGAAACACCCGTATCGCACCCTGGTCAACCAGTTAATGTCCAAGTTTCCTGCCCTAGCAGTCCCTGCTGCGGCAGTCACGTGAAGTAAGCAAACGATAGGAAGAGAAATCGAAGGTACAGAATAAGGAAGTGCACTTAAATAAGAAAATAATACCAATACGTGAAGAAAAGTAGAGAAAAGAAAATCGAAGTACGAAGATGCGAGTTACTCAGGAAAATGGAAAGGTTTCGTGTTGCCACTCAGGAGCGTCAAGTTGCCGCTCAAACCCCTTAACCGTAGATTCCCTGATAACACTTTCCGGAAGCATGTTCCAGCGGTCGATGACTCTGCAAGTGAAGTGTGAACGGCTGTTTTATGGAGCAAATAAGTGTTAATGCAATGGTTTATGTATGTAAAGTTTATGCTTGCAGTAACTTGCTTGGATAAGGGGTATATATCTCTTGTCTGATTATTGTATTATTTGTATTTTTTGAGATCGCAATGAATGCACGCGAAATTTACAATTAATAAATATTACCAAATACCATTTTTGTACATACTTAAGCACAAAGCGACCTATTAACATCTCTTTCAAATCCAGTTATGAATGCATCACCATTTAACCAGGTGTACCGGTGTAAGGGAAACCTCTTTGACAGGCGTTGAGCTGGTTTGCAGGACCCCAGAGGGTTCAGAACTATCTGAATTTATTGTAGCGGAGACTGCAGTTCGTAGGCTGTTACAAGGGATGAACCCTACTAAGACCTCTGGGCCTGATTTAATTCACCCGAAACTGTTGCATGAGTTGGCTGCGGAACTAGGTGGGCCGTTCACTATTGTGTTTCATAAATCGCTTGACAGCTGTGCATTGCCTTCCGAATGGAAGGAAGCTGCCATTTGTCCCATCTTCAAACATGGGGACAGAGGTCTTCCGGGAAGGAGAGCGTCCCATCCGCCACTTGGAAATAACGCTCCTTCGGCAGTGTTATCCCGGTACATAGGGTGGCAGGTGATGTGATGTAGATTTGGCGACATTGAACTCATAGTGTTGTTTATTAATGATTGAGTACGCTTGCTAAAATCCTACGACCTAAATTATTAATCAATTTACTAAGTGGTTTAAATGCGTTACGATGGTTAATAATTTTCCCGCCTCACGCGTAGCAGCCATGGTGGATGACTCGCTTGCATTCCGACGTTTGTTGAAGGGTCCTTATCTGGGCTTCGCATCGGTGGAGAAGGATCTGAAAGAGTTTCAGATTAAAACGGCGACATCCTTTGTTCGTCGGAACGTGCAATCTGAAGTCTGTTGGGCCGATCTTTCTTGCAATTCGGCATTAGGAACATTCGGTGCAGACTTCCTTGAACTGACTCTCCAAGTGCCTTTGCACCAGTTCGTTGACTTTCCCACTAGGTATATGGATAACCAAATGCCATCTACTTTGGATTTGGTTTTCGCTAAGTCCCTGGACTTCGTGACTGACGTTTCATGCGGTGCACCTCTAGGGTCCAGCGATCACGCATGCATATCCTTTCGATGTGCTCTTTCAAGGCACCAAGAGACCGCTGTTGAATTACTTCCGAATATTTGGCGGGCAGACTTTAGTGCAATGCGAACTAAGGCTTCAGTTCTGAACTGTGAGATTTCGATGGCTGACTCTGTCCAGTTGGCCTGGGATAAAGTTAAGGCATGCCTTACGGAGGTTTCCGCACCCTATATTCCACTCATTAGGAAAAGAGGGTTAAGGGCACAGCCTCCATGGATAGATACCACAGGCAAGTATCTACTCAAGAAACGGTCTAGATGCTGGCGAACCTACCAAGCAGCTCCATCAGCCAGTACCTATGATAGTTATCGAGAGAATAGAAATAAATATAAGCCACATCTCAGAACTGCTCGCCTCCAATACGAGCAGGGTTTAGCGGACTCGGCCGCAGCTAATCCCAAGGAGCTTTGGCTTACGTTAAAAGACGCAGCGGGGCAAAATTGTCTATACCAGCGTTATTGCGAGCAGACGGGACCCCTGCGCAAACTGACTATGACAAGGCTTGTATAATGAGTGATCAGTACACTGCGCGTGTTGCCCGAGAGGGAAGCAGTCTGCACCTGTAAACCAAGCTCAGACCATCATGTCTCGCTGTATTTTCGGCTTTGGAACAGCTCCACAGAAAACGCACAGATAAAAACCTCTCAACTGGCGTCCATTTTGTTTGTCCGGAAATGGTCATTGCGTTCTGCATATAAGTGCCGTGTTGTTCCACTTCTTCCGGTGGATGACAACGGATTGCATATGCCAATGACGGCTGGCAACTAGTGTGGGCAGAGGAATCAGTTAATCGGTTGACATCAATCTTCCTGTGCTTGGGGTTTCCGGATACTCCAAAAGAGGTGCCGATTTCCGTGCACGCGGCAGCATGATATGAGTCGACGAAGGTTGACCAAAAACACCTGTGATCAATTAGAGACGAATGCGAAGATCCTATTCCATTGAATCTCACTGTCATTAGGACAAGTGCACAAGCATGGCCCGTAATCTGAGGAGCGATATGAGCGAAATCAAGGATCTTAGGGAAACTTAGACGGCCCAAGGTGCTTGCTTGCACTGAGACATCACTTTTCTCCACTTTCCTTGCTTGCGCATATTCATCACCATTAACGCTTTGCATCACGGTGCTATGCTGACAGGCGTACATATGTTTCCTGTAATCGATACCCTTTCAGAGACTCCGCGCTACGCACCGGCCGTTGCCTTTTCCCCGGTCTAGGCGCCGCCATGCAATGCAGCATGGATACGTATATATACAGGTAGCATACATTTTCAACGCTAACCTCCATTTCAGAGCCATTGACATCTGGCGCCCAACGCATCGCTTCCTCTCACGAACACAGAGGCCACTGTCAAGTACTGCCGCCGCCACATCATATCGCCTTGATAAGTAGTCACAGGTAACATAGATTTCCTATGCTAACCTCCATTTCAGAGCCATTTACATCTGCCGCCCAACGCATCGCTTCCTCTCACTACCACAGAGCCTCCTGTCACGTACTGCCGCGCCATGTGATCTTGCATTGATATGTAGTTACAGGTAACATAGATTTTCAATGCTCACCTCTATTTCAGAGCCACTGACATCTGCCGCGCAGCCCCTTGTTTCCTCTAACTAGCACAGAGCCTCCTGTCACGTGCCGCCGCCGCCATGTGATGTTGCATTGATACGTATTTACCGGTAACATATATTTGGTATGCTCAACTCTACTTCAGAGACAATGATATCTGTCGCCGACCGCCTTGTAACCTATCACTGCCACAGACACTCCTCTCAATTACCGCTGGCGCCGTGTGATAACACCATAAATCGCCGCCGCAGGTTACATTCCTTGTCCATCCTCATTTATCTTTTAGATTTCATGTTATGTACGTGCATCAGACGTATCCTAGCATAGCACCTTGTCCAGTCTTCCCTCGCCTTCCAGTTACCACACCATTACCATTCCTTGGAGAACGGAGCAACGGCCCTTTTCAGGGCCACCCCCTGAATCCGTGTCTTGTCGTCCCACAGCCCATTGGAAGTATGCGAACTACCGCTATCTCCTTGCGGCGGACTACAAGCTCACAGGTTCCGTGGGTGGCTCCGTAATCTTCAGATCACGTATGGGGGCATTCATACCTGGACACGTGTTCGCAACCCCGCGACGCATGCGAACAAAATCGTCCTGCTCAAACAAATCGGTAAGTTAACCTTTCGCAGCCATTTTCAACCTGCAGCATGTCGTTGCATCCGTCCATTATTGCTAAATACTGCTTCTTTAGTGCTCCGACACTTAGCAAGGCTCACCTTCATGACCCATCCCCTCCTACTGTAACGATATTTGATGAACCATTTTTCAGTATTCTCGCTTCGTGGGTGATGAGCGTTCCGAACGCTCCCCACTTACACAAGAATATTTGCATATGGTTTGAGCGTCCCGTCCGCGCACTTGTCATATAATCAAACACCACCTTAACAAGGGATTGCCTACTTCAGTACCATGTCACGACCACTTCCAGAATATACTATTTAGATATGTTCATTTATTGATGTAGCCATGCAAATACGTCAGCATTATGTGGGCAACAGCTTGCGCCGCACATTAACATCCCATGTATTACGTTGTGTTCCCTCGCTATCCAAGACACTAAAGTATAGCCGTATATATCATTAGCGTTAACTAAACCGACTATTCTGTTCAAGTTATTACACCCACTGACGTAGAAATCACGTAGCTGTTGCTGGTTGGTTTTCAGATGTACATTTCCCTCTCTTTCCATAACACCATCGATTAAGTAAGTCACCCTTAAGGAAGCCATATTCATTGCTCCATACCCACTGCCTCTTGAACCCACTTTCTTGCATAGAACCTATTCCGCTCAGAAATCACCGGATTTCGCAATCACATACCATCAAGTCATGCGAACTCATTTCCCTTGCGTGATTAAAGGCTATAGCGCTTACCAAAGGTAAATGCGAACCAATAGATCATCCCATTTATATGTATATGTATATATCGCAATTGGTTATGCGATATACATTTGCGACTTTTAAATACTTGTATATATATATATCCAGATGCATATACTCATACATATATTCATAAACCGCAAATGTTTATCGCATAACCATTTGCCATATGTAATCACTTGATTACCATACCAATTATAATTCGGGATATATTTCCCATCTACTATGTCACAGGTATAATGCAAACAGCATGCTTTAGTACAGAGACTAACACTGCATCCTTTTATAACGTTCATTTTGGTTACGTTCGTCCTTATCAATCTTGTATACAGTTAAGCGCGAAGCGAGATCGGTACGCTTTAAAACCAACACGCGGATATAAGGCCAACCTCCGGTGGGTGGAGAACACCAAAGGTAACGCTAGGAAAAATTTATTAAGTGGGCGAAAGGCTATCTAGTGCTAAAAATAAGGCACCGAAAGATAGCTAGCTAGGGAAAGGTGTGGTCGCGAGCGCGGAGAGCAAAGATGGCCGCGGAGCCGAGGAGCGTCGTGCCGTTCGAAGGCGGATGCTTTGTGACTCAAACAAAACGGGAGCAACGTTCAAACAGGCCAGCGGCTATTTTGCTATGTACATCGAGAAAATATAATTTTGTGATTTTGTAATATTTTACGCAGCATGCGGCAGCCAAACAGGGGAATCTCCAGGTCACTACACAGCCCCCTCCTAGAAGGGAACCGTAGGTGACCCTTCCATCTACGTGAGGACTGTCCGTCGCCGGCCAGCCTTCTGCGAGACCAGGCGGTGAAACCTGATGCAGCTGCTGGGAAAAAGTCGGCCCTTCAGGGACAATACGTATATTCTGCAAACAACGGGACCAGGCAAAAACACAGGCAAAGGGCAAGTGAAACATATCGGTATATACAGCTAGTTGGATCCATAATTAACGACCTTTGTGAGTGCATGACATTTTTCCTTTGATTCAGTCAAACAAACTCACTCCAATGCGTCCAATTGTTGGCTAATCAGCGTGCATGCGCGAAACGTGTAAACGTCCAATCAGCTGCCGCCTTTCCTTGCGGCAGCCTAACGGCTTCCTTGCTGGGCTGGCACCGCACGTTCGCTCGAGTGTATACTCCCATCACATCCTCCCCTTTTTCATGTTCTTGCTGCTGTACTTTGCTAAATAGTGCATACACTTTACCACTCCGCGTCCTCTTTGTTGGATCTGCCGATGTCGCTTCATTGCCGCACGCAGTATAACGCTCTCTCCCTGATTCATGCTGTCGCCTCGGACATCTCCTCAGCTGTACTCGGTTTCTTCTCAGCTTCTTCCCTCCAACATTTACTTCGTATTACTTTTCACCGACTTTCGCAGCCACGACTCCTTTCCTCCACCGCTCTTGTCCATCGGGAATTGGTTTAACCCATACTTCTTCCACCACTGTCAGCTCAGGCAATTCCCGTGCGCCGTTGTCGTCGTACCGTTTCTGAGTAGCCATTCGCCTTTTCAAACTGTTTTGTACTTTCTCAAGTTGTGGCGTGACAGTGCGCAGAAGTGTTGCGGATGCAGGCATCACAGTTCTGGTCCTTCGACTGTATAGGCGCTGCACTGGGCTCAGGCCGATATCCGTTGAAGGAGTGTTGCGGCTCTCCAGTAGCATGAGGTATGGGTCCTCCCGAGTAGCTCTAGCCTTCGCTAATAGTCGCTTGGCTTGCTTCACTGCCGACTCTGCCTTCCCATTTCAGTGACTGTGATAGGGACTGGTTTGCCGGTGTGCGAATTCCCATCTGGTTGCGAAAGCCTGGAATGCCCTGCTGCTGAACTGGGGACAGTTGTCCGAGGCTAGCTCCTCCGGTATCCCGTGCCGTGCGAATTGACATCTGAGTTTGTTGATTACTGCTTCCGTGGTCGTGGTGGTGAGTAAATCGACTTCAAAGTAATCACTATAGTAGTCCATCGTGAGTAAGTAATTCTTTCCGTTGTCCCAGAATAAATCCACTGCTACCTTTTGCCACGGTCGGTCCAGAACATCATGCAGCATCATCGGTTCCTTCGTTTGCCGAATGTCATGTGAACGGCACGCCTCACAGTTAGACACATGATCCTTGATCTGACCTGTCATTCCTGGCCAGAACATCAGTTTTCTTGCTTGATTAATGGTGTAATTTGCACCCAGGTGAGCGCGATGGACATGCCCCAGCATCTCCTTTCGGAGAGAAGATGGGATTAGGATTCGACTTCACTTGAACAACAGACCGTCATAGACAGTGAGTTCGTCCCGAAAATTGAAGTAGGGTGTTAATTCCTTCGGGAGCTGCTTCTTTGCTTCTGGCCACCCATTGAGGATAAAGTCTCGCAAAGCTGCGAAAGTTTGGTCTTCCTCCGTGCAACGCCTTATGTCTTTCAAACGGCTTTCTGTCACTGCCAGATGCTGCACCATGCGAACTGTCTCGATCTCTTCTAGATGATGTTCGGCCACTGGCGGATGTGCTGTCGACACGGTGTCCGCGATGAACATCTGTGTGCCAGGTGTGTACACAATGTCAATGTCATACTTTTGGAGCCGGATAAGCATCCGCTGCAGACGGCGAGAAACGTTATTCAGTGGTTTAGTGGCTATCGACACCAGCGGCTTATGATCAGTGTACATGGTTGTCTTTCTTCCAAAAGTATAATCATTGAAACGCTCTATGGCATAGACCACTGCCAGCATCTCTTTCTCGAGCTGGGCGTACCGCTTCTCGGCCTCTGTGAGTGCTCGACTGCGGAAATCCAAAGGTCTTCCGTTCTGCAACAGAACAGCACCTATTCCACTCTGGCTACTATCACACTGTACCGCCAATGGTTGTGCTGGATCGTAATATCCGAGTACGGGCGCATTACTGATAAATAAACAATAAATAATAAATAAATAAACTTTTATTCTCGACAATGCGAGGCACACCTGTACCGGCATGATCATGTGTTTAGCTAACATAGTTTGATCAAAATGAACAAAGAGTACATATTTGGCATAACAGTGAATGTAAGTGTATGGGTGTATATATGTATGTAATTGTCTATGAATGTAGCTTGTATTTTTGCATGTGGCGCAGAATTTTCGACTGTTTGTTATCGGTAGGAATGTGGGAATAAGCGATTAATGTCCGTGGGTTGGATACCATTTTCCGGATGTCCACGGGCCAGTGACTTTATTTTGTGGCGAGTCACATCCGCCACGTCACAGTGTTGATAAGCAGAAGTTTGTGGCTTTTTATAGGGAGAACGCTTGCCGGGCGAAAACCCACCACGTCCTGGAACACCGCCGCCGAACTATTTGCTGGAACGGGTTAAACCCGAACCACCCAGCTGGCACCACGAGGAGGTTGTTCGGCTAGCCAGCCAAATCCTGTTCCTTCCCCCAGCTCCAATTTACCCCTTTGTGAGTTAACTGCCTAATCGGAGTCATGACAGCAGCGAGTCCTGGTAGGAACCGACTTAAATAATTCACCATACCGTTTAGGCGATAGACTGCCTTCACATCGTTAGGGGACGGCATCTCTTGTATCGCCTTAATCTTCCCTGGGTCAACCATGATTCCGTCGGATGTTAACACATGCCCATGGAAAACCACCTCCTCTTTCCGCAGCTCTACTTTCTCGCGTTTTAGCTTGATGTTCTTTTGCACGCAACGCCTTAGGAACCGGTGTAGCTTAGTGTCATGCTCTTCTTCGGTAGAACCGTAAATCAGAACGTCATCTGCCACACAGGTTACGCCATCTAAATCATCTATTGCTTGCACCGAACGCTCTTGGAAAATTTCGCTAGACACCTTCAGGCCAAACAGTAATCGCAGCCAACGTTAACGTCCGAACGGTGTAGCAAATGTGGTGAGGAAACTGGATTCGTCGTCTAGAACAACGTGCCAGAATGCGGAAGAAAGGTCTACTTTCGTGAAAAACTTAGCTTTTGTCAAACGCGGTAAAACATCTTCTAACGTCGGTAGCGCATAATGTTCTCTACGCGGGACTCATTCAGCGGCTTCGGGTCTATACATACGCGTAGTTCGCCATTTTTCTTCGTAATGATTGCGACCTGGCTAACCCAGTCTGTTGGCTCATCAACCTTTGCAATCACCCCCTGCATAACCAGCTTGTTCAATTCCGCGGAAAATCGGTCACGTAGCGCAAATGGGACTCTCCTGGCAGGTAACGCGATTGGGCGTGCCAAAGGATCTAACGACAGGTGAGCGGTACCCTCAAATTCCCCTAAACCCGGGCTAAACACCGACGGATACAGGTCACTAACATCGGCTTCACTCTGACAAGCGTACACAAAACGATCATGGTTGAAAATGACAAGGCCAAGAGATAAAAGAGAATCAATGCCGAGAATCGGCGTGAGATCCTCATCCACGATCACGAACTGCAGTCGATGCGAAACACCGTCTCTCGGATTGACAACTTCAATTGTCGCTGAGCACCTTGGCTTGCGCCTGGAACCATTCCACATGCGCAAGTAATCTTGATCCGATTGAATTTGCACGCCGCGGCAGTGCTTTCTGGGCAAAATATTGATCGTCGCGCCTGTGTCTAACTGGAATCGCACAGACAGTCCCTCGATCAGAGGACTTGCATAGACACACTTCTGCGACGCTTTCCGAGACACGTTACCAATCGATTGTTCAGTGTCTTCTGTTGATTTGTCTGGAACGAGTGCACTGACATCTGTCGACTGACAGCAGCGGGCGAAGTGATTGCGCTTCTCACATT
Source organism: Dicrocoelium dendriticum (assembly GCA_944474145.2). NCBI lineage: Eukaryota > Metazoa > Platyhelminthes > Trematoda > Plagiorchiida > Dicrocoeliidae > Dicrocoelium > Dicrocoelium dendriticum. Next base: position 26,208,982 of record OX104060.1, on the reverse strand, counting down.
TGACACAAATGCGGCCTCACGCCGGACACTGTTCGCGGTTCCTCGGATGTCATGTTGCACAGAAGTTGCAGGGCTCCTGTCGCGCGGTCGTGGCCCTCGTAGTTCTGCTCCTGGAAACGGCGCACAACTCTGAATCACCTGTGATTGTCATCTGCTGGAACTGATAGGCAGTGGAGGACTTATTGTTACAGATGTCGATACATTGCTGCAGAGATAGGTTGCGCTTTCTTAATAGTCGCTTCGTTAAACCTTCGTCATTGATCTCAAGAACAATGCGGTCCCGCATGAGACTGTCCGCCATGCATTTACAGAAACTGCAAGATTGGGTCAAAATCTTTAGCTCAGTGAAGTACTTGTCAACGGATTCACCTGGCCGCCTGTTCCGCGAAAAGACGAGGTAGCTTTGAAATGTCTCGTTTGGTTGGCCTTCACAGTATTCACTGAACTTCTCAAGAACTGTTTTAGATTGTTGGCATCTTCACTCTTGTCGTAACACAATGTCTGTAACACGCGGCGCGCATCATCTCCTGCTGCGTGTCGAAACATGGTCAAGCGGTACGCCATCGGCTGTTTGTCCAGACGCGATAAAGTACAAAAATCCATCCATTTGCTCTTCCACAAACGCCAGTTTCTTGCCGAACTTCGTTCATCCATGTTCAGCGGGGAAGGCATTTGAATAGCCGGTGAAACTCCAATCATCGTCTGGGTGGTACTAATGTTCTTCTCCTTTTCTGACACCATGTAAAAAGTCGGTCCTTCAGGGACAATACGCATATTCTGCAAACAACGGGACCAGGCAAAAACACAGGCAAAGGGCGAGTGAAACATATCGGTATATACAGCTAGTTGGATCCATAATTAACGACCTTTGTGAATGCATGACATTTTTCCTTTGATTCAGTCAAACAAACTCACTCCAATTACAATGTTCCATTGTACTGCCGCCAGTCTTCTACCTTGCCATGTGCGCACCGTTAAATGTGATAACTAAGCGTGGCAAAGTAGTCCAAAGAGTTTATGATGAAGTTCGTAGTGAATTAGATCTGCTTCCAAATAAAACGTGCACAACTACTGCTCTGCGCAACTTTTCGCCACTAACAAAAACAAGGTGGAACATTGTCGATGTTTCTGGGGGTTCCGAAGCTATTCAGCGAGCATTGGATAAACTTTGGGACTGGTCTACTTTATGGTTACAGCCCATAAATCAGGCAAAGTGCTCCGTTCTTCGGATTGGAGGACGTTGTCCTCCTAGGAAGTATTTGTTCGGTGGGGTCAAACTCCGCCGTGTATCTAGCCAGGTTGACCTAGGCGTCGTACACTCTTCGGCTTTACACTCCGGCGACAACTGGAAGAAGGCCGCAAGCAGAGACTTCCGCATGTTGTGGTTAATCCGACGTTCTTTCGGAGTCTTGACGGGCGGCATCTTTACGAGACTATTCTCGGCTTTCGTTCGGTCTCATCTGGAATACTGTGTCCAGGCTTGTCCTCCCTGCCTCGTCCGGGACAAAGTGGAGCTAGAGAGGGTTTTACGAGTGGGTACTAGGTTAGTCGAGGGATTACGGGGACGGGTGTACCCCAAGCGTCTACTTAGTTTGGGAATGCATTCAATGCACTACCGAAGGCTTAGATGAGTCCTGATCCTAACCTACCGTATCTTGACTGGGAAGGTTGGTCCAGATTTATCTTGGCTATTCATTCTTGCTAGGTTGTGTGTTCTACGCGGTCACTCCTTGAAGCTGTATAAACCGCGGTCCGATCGGATTAGGGCGGAAATCCGGCTGTCACGTAGGGTCAGCGAGCGCTGGAACCTCTTTCCAGAAAGTGTTATCAGGGAATCTACGGTTAAGGGGTTTGAGCGGCAACTTGACGCTCTTGGGTGGCAACACGAAACCTTTCCATTTTCCTGAGTAACTCGCATCTTCGTACTTCGATTTTCTTTTCTCTACTTTTCTTCACGTATTGGTATTATTTTCTTATTTAAGTGCACTTCCTTATTCTGTACCTTCGATTTCTCTTCCTATCGTTTGCTTACTTCACGTGACTGCCGCAGCAGGAACTGCTAGGGCAGGAAACGTTGGTGTTAACTGGTTGGCCAGGGTGCGATACGGGTGTTTCCGTCTTAGATCCATCAATAACTGAGCACTTCCTCAATTCCTGCCTCAACGATCCCCTCAAAATGGAACGCTCACGGGAGTCTTCTATCGTTCCAGTCCCATCTGAACTTGAACTTGAAGGAGCTAGATGAATTTTAAGATCAAAGAAAGAATTGTATAGTTCAAAGAGAATTGGACCTTACATCCAAAAAATGCACAAATGCAGCTCTGCACGACTTTTTACCACTAATTAACTCAAGGAGCACAAAAGTGCCTGAAGAAGGCAGATGAACTTCACGATGGGCGCGTAAAACCTCTTTAACTGTACCTGTAAAATGTCCTTGCATTCGCAATTGCGAACAAGAAACATATACTATCACTGTCCTCACACGACATGCAACAGCACGGTATTCTTGGAAATATTGATCTGATTCCTTGCTGACATAACAACTGACAAGTCCAACAAAATGCCTTTATTCATGTATTTATTTATTTATAAGGCGCATTTCTGCCTGACTGACTGTATCTTCTTAGGAATTTGTGTAGATATTTGGAATGCTAGCAAACCGCTCCAACTAACACCTACGGTAGATACCGCAAGGCTAGCAATGCATATAAGCAGCACTCGAGGAATATTCGGCTGTTGTACGAAAACGATTTGGTTGGTGAGCCTCGGAGAATCCGATAATGTTCTTTGCTTGTGTCAAAGGGCGTTGCGGTTCAAGTTAGACAATTCTAGCGTTTACGTGGGGCGATGGAATTTAGCCGGATACGGATTCCAACAAGGCTTGTACGTGGGCTTTTGTAAGACCGCGTTGTCTGACGGTAAAGCGGAATTCCAAGTCCCATAGTTCTTGTCTAGCTGAATTTTGTGTGGTAAAAATACAAGCTCCTAGGCTGCTACAAGTACTGAACCCTGCAAAACCTACCGGGCTTGATCTTATTCATCCGAATTCTACACATGAGTTGGCTGTGGAATTACGTAAACCACACGATTGTGTTTCATAAGTCCATGGATATTTCTAAAAAAGGAAGCCATCGTCTGTTCCCTCTTCGCAAATGTTGTTCGGAGATTGCCAATTACTGGCCAGTCGGTTTGAGTATCATCTTAGTCAAGCTGCACGAAAAGCTGGTTGGAGGTTTGTGGGTTCTTCACATGAATGGATGTAAGTTACTCAGCAGGCACAACAACGTAACAACGGTTCTCGAGTATTAAAGCTAGATCAGTTTTAAAAACATAAAGGACGAAAACGGCCCTAACACTAAACCCTGCGGTCCCCACTTTGAGCAGTGTTCAGACTAGATCTGGCCAAATGCATTCTGAAGCTGAGCATACTGCCACAGATAAAATCCGACGACCAAGTCCTCAGTTGGGAATGCAGACCCAACCAAGTCAGAAGCTCTAGTAAAAGACGATGATTAACAGAGTCAAATGCTTGACTGAAGTCTAGGTAGCCAAACTTCATTTGAAATCCGAAATCAAGCTCTTCGTCCAAGATGCAACAGGTTTGTAATACATCACTTGTTTCTGATGAATCCATGCTTTTCTGCTCCAAGAAAGATGTCAGCCTTTAGGTGTTCACAAATTCGGTGCGTACTACGTTTCTTCAGCCATTCAAGCAAAATACTTGCTAGGATTACTGACCTATAGTTAAATAACGAATACTATGAGTCCCCATATTAATTGCAATTGTAACGCGGCAGTGAATTCGTAGCACTATAACAGGTAAGTTTTCGTCGATTGTAGCCCAGGTTCTGATTGTCGGAGTGCGATTCAGCCTAGATTTATTCACTCGCGTCGTGAATGACTGGAACCGCCTTCCGAAGTCCATCGTCGATGCCGAGACTGAGGAACGTTTCAAGCATTTGTTGGATTCTCATTTTAGTTTGCGAGGATCCAGCTGTTTCCAATGCAACTTCAGTGGTTCTCTGTGGGACCTTGTTCCTCCATGACCCAGCCTATCTCCGCAACGCTCGGGAAGTGACGGAGCTGAAAAAGGACCTTTCTTCTGCTCTGCTCTCTATCAAAGGAGAGTTTCGGAACAGTTTTACAATAGTGCAGTGCAAAAATTTGACTTTTGTCAAATTTCGCTTGATCCAAATGAATTTCGTACTTATACTGCAATATGTGGTGTATTCTGATGCTGACACATGAAAGTGCCAAGATTGCTCTTGTTCTTGCTTCGTTCTTTTGCAAAAACAAATAGCATCGGTCCAACATCGAAGTGCTGTGGGTTGTTGTTCATTTACAGGCACAAGAAACATAACGCTCGTTGGGGTAAAGTTTCTATCGCCCGTCGTACCTGACCTGACCAAAAAACAGGACGCGCGTTAGGGGAGAACCTCTATCGTCCGTACTACCTAACCTGCCGTGAGTCTGGGCGCATGCAGGGCTATGTATGCAACTGCTGGTATTATAAGATCTGTACCAATTTGTGCTTTGATCAGTACGCAGTGCTCTCGACTAGTGATGGCATGCTGTTCACTTGCCTTGTATGCCGTAGCCGTCGGTCTACGCGTCTTGATGTCACAGAGGAGCTTGCTGTTAAATGTCAACAAATGACAAATATTGTCCACTAGTATAGGCAGGTTTGCGGTGCAAACTTCCTCTGGGTCTTCATAGTGTACCAACCAGGCACTTGATTCAGGTGTCTTCATGGCGAGCAATTTTAAGCCTTCGATACAATGTCGATATGCTTCCAACAAAGCGCGACAAGAACTGTTTCCCCCAGGAGGGCACTGAGTAACACCAAGCCAGAAGTTTTCCCGCCATTGTACCAAGCAGCGGTTGGCCCACATCTGGAGTACTGTGTTCAGGCTTGATCGCCTTATCTCCGGGGTGATGTTTGCATGGAAAAGATTCAAAAACTGGCAACCAGCATGATTGAAGGCCAAAGTGGAAAGTCGTATGAAGATCGCCTAAAGAGCTTAGAGTTGTTTTCCCTGGAGCGGCGTAGACTGAGAGGCGATCTGATAGAATGGTTTAAGATCATGCAAAACCTCAGTGCCATCAAACTTACTGATTCGGTTGAGCTAGCTACTTCGGATCACTTGCGTGACCGTCGTTCAAAGCTCAAACAGCGAGCTAGATTGGACACCAGGGCCAAGTTTTCCACCAACCGTGTGCTTCGCAGCTGGACTACGTTATCTTCTTAGTTAGTGGGCTGCGAAACTTTACCAGCCTTCAAAGCAGGTTTGGATAAGTGCTAGTCGCATCTTTTTCCGGTATTATTGTAATCTTATCCACATTTAATGGCATCGATACTACATACATAAAAATGCAAGAGTTGGTCTTGTTCTTACTTCAATTATTTTCGCAGACGCAAGGAGAGGCGACAAAAGTCGAAGTGCTGGGGCTCTTGCTCGCTTACGAGTACAAGAAGCTGGACGCTCGTTAGGCGGAAGCCTGTGTTGACCTTGGATCTTGACCTGACCTGACCTGACCGTTTTCCCCGGATACTACGACGTACCCGTTCTCGGATACTTACCTAACGTCGTTCATCTGTTTTTCCGGTCCAGCTTCTGGTTATTTTCCCAGTACTTTTCTGTTTTGTAATTCGTATTGCACTTTGTTCTAACTGGTAAATGTTTCTGCTGACTGCCCTGCAGGAAACAGCTCGTCGGTTTTACGTTTTGATTCTTGTTTCACTGTCTTTGAAAGCGTCATGCTGGATTCACTGTATACTGGCGCTAATGTGTCTTCGACTGCATTGATCAGCGAATCTAATGCTGTATGTGGAAATATGAGCTCCTCAAAGCCCGTGATGCACGAGTCTGGGAGCATGCAGTGCTGTGTATGCAACTGCTGTACCGACTTGAGCTCCGACCAGTACGCAGTGCTCTCGACTAGTGATAGCATGCTGTTCAATTGCCTTGTATTCCGTAGCCGTCGTTCTATGCGTCTTGATGTCACAGAGGAGGTATCGAGCAACGTCGGGCTGGGTAACCAACGGATGTGGTCCTTCCTCGCATATCTTGCTCTTAAAGTAGAGTTACTTTTGAAGAAACTGGGAGTTTCTATAGATGTCGGCTTATTGGAGGAAGCCACGCAGCGAACCTCACCTTCTGATGATGAAAATCCGACTGTGACGTCTACCGTGTCGTGTGCCGCCGCTATCCGGAATGCCCCTAAGGAGGACTCTGATGTCATACTGGACATCGTCCAAGGCGAGACCGAACTTATAGCCCCTGTGCCCGCTAAAAGCAAGAGGAAATGGGCTAAGAAAGCCTGTAAGGTCCCGCAAAGCCTGAAGGTGCTGAACCCATGAAGGCATTGGAGGTAGAACGCAAAGCTTCAGCTGCAATCACCCCAGTTCCTTTGGTGAAGAAACGCGCCGTGTCAAATTCTGCTAGACCCGCAAAACCTGAAAAGACGAAACTCATGAGCGAGTCGGTGGTAGAACCCAAAGCCTCAACCTCAATCACTCCAGCTCCTTTGGCGAAGAAACGTGCCTTGTCACCTGGCAAACTGATCAAACCTGGTGTCGATTCAAAGATGCGTGGAATGAATACGCCCCGTCAAGGTGATAGCTTTGCTGATAGCAGCGTTATCTTCCGTAACGTTGCTGTATCCGCGACAGCTCTTCCCAGGGAACGCATGCTGGATAACCAGTCGTTCAAGCTATGCGTCCCCAAGTTGCTTCCACCTGGTTTCCATGATTTCACCAATAGAATGCTAACCGGACTGGGGAACGTCCCAGTCGATGTGCTAAATCCGCGACCCGGACTACTTCGTGTAGTCCTCTCAACCCCGGAGGAACGTAAAGCGGTAATGCGCTTCGCATTCAAACTCAAGGGTAGCAATATCAGCGTTCAGCCAGACTCTCCACTGGCAGATCGACTGAAGTTAGGGGAAGCCCTCAAAAGCAGGCGGGCGGCGGGTGAGCAGGGTCATCATCTTGTAGGTTTTCAGGCGGTCAGTCGGAAGTGAAATTCTGCCTTACCAGGAGCTCTCTTCGTAGCGTACGACCCAGGGCTAGTCGTGCCAAGTTCCTTTGGGTAGTGCTTAGTAATGTGCGTAGCTTAAGGAACAAGCTACACGAGGTGGGTCTACTTGTAGACAAATCTCGTCCCGACATACTCGCTTTCACTGAAACGTGGTCGTCCCCGGATGTCCCGGCAGTGAAATATGTTTACCTTGCTACGCACTACTTAGATGTGATTGCTCCGTTGGCCGCCATGGTGGGGGCGTCGCTGTTTGTGTGAGCTGTAAACTGGGTATGTTGAGGACCTGTATATTCCAGTCGCGGGATCAAACTATTGAAGTCCTGTCGACTGCAGCTAACGTTGTAGGTTCCTTTACATCAGTTCTTGGACCTCCCGACTAGATACACGAGCAGCTAGCTTCCGTCCATCTTGGATTTTCTTTTTGCGAAGTCACGATTTCGTAAGTGATATTACATACGTCTGTCCTCTAGGAGCCAGTGATCATGTCTGTATATCCTTTCGATGGGCTCCCACTAAGTCATGAATAATGCCCATTTTAAGATAAGTCTGAATAGCGAAGATATCTCTTTTCGATTATTCTCATCAGGCCATTACAGTAATGAGAAAAACGTACAACGCGGTATGCTGCTGTCAGCTATGCTGAGGACAGATAGGTCAAGGGTTTGAATGGAGTCAGTAAGTCAGATCGATTATTAGGTCGATTCACTTAGGGTAGGCCTCGTAGCCAATTGTACGCTGTTTAGGATAGGCCTCGCAGCCGATAGTAAGCAGTTAGTGTCCGACACCGAGTGACTGCCACATGGCCAGGATAAGAGAAGCATTTGTACAAAGGCTCGCTGCTCGGACTGGGTCAGTCTGACGCAAATCGCTTCAGCTATCTGCAAGAGACGCCTTCTGAGAGCCTTCAGATAGTGTGGTGAGACAGAGTAGATCTTAAACGCATCCGATGTTTAGATTTCGTGTCTGCTTAGGATCAGATGTTTCATGATAGGACCGTTTATGTTTCTGCCCATGCCTCTTCTTAACGAGCCTGGGCAGTGTTCTGCTGCCCGATTTGACAGACGCTTGGTTGTGTGCCCGAGGTACATTGATACAAGACGTATGATTGGGACAAGACCGGGACTCTATCTTTGAGACCCGGGGTAACAAAGGGTGCGGTCTGGGTAAGTACATGTGGATACGCGGCTGGGTAGGTTTTGGACACTGCGACTGAGTCTCCTTTTCAGTAAGTCCAAGGCAACATCTCCTTCGGATGGCACCGATAGAAATACCTCCTTTTTGGTATGGTCAGGGTGATTTCAGAGCGCAGACGAATCGTGGCGTGCTTTCACTTGCAATATCCTGAAGATACGATGTTTTTCTTCCTCTAGCGTCTCCTGGCTATTGAAGCCTTGTTGACCGAAGTTTGCACTTCCTCTCCACAGTTTACAGTTGTAGTGCTCTATTTAAGTCCTGGAAGTATCTCCAAGGAGAGTATCGAGTTTATTCGTGCTCAGGCTGACCCAGCCCAAGCTTCGCAAGCGACGAACCCTTGTATAAGTGTTTCTCATACCCTGGCCACGCGGTAGTTATTCGGTGTCGGTCACTAACTGCTTACTGTCGGCTACGAGGCTTACCTTAGGCGGCGTACAATCGGCTGCGAGGCCTACCCTAAGTGAATCAACCTAGGCATCGATTTAACTTACTGACTCCGTTCGAACTCTTGGTTTAGCTGTCCTCAGCATAGCTGACAGAAGCCTACTGCGTTGTATGTTTTTCTCATTACTGTATTGGCTTGATGAGAATAATTAAAAAGAGTTCTTCCGTCTGACACGGGAAACGGGCAGCAGGAGACTTGGTGTTAGTGAAACTACACGTGACGAGAGTGGACGGTCTGTCCGCAACTTGTCAAAACGCTTGGAGCGTTGGGCTGAGCACTTTGAAAGGCAATTTAATCGGTCGGAATTGTCAGGTTTCTCGCCGGCCACTGATCGTCTGGCCTCATGGGATGTCCCTTTGGATCCGCCCTCACTCGGATGTCGAACGTGAGATCGGACTGTTGAGGTTGAACAAAGCCGCGGAACCAGTTGATTTACCTCCAGCCTTCTTCAAATTCGGGGGACCTGCTCTTGTGGATAATTTACACAAGTTACTAATAAAACCGTAGGAGCAGGAAACTGTTCCAACCGACTGGAGCCGCTCCGTCATAGTCTTAATTTTCAAGGGAGGCTCACGATCGGAATGCGGCAATCATGGAGGAATCCGTCTGATCTCAATGGCCTCCAAATTACTTGCCTCTGTCATCCTTCGCAGACTGACTGGCACTCGTGAAAGCCAGATTTGTGAAGAGCAAGCCGGGTTTTGTCGAGGTCGTGGCTGCGTTGACCACATTTTCACCTCTTCAGTTGTTAGAGCACCGTCACATATATTGGCGGCCTACCGTTGTCATGTTTCTCGATATCAAAGGTGCATTCGATTCGGTGAATAGACGTGCCCTTTGGGATTGTCTATTTGAGAAAGGTGTACCCGCGAAATATGTAAAGAAAATCCGAGCATTATACACGCGCAGCTCACGGAGAGTGAGGGCTTACGGCCAGCTGTCGTCGCCCTGCAATATCTCCAGCGGTGTGAGCCAAGGATGTCCGCTGTCACCTTTTATCTTCAACTTCCTTATCGACGAAGTCATAAAAACCGCGTTCACAGGACACAACTTAGAAGGTGTGGATCTGCTCCCAGGTGAACGACTTATTGACTCGGAGTATGCTGACGATATTGCCCTAATCTATAACAGCTTACAAACATACCAAGCTGCACTGGACATATTGGCACTGGCTGTCCGTCACTTCGGGCTTTGCTTCGCACCCTCGAAGTGCAAAGCATTCCTCCAAGATTGACCTGAACCGCCTCCTGCGCTGACCCTTGGTGGGGATCAGCTAGAAATCGTTCAAAGGTACAGCTACCTGGAAAGTTGTATCAGGGCTCTTTGGATTGAAGATGAGATCACGAACCGTATAGCAAAGCTCGAGGCGTTTTTGCTAGCCTTTACAACTTATGGCGCCGGCGCGATATCACTTTCGCCCTAAAAGGTAGAGTGCACAATGTAGCGGTACCTTCGACCCTACTGTACGGTTATGAAACCTGGCCTCTTAGATCTGCGGACATAAAGTGGCTAGTTACGTTCGATCACCGGTGCCTTCGCAACTTGACTCAAATCTAGTGGGAACACCGCGTAAGCAACGAGCGTGTTCAACGCCTTGTTTACGGCACGGGAAAAGAAAATGAACCGCTGAGCACCGTTATTTCACGCACCAGGCTCCGATGGCTGGGCCACGTGTTACGCATGCCAGTTCACCGACTCCCGTGACTTGCGTTGTTTGGGCGCCAGGGGTGTGGATAAAAGAAGAGGAGGGGTGGCCAAGCGATGACAGTCGAGCGGAATGAGGGCTTTCACTTCGAAGCTGACCTCGGCTGGAGCTTCACGGCTCCCTGGTTGGTGTCCGAAAGGCGATGAACATGTTTGGCTGTATACACTTGTTGACATAGCTAGCAGCGGTCCTCAACGGCGTTTGTGCTGTGAATTTCTTTGTCCCTCCCCATCCCTCTTAGCCTCCCCTCCAACCACGATCTCACTATTTAGCCTTATATAATATTTCAGAGTAAAAATTTTTTCCTGCTTAATAACCGGCTGGTAGCTTACTGGAATGATGCCCACCGGTTACCGGTACCTCAGCTGGCTTGCATCTGTTGCATTTTCCCTTTACTTTTATGTATGGCGGCACAGTAGCTGAAGTGTTTCCCAGCTCTAGCTAACGTGTATACTGATAATGATGATTATCATAAAGCACGCCACAATTCGTCTGCGCTCTGAAATCACCCTGACCATACCAAAAAGGAGGTATTTCTATCGGTGCCATCCGAAGGAGATGTTGCCTTGGACTTACTGAAAAGGAGACTCAGTCGCAGTGTCCAAAACCTACCCAGCCGCGTATCCACATGTACTTACCCAGACCGCACCCTTTGTTACCCCGGGTCTCAAAGATAGAGTCCCGGTCTTGTCCCAATCATACGTCTTGTATCAATGTACCTCGGGCACACAACCAAGCGTCTGTCAAATCGGGCAGCAGAACACTGCCCAGGCTCGTTAAGAAGAGGCATGGGCAGAAACATAAACGGTCCTATCATGAAACATCTGATCCTAAGCAGACACGAAATCTAAACATCGGATGCGTTTAAGATCTACTCTGTCTCACCACACTATCTGAAGGCTCTCAGAAGGCGTCTCTTGCAGATAGCTGAAGCGATTTGCCTCAGACTGACCCAGTCCGAGCAGAGAGCCTTTGTACAAATGCTTCTCTTATCCTGGCCATGTGGCAGTCACTCGGTGTCGGACACTAACTGCTTACTATCGGCTGCGAGGCCTATCCTAAACAGCGTACAATTGGCTACGAGGCCTACCCTAAGTGAATCGACCTAATAATCGATCTGACTTACTGACTCCATTCAAACCCTTGACCTATCTGTCCTCAGCATAGCTGACAGCAGCATACCGCGTTGTACGTTTTTCTCATTACTGTAATGGCCTGATGAGAATAATCGAAAAGAGATCTCTTCTGTATTTGGATTTGTTGCGTGTCCAGATATTTGACAGGCAGACTTTAACGTAATGCGAGACGGCTTCAGTTTTGCCTTGTGCAATGTCTGTGGCTGGCACTTTTCAGTCAGCCCGGGAGAAATTTTAGGTATATTTCACCGAGATCTCTGCTCTCCGCATCCCATTGATATAGATAAGCGAGACAAGGGCGCAGTCTCCATGAATAGATTATACAGGTAAATGCTTGCTCAGGAAGTGCTCTAAGTGCTGGCCAACTTACCAAAGGATTCATCAACCAGCATCTACATTAGCTATCTAGCGGCTAGAAATACGTATGCAACATCTTAGGACTCTTCGTCCTCATTACGGGAAGGAATTACCTGACGCAGCGGCAACAAATCCAAAGTTCTTTGCTTATCTAAAGAGGCGCAGCTATACAAACTTCTCTATACCAGCGTTACTACGAGTAGTCGGGACCCGTGGCATCATCATCAACAGCAGTACATCAGCCATTTGAACAGATGCTTCACTGCCATACAACCATGAGGACCTATGAAATAAAGAATAAGAAGGGGGACTTACCTGAAAACCTTAATGCCCTATGCAAACATTCCGGGTCAAGGCGTCTACACCTTGTGTAGACAACATACCGTCACAAACAGCTGGCTATCGTGCAATGATGAAACGGCATTGGCGTGACAGCTTCCTTGCGGCTTTCACTGCCACGCGTCATAATCAGCCATTACCCAGCAGATAACAAAGCATCGAACACACTTTAAACTGGCAATCTGATTAGGAGATGGCAGCAGACGCGCCACTGTTGTCAGTTGCGAGCCATGTCCTGTAAAGTCTCGAGCCAAGCACAAGGCGAGTCACGTGGACTCCAGCCCGGAAGGCGAGACGGACCAACGGCACCCAGTTTGGTCGTCAGTGACTTCATTTCCCGCTGTCAAGTCAACTTCTGTCCACCTCGAGCCTTGCGCCACCCTACACCTGGCAGACTAAACAACGCCCTCCTAGGTAAGCGGTGACCAGGCATACGTAGCACGTGCCCGAGCCAACGCAACTTATTCAGTGCTATCTGTTGTTCTAGGGAGCTAGCATGATTATCACCGACTATGATAAGGCTTGTATAATTAGCGAACAATATGCTGGTGTCTTTGCTCTTGAGATCTCTTTACCTCAGCTTGAGCTGGTCACAAGAGTCCAGGAGGATCCTTGCCAAACTGAAATCGGTGTAACGAAGACGCAGGTCTTCGGGCTAAATCCTTCCAAAGCTTCTGGCCCTGATTTAATTCATCCAGGGCTGATGCATGAATTAGCCGCTGAACTAAATGGCCCTCTCACATGCGTTTTTGCAACATCGCTCAACAGCTGTGCCTAACCATGCCAATTCCATGGGATTGGCATCGGAACCTTCTGACCGAAGGATTCGATCCATAGCTTGCTGAATAAGTTGTAATGTAATTGTATAAGGTGGAATACGACGAGTATGAGTTTGAGAGATTAGACTTCATTCGGCAAGCAAGTGTGCTGTGTAAGCTGAAATTTAAAATCGGAAAAGTGACAAATGGGTTGTTACCATATCATCCTTTTACCAGTTGATCTTCGTTTTCTAGAAACCTAAAGCCGTTATGCTACCTATTAATTTGGCGGTTTACTGGCGTTCTGGCTACGTTTGGCACCGTTTTAACACGTTTTCCTCTGTGGGGTTCGTTTTACTTCTGATTTTTCTTCGGTTGGGCTAGAATTCTTGCGAGAATTTTGGGTGTTTAATTCGGAATGGAGAGAAAACTTGTAGATCTAACAATGGCGACGGACCAATACAGAGTTGGGACGAACTTGTTGGCTGAACATTTTCAAAAGCTGCTTCTTCAGCAACACTCTCAGATGGAAGCACAAATGAAAGTGATTGAAAGCTTGATGCCGTGCTTTAATATACATTCTAACGGAGCAGCTACGCGGGATACGCATACCGTTTCACTTGATCTTCTTACGAATTCAATCACTGAATTTCATTATAATGCTGATCCAGAATACACTTTCGATGTGTGGATTAAACCCTGAGAGGACATGTTCCGGACGGATTTCAGCCATCAGAATAATTAATGGAAGGTTCGTCTTTTGCTCCGCCATGAACATTCAAGATTCGTCGATCACATCCTGCCCAAAGAGCCGAAGGACATCACTTTCAACGTGGCAGTGGCACTGCTCAAAGAAATTTATGATGAGTCAACCTCTTTGCTTAGCATTCGCTACCAATACCTAAAAATTAGCGTGATACGGTCGATTATGGAGCACTTGCAAATATGGTTAACCGTGAATGTGAACGTTTCGACGTATGCTCTTTGACGGATGATCAGTTTAACTGTCTCATATTTTTCATGTGCTTTGCAGTCCCCACGCGACGCGGAAATCCGCACTCGGCTCCTTGCTAAATTGGATCAAAATCCAGATCTGATATTGAAGTCTCTCGTTGGCGAATGCAAACGGCTGATCACTTTGAAACACGACACCGCTGTGATTGCGTAGAGTCAGCCCACCGTTGCCCCACCATTGTTCAGGCTGTGCAAAGGGCACAGAAGACTAACTCGAACAAGCTGTTAACAGAGTGCCAAACAGGCCGCCTGCATCTTGTTGGTCATGTGATGAGTAGTGTTTTACATGTTACTACCCATTCAAGCCTCACATTTGTGATAAGTGCCATAAACGCGACCATCAAGAAGATTTTTGTCATCATTTCCGGCCAAGGAACGTGAGGCATTCTTACTTAAGGAAGAACCCCCAGAATCCCTATCGCTGTTTGCCGCTTTTCACAAGGATTCTAGACCACGCCACCGATTCATCACTGTGCTTATCAACGGGATGCCAACCAGACTGCAGTTCGATACGGTCTCAGACATAACGATCATCTCCAAGAACACCTGGAATCACCTAAAGCGGCCGAAGAGGGTTGAATCCAACAGAGGCCTACAACGCATCCGGTGGAGTGCTGAGGCTGGTCAGAGAGATAACCTACTGAATTGCATTCAACGGAGTGGACCAGATCTGAACCTGTTACTTGTCGGATCAACTAAACTTGAACCTCCTTGCGCTTTACTGGATGGAAAAGTTACAACTGTTTGACGTTCCAGTGAATCAGATTTTCAGTCGAGTCCGAACCGATCCAGTTCATGCATCGTTGTCGATACAGGATATGATGAAAAAACTAAAGCAGTAGTTTACCTTCTTGTTTGAAGATGGGCTCGGTCATTGCACTAAGTTCAAAGCAAAGTTACGTCTTCGCGAATGAACCAACCCAGTCTTCAGGGCAAAAAGACCGCTACCGCATGCAACTATGGCAGCAGTTGGTCATGAAACGCTTTCGGTAGACATCTGTTGCCTTTCAGAGACCAGATTACAAGACTCTAGCGCCGTCATCAGATTGGCCTCCGGTGAACTCTGACGCCAAATACTACTTGCGGCTTTCCGGAGACCCAGAAGCTGCCGCCACTGGTCAACCTGGTGCCATGATTCCGATGGCACAATATCTGTACCACAGATTGTGTATTATATATACAGTGGATTCCGGTTAATCGGACCACATCGGGACCAGACCATTTTGGTCCTATTATGCGGCTGGTCCGATTAACCGAAGTTACCCGATGTAACAAGATGGGACGTGCTATACATAACATAGGAAACTACTATTATGACCTGTATTGGCGGCATATATTTATAGCAGACACACAAAAAAGAACTGCTTTGATAACGAACTTTGTTCACTGAAAAAGAAATTTACAAACAAATTCTTCGTAACGACCTACAAGATATTCAGCATGCGAAGTACAGTTTTATACAAAGGGATTACCGAATTCCATTCAGCGTTTGAAGACCGTATCCAGTGTGGTTTGACGCACTCTTTTAACAGACTGCATTCGCACAAAATCACCACAAACATGTAACGCAGTAATAGGACTACCTTCATTTCCTTCCTGCATGAAATAGCGGTGCAATGTTTCAATGCATTTCCTTGCATCCCGTTTTGTGACTGGCATCAACACGTTAGGGTTCTCTTCATCACTTCCATGGTCTTCTGTTGCTGTCGTGTGTTTCGCTACTATTCGAGCAACAATGGCAGCATCGCATTCTTCATTTCCATCACAGAGTTTAAGTTCATTGTCGATTGACAAAAATTCTTCGTAATTTTCAACTTGTTTCAGCTCCACATTCTCGCCGTCATTTTCATTTACGATCACCATATCCACATCCATCTCCGAGACAATATGCTTAAAGCCACAGTGAGAAAAACAGTTCCGAATTGTCGCACTGCTCATTTTTCGCCAACTTTCGGCCACGAATGTAACGGTTTGCAAAATGTTGACCTTTGCACTGATTTTTCCGGCCGTCGAGGATGAGATCAGCAAGCCTTCCTCAATTGATTCAAGGATGTAATTCACCAACCTTGAACGATAAAAGGTCTTCAAATTTTTTATGATGCCCATGTCCATTGCCTGTATCAAAGATGTGGTCTTGGGAGGCAGAAATTCCATCTGGATATTCTTCAAGAACTCCAAATTTGAATGTGCTGCACAATTGTCGAGAAGTAATAACACTTTTCTCGACTGCCGTTGTAGCTCGGTGTCCCGACCTTTCACCCATTCTTTAAAAAGTGTAGAGCTCATCCATGCATTTTTGTTCGCAGGATACACAACTGGTAAACTGTCCATTCTGAGTCCTTTAAAGCAGCGAGGCTTGGCACATTTTCCTATAACCAGCAACTTCCTCTTGTCTGTTCCGGACATGTTTGAGCAGCACAAGACAGATACGCGATCCATTGCTTTTTTGCAGCCAGAGAGAGTAACATGTTTGTAACTTAAGGAGCCGTCCGGTGGAGCCCTATAGTACAACCCGGTTTCATCAACATTATAGATGTCATCTGCTGGAAATTTTTATTGAAGCTCTGGTAGTTTTGTTTATTTCCATTCTTCAGCTCGAGCGCTATTGGCACTTTCTTTCTCACCATGTGCTTTCTTAAATTTTACATCATGTCTAGATTTCCATCGAGACAACCAGCCGTCCGTAGCTAGAAAATCTTCGTGGCCCAGCATTTTAGCGAGTTCTTCTGCTTTGTACTTTAACTTTGGGCCACTTACTCGCACGGCTCGTCCAGTAACAATCATTAAGGGCCTCATCGACGTCTGGATCCTTGCCTTCACGCTTCTGTTTTTGGGAAGTACCTCGTCGTCCTTCACATTGTGCTCATTCTTCTCGCAGATCTTTCTCTTGTTTTATCAGGCGCGATATTGTAGATTTTGCCAAGCAGGGAATTTCCACCAATCGACGGTGACTAGTGGTTGGTCCCTGTTCTTTGATCTGATCTAGGAAACGTATTTTCTCAGCTAACGTCAAGTCCCGTCGTGGCATTTTCTTAACATGCAACAAGACACGCACAGTTCACTGAGGTGAACTCGAGTCTGTCTCCCGGGTATTTCTATGGTTGACCTAGCCACCTGCTGTCCTATGATTTGCCGGACCTGTGTGTCCGCGATCACTTGCCGTGCTCGAGAGTAGGCCCGCAATGCGGGCTCAGGGCATTCGGCTCAATGGACGTGCGGTACATCGATCGAGCGGTTAACGACATGTGAACAAGCATATATGTCTTCGCTTCGTCTACAAGTGTTGGAAACTACAGTCAGTTTCGGGCGGTTCTGAAGCCAATGATATAGATGTGCCTCAAAGTTGCCACAGTTCAGTTTATCCAAAGGCAAACTCGGATTACCGTAACTGAATGATCCGCTTTCTTGCCCGACATATGAACTGTGGGTTTAGTCCAGACATCCAGGCACAGAACTTGATTTTAACACCTCTGTTTCCTGCCACCTTCTATCGTCTGGTCCGATTAAGCGGAATTCCGGTCCTAATAAGCGGCTAAAATTAGGCTAGCGTAATAGGATTCGTTTCGGTTCTTCAGAATTTGGCCCGAATAACCGGCTGGTCCTACTAACCGGTGGTCCTATTAACCGGAATCCACTATATATATATATATATATATATATATATATATATATATATATATATATATATATATATATATATATATATATATGGTTGGCGGCATCCGGTTTCGGATTTGCCTGTCACTGTGGCAAGCCACAGGACGCCTGCACCTACAGAGGGACCATGGATGGCTTACGCTGCACCACCCACAGCTCCAACCACATACCCCATATCCATTGTAAACCCGAAGGAATAAGACCGGGAGGCATGCGGATGGGAACCACGTTTCATCAACGGAGCCGGCCCACACTCCTTCACAGGCAAACACAAGCACGCTGTATTTGGGGAATCAAGCGCACACAAGGCGGTGATTGGACCGTAGTCCGCTCCACACTGAGTGCATGGAACCGCTCTTTGAGCCTAGCACGGCCACAAGAACCGTGCACCCCGTCCCCTCCAGCAACGACCAACTGTCTCCTGGAGCCAGTATGAACGATGTAGTGGGTAATAGACAGGTAGGCACCTTGTCAACATACACATCTAGCGCAACCACACCGGGGATATCAAACAACAGCCATTCACTTTAAACGACAAGTTGAAATAAAATAAATCCAGTAATGCATACAGATACGGTGGCATAACTCTTTGCTAATTTACCATATGAAGTAAGTGCGTTAACAACAAATCCGTGATAAGTAAGAAATATCCACAAGTTACTTAAAAATGCTACAAAACGCAACCAAATTACCGAAGATAAGCGCAATTAGTGTAAGCAACGTGGCCAGTTACTAGAACAATATTCAGGGAGGCAGAACAAACCAAATAAAGAGGAATGAAATTTATCCAGCTTAAAAAGACCTAGTTCAAGTGTAAGTTGGTTTAGCCCAACTGCGGTGAAGAAGCATCAAGAATGCAACATCAGCCTCAGCATGGGGCACACATACATACATGGTTGGCGGCATCCGGTTTCGGATTTGCCTGTCACTGTGGCAAGCCACAGGACGCCTGCGCCTACAGAGGGACCATGGATGGCTTGCGCTGCACCACCCACAGCTCCAATCACATACCCCATATCCAGTGTAAACCCGAAGGAATAAGACCGGGAGGCATGCGGATGGGAACCACGTTTCATCAACGGAGCCGGCCCACACTCCTTCACAGGCAAACACAAGCACGCTGTGTTTGGGGAATCAAGCGCACACACAAGGCGGTGGCTGGACCGTAGTCCGCTCCACACTGAGTGCATGGAACCGCTCTTTGAGCCTAGCACGGCCACAAGAACCGTGCACCCCGTCCCCTCCAGCAACGACCAACTGTCTCCTGGAGCCAGTATGAACGATGTAGTGGGTAATAGACAGGTAGGCACCTTGTCAACATACACATCTAGCGCAACCACACCGGGGATATCAAACAACAGCCATTCACTTTAAACGACAAGTTGAAATGAAATAAATCCAGTAATGCATACAGATACGGTGGCATAACTCTTTGCTAATTTACCATATGAAGTAAGTGCGTTAACAACAAATCCGTGATAAGTAAGAAATATCCACAAGTTACTTAAAAATGCTACAAAACGCAACCAAATTACCGAAGATAAGCGCAATTAGTGTAAGCAACGTGGCCAGTTACTAGAACAATATTCAGGGAGGCAGAACAAACCAAATAAAGAGGAATGAAATTTATCCAGCTTAAAAAGACCTAGTTCAAGTGTAAGTTGGTTTAGCTCAACTGCGGTGAAGAAGCATCAAGAATGCAACATCAGCCTCAGCATGGTGCACAATATATATATATATATATATATATATATATATATATATATATACATAGCAGTTGCTCTGGAGCTCGCCGGTGTTATCACAACAGGGAACTATTTCTCATGGCTTGCACCGATGGTTGCTATGAGAAAGGCGAACGGTAAGGTTCGTGTCTGCGCTCATTTTTAAACTGGTCTGAACGCCACACTAGACGACCATCAGTACCTACTTCCGATACCAGAGGATATCTTTGCTAAGCTGCACGCTATCGGGCGCGTTCCCAGGTTGCGTATCGGAGAATGTCTTCCTTGTGGTAATAATAATAATAATAATGCGTCAGCTGTACGACGTAGCGGCGCTGCGCTGCCGTGCGACCACCATCAGTCGCACGCGGGCTGAGTATACCGCGAGGACGCCCACCTTTACGCTGAGGTAACTGCGAATAAGTCTCGTCTTCTTTTCAGTTGAGATGAATAAGCAGCCGCAGACAATCAGCGGCAGCGTCTCAGAGCGTGAGAAGTTCTGCGCTCGTCACCCGGTTCTCCATTAAGTACCGCAAATGCTCGTACGGCGCTGCGTCAAAACCAATGTGACCGGCTATAGGGTCACTGACCACTCACTCCTGTAACTGGGGGTGAGTATCTAACGGAGGGCGGATGCACAACCTTGCTGGCCACCGGCGTCTCTGTGGACTACTTTCGAACACAAAGAGGGCGAATAAGCCACCTGGATGTCGACGCTCTTCGTGAATTGCCCTGCGTACTTGCGGGTCAGGTCTTTAAGACCAAAGGCTCGGGGTGGCGCCCCTTAAGTCAACCCTCTTCCTCGGCCTTTGCAACGGGGAAGTTTACTGCCCACACAGCACATGGAACTTTGGTTCTTCTGACTCTCCCTCTTCCTCCTTTTTGTTATACTCGTGTGTTGGGGCACTCTGCCAAATGTATATTGGACAGTTGTTTATATCTATATGTATATATATGTACATATATATGTGTGCCCCTTGCTGAGGCTGATGTTGCATTCATGATGCTTCTTCACCGCAGTTGGGCTAAAACAACTTACACTTAAACTAGGTCTTTTTAATGTGGATAAAATTCATTACATGTTATTTGGTTTGTTCTGCGTACTTGATAATCTTTTCCTTACTTGTACACGTCGCTCACGCAAATTGTGGTTACCTCGCGTAATTTTATCGCTTCGTCTTTTTTAAATAACTTACGGACATTTTGTACTTATCACGGATTCATATATAACCAATTTCTTCTATATGCTCATTTAGCGAGTATTTATGTCGTCATATGCGTTTACTTTAATCAATATCGGCATTTCGGATGATTGGCTATTGTTTGACATCTCAGGTGTGGCTGCGCTTGATGTGCATTTTGACAAGGTGCCTACCTGTCTATTACCCACTACCTCGTCCATCTGGCTCCAGGAGACAGTTGGTCGTTGCTGGAGGGGACGGAGTGCACAGTCCTTGTGGTCGTGCTAGGCTCGAAGAGTGGTTCCATGCACTCAGTGTGGAGCGGACTACGGTCCAGTCACCGCCTTGTGTGCACTTGATTCCCCAACTACAGCGTGCTTGTGCTTGCCTGTGAAGGAGTGTGGGCCGGCTCCGTTGATGAAACGTGGCTCCCATCCGCATGCCTCCCGGTCTTATTCCTTCGGGTTTTCACTGGATATGGGGGGTGGATGGAGCTGTGGGTGGTGCAGCGCAAGCCATCCATGGTCCGTCTGTAGGCGCAGGCGTCCTGTGGCCGACCACAGTGACAGGCAAATCCGAAACCGGATGCCGCCATCCATATGTATATGTGTATATATATTTAGTGGAAAGTCGCCAATCTCAACTTGTCCGATGCCTTCCTCTAGGTCGATCTTGATGAGGTCTCGAGAACATTTCTGACCATCAACACTCACCGCGGCTTGTACCAATACAATCGCCCATTTTTGGTGTGAAAACAGCACCAGTCGTCTTCCAGCAGCTGGTGGGCACCATGCTCGCGGCAGTTACTGGAGCGGCTGCGTACCTGGGTGATATTATTTTAATGGGACGAACGTCAACAATCTATTTGCGCGGCTCCATGAGGTGCTTGAACGCATCCAGTCATATGGTTTACGAATCAACGATGACAAATGCTCGTTTTACACCAATCATCTATTTCCTCGGATTCATTTTTACGAAAGACGATCGTCGCCCTAACCCAGAAAATTTCCGAGCTATGCGAAAGATGCATCCGTCTGAGGACCTGTAGTCGCTGCGTCTATTCTGGGGCCTAATTAATCATTACAGCACCTCGCTACCCCAAAGTGCATTTCATGCATGCCCCGCTGAACAGGTTGCTGAGCAAGAGCCAAACCTAGAACTGGATGTCAGAATGCCAGATTGCGTTCGAACGGGTCAAGTCATTGCTGACTTCAGACCTACTTCTGACTCACTTTGACCCGTCCCGAGAAATTGTCCTCGCCGCAGACGCATCAAGTCTAGGGATCGGTGCCGTAGTTTCACACATCCATATCCCAGGATATCAGTTTTCTCGGGCTGAACACCATTAAATGAAGACTGAAGGCGGCGTTATCCTTTACTGGAGATTAGACCTAAAGGTGCACACTATCGAGACCATTAATGGTGGCGGTTCAGTAACGCTCTGGTGTCGGGTCCATGACGGATGCGAACCCCTCACTATCGAGGTGGTGTACAAGTCGCCATCGAATGACGGTGCCTGCGTTCTAGAATCAGTCAAAACCTATGGGAGTGGTAGGAACTGCCTAATTTTAGGGCTTTTCTATGCATCAGGTATCGATTGAATTCTACTCAACTGTAGGCTCTGCTGAATCCTTTGATGTTGCTTTTCTTAGTGCACTGCTTGAAGCTAACCTAATACAGCACCTCTCCACGCTTACCAGGATACTTCCGGGTCAGCCACTGCATGTCCTCGATCTTGTGTTGACACCGACACTAGCTGATGTCTCCGATCTGTTTTCCCTCCCACCAATTGGCTATAATGATCACTGCACTCTTTTCACGTGGATGCAGCACAGCCACCCACAACCGAGGAGTCTACCGTTGAAGCTTCTGGCGCACCACTCCTTCCTGCCTAAAAACAGCGGCTAGCACTCAAGACTGGACCATCTTTCAAGACCTAAATGTTGCTGGTGCCTAGAATCTCCTAGGTTCCAAAATGAATTTGCTCATTAAGCAGGTTGTCTTAAACTCTAAAGCAACCCCGCGCTAGAGGCCCCCATTGGATTGATGGAAAATTGCGGCTCCACATGGGTCAGCAACAGAAACTATGGTACACATTCAACTTCTCTCAATTAGCCTCCGATTACCCCAATTACCAAGCACTACAGAAACTGTGCTCCCAGGAAAAGCGTGAGAAAAGACAACCATTTGAACTTAGTTTGTTGTAACAATCCTCCTCTAGACCAAAAGAACTATGCGCTTATCTCAACAAAACCAAAGCCGGTTGCGGCATACCCGCTCTATCATCCAAAGCGACAGGTATCGCACTCTATGAAGACGATGAGAATGCGAACCTGCTTGCCAGGCAATGCTCCTTCGTATTCTCGCCACAAGCTCAGTCGACCAGCCTACATGATTCCACCCACCCCTACTGCCCAGAACTTATTGAATTCAACCCGGGTACAGTTATGAAACTTCTCCTGGAACTAAACCCGAACTCCTCACTCTGTCCTAATGGTTTGCATCCCCTTTTACGCAAGACAGTGGCTGCCTATGCTGCCCCATACATCTGCCAACTCTTCCATCTGTCTTTGAAGGCTGGTCCTTTACCTATCGACTGGAAAACTAGGATCGTAATGCCTAAGTACAAAGGAGGAAATCGCCAAGACCCTGTGTACTTACGCCCAATCTGCTTGACATCCATCGTCTGTAAAGTCATGTAAAAGATGATCAAGTGCGCTCTACATAGGCATTGCGACGAAGCTAACATCACTTCCTATACTCAGCATGGTTTCCAGAAGGGATGCTCCTGCTCCACGAAACTGCTAGTGGTGAGAGAAAAGCCGGAGAGGTCGCTTGACGCCGGACAACGCATATGTGGTTTTTGTCGATTTTAGCAAAGCCTTGGACTAACTCCCACACTAGCGACCACTGTAAGCTTATGGGAATCGACGTTAGCGGCAGCCTTCATTCGTGGATTGCCGACTTCTTGGAAGGTCGAACCATGCAGGTGAGAGTGAACTAGACGCTTTCCAAGCCAGTGCTCATGACAAGAGGTGTTCCACAGGGATCCTAACTGTTCAAGCTGTATATCAATGATCTTCCTGCAGCATTCCAAACCGAATGCTTGATCTACGCCGACGATCTTAAGCTGTGGTCTGAAGCGCCTGATCTTGACGCCACTGATCGACTACAGATGACCCTTGATCTATTGTATAACTAGTCCATCAAATGCGGCCTACCAAGAAACTACGAAAAACGCTGCACTCTACCGAATAGGGCTTCTGAGCCAGTTTGAACTTACCTTCTCAAATATGTTGCTCAAGATAAAAATCTTGGCCTAATAATAGCACCTGACCTAAAAATCACACAGGATACACTGAAAAAGTCCCTGCTGCAAACAGGATGTGCTGTGCCATAATGCTTCTCTCGAATGGCACCGAAGATCTTCAGGCTCCTGTTCACTTCTCATATGCGACCGATCCTAGAGTATGGGCAGCCAGCTGCATTCCCACTCTCTAAGCTTGAATGCGCCTTAATCGAAAAGGTCCAGCGACGTGGCTCTAACTCCGTCTCCGGGCTTCATGGTCTTCCCTGTTTCCTCCGGTTTCAATCGATGAACCGGTTCTCTGTGGAATATCATCGTTGTCGTGGAGACCTCATTTTTACGAGTCGCATACTAAGAGTGGAACTTGCGAACGAGCTACTGCAGCTTTTTCAGCTCAATATTGGGTGGATTGACGCGAGGTCACAACTGGAAACTATTCAAACCGAGGAGGCTCAAAGTCGACACCGCTGTCGCTCTATTTACTCGGGTAGTGAATGACAGGAATCGTCTACCAACGGCTGTTGATGCGACGACCGAGGAAAGTTTCAAATGGCTCTTAGTTACTCACCTACGCAAGACACCAACACCGCACTGTCTTTTCGAGACTGCTCCGGTTGCCTGAGGACTACCGGGTCGCGATGACTTACGTGCTCCTAATGCTGAACTAGAGGTGATGGGGCTAACATGCATCCTCTCTTCTACCCTCTACAACTCAATGCACAATTAGAGACTACCATTCCGATTTGACTTCAAAGTCTTTTTTGTGCTAGCAGGGAACAAGACGGTTTGCGCACCTTGTCGACACGTCCATTTCTATGAAACCGAATCCACTGCCTTTCGGACAGCCTTTTTAGCCAAAAACTTGGTTGGGGACCCTTATCGCTCTCCTCTCTAGGTTTGGGCAGTATCAGCCCACGTACAACTATGACTGTTTATTCAACTTCAACCACATCTGGCATCGGCCGTCGCGCAGATTATCAAGGGTCACCTTATCTGCATACAGCATGTCGGATAACCGAAAATATGCTACTGCTTGTGCGTCCCTTCATTCCACCTGTTTCTCTCCTTCTCCTTCCGATTCACGTTGCCAACTTTCTATATTTCCTAGCTTAATTTATAGCAGCCGCAATGCCACTGCTGTTCAGCCAGCCTCAGTTAGCTTCCCGCACCACATATCAAACGCCAATCGCCAACAGCTCCTTATAAAGCCACACTGTACCGTTTCCCTGGCTTCGTTCAACGTCCGCACTCTAAGACAGGCTGCACTCGCACGCACGTTAGACATACTGGGTGCTGACGTGTGTTGTGTGTCCGAAACTAGGATCAGTGACCGTCACGGGGTTGTTAGACTAACTGCACCCGGCTTGTCCTCTCGTTATGATCCTGTTTGCGTCATAATAGCCGGCTGCTAGCTCTCCGGAAGGATGCCCATTCGTCAATGATGGCTCAGCTGACGTGCTTCTGTTACACTTTTATTTATTTATGTATTGTGGCACAATGGCTAAGGTGTTTTCCACCTCTAACCAACGTGTATAATGATGATATCCTCTTGATATTGGTTGCACACATCTGCAGATGCTGATACGGCAACCACTGGTCAAGGTGGGGTGGACATCGTTCTCAGCTCCAAGGATGTCATCCTGTCTTGATCTACGGAGGATTCTGGTGAACAGCTGTTTGCGTGCAGCAAATTTGACGACCTCGACTAGGTTTGATTCATGAAGTAGTATTAGACACTGCTTGTTTTGTATTTTCTGCTTATGCCCCCAGAGACCGCAGTTCCGATGCTGCCAAGGACGTCTTTTACCACGAACTGAACACGCTGATTTATAGTGTACCATTTCAGATATGGTAGTTCTTGCAGGAAATATGGATGCGCAAGCCCTTCAGTAGCCCTGCTAGGTTGTAAGTAAGACGGCAAGCGTATTTTACAGCTGTGTGGCGAGCACCGGCTTTTTCTCAGCAGCTACGCTTTTTGACCCAGTGGGCGCCGAAGTGCCACTTGGCGTCCACGTATATCTGGCCAGCGCTGCACCCAAATAAATCACATTGTCATAAGTTACAGATAGTGTGGTTCAATCCTGGACTATCGCTCATTCTGGAATAACTGCTTCCACTGTCATCATATTTTGGTACTGTCGTTTTTCCATGAACGCGACCGTATGTCTCGTTGGGCAAAGCACTCTCTTTATCAGTGCACTTCCTTCCCTGCGCCTATTCCGACCTAAGTGGTGCAGGCTGAGCCATGGCCGGTTAGTTTAAAGGCTCCTTTTAGAGGCTGAGATCTGGGGCTCGATCGCAGCACTTTCACATTTTAGTGCCGTTGGCTCGGATTCCATTGTACCTGCACTATTAAAGGATGGTGGCGAGGTGCTCTGCAAAGCACTGACCACGCGGTTCGAACAGATCTTGAAGGAATAGACCATCTGATATAACGAGTGGATCGGCTATAGGTGCAATACTCATGAGCGTTAGTCGCACCGACTGTGCTAAGTACAGGGGTATTAACCTAACTCCAGTGGTGACAATTACTGATTTAAATTCTCATTCGTCACCTCACGGCGGAACAGGAGTTCCGGATTAGGGAAGAGCAACCATTGTTCCACGCAGGACAGAGCTGTGTAGACCACACGTTCGCCTTGCAGCAGGTGCTAAAGCAGCGCCACACGTACCGCAGGTCGCCAATAGATGTGTTTTTCGAGTACAAGAGTGAGCTCGATTCAGCCAATCGGTTCATTCTGTTCAAGATACTTGTACGGAGAGGTGTTCCCATGCAATATATGAACATTTTACGTGCCGTATACTCGAAAACCATAGGCCGCGTCCGGCGTGCGACGACTTATCGGATGTCTTTCCGACAACAAGTGGCGTTCGTCAGGGTTGTACCATTTCCCCAATTTTTATTTTGGTTGTGAAATCCATCATGGGGTGTTCTCTCGCGGAGCGTTAAGACGCAGGCGTTGAGGTGGTGGTGATGAAGGGCTTGTTGATCTTGATTATGCGGTTGATATTGTCCTATTGTTTGACGATGTTGGGGCGGCCTAGTCAACCCTGCGTAATCTCCCTATAGTGGTCCCATCATTTGGCATGCGCTTCGCATCTTCAAAGTGCACTGTTGTTACAAGAACATCACCCTCTTGATGACCCTTTGACCCTTGATGGCAAGTGACTCGAGGTAGTTGATAGATTAACTTACCTTGGCAGCTGCCTCAGCACCAATAGACGCACAAACACTGAAGCTACTCCACGTATTATTAAAGCTAGAGCTGCCTTGAATCTGCGATATCTGTGGTGTCAGCAAGGGGTTTCCATCGGTCTGAAAGGCTGTGTTTACAAGGCCACGATAATTGCCGTCCTACTCAATCGTAGTGAGATTTAGTGCCCTTAATCTAGTGTGGACACCGGGTGAGCAATGCTGAGCTCCGCCAGTTAACTTTTGACAAAATCCTTCTGGTGCCTCACTCTAGTGTTGCTTGAGCTCATGGGTCTCTCGCTAGCCTTAAGGATCACAAACCTTTCTTGTAGGCCGAAGGCGCGGTTTTGATCTTGCGTAGGGCACGGGCGACCCTCTCAGTATCCTTAGTCTACGTTCGGCTGGTGGTGGTTGCGCGGCGGCGAAGCGTCAGTACTGCGTACCGGCTAATTGCTGATGTTATTTTTGGGCTCAAAGAAAATTAACTCAGGACAAAAAAGCACAAAACTAATCGGGATGGAATGAAGCTTGTCAGCTCTATGGAAGATAAAGAAACGCAAGTACGACACTGACTGCGCGACTGCACCATGTATGCTAGCGTCGCCCACCACTGGTATGAACCATCCCGGACACCTATACACCAAGATGGCGTGCACTAGCCTGACAGTCTCTTGGTCACTTTCTTCATGCCTTTATGCCTAGTCACCGATTGGCCACCACTTGGTTTCGCCCAGCTTAGTGCAGCGACGGGGTGTAATGCACACGGAGGAAGTCGGCCAACAGGCATACGGGGCACATGGGCTAACCAACGTAAGTGATTAAGCTTAAGCAAATATTCGCGTGAGGCAGCAGAATGATCCTGGCCAAAAGCCAACCAGCGAACCTAAGCATTGCTCACCTAGTGTTCCCACCAGATGTTTGCAACACTCTGAAATCACAAGTGGTCAAACACCATCAGACGTTTAATGTTCAGTACGAACTAGCCAGGTGACCAGCCCAGGGCTCCGCATACTCTGAGATACCGCCGCTGGTTGTGCGTGATTGCTTAACCATCTTGGCTGCGATAAGACTGAGATTTATTCACAGTTACCTCTATTAGGAATGTATTCCCCGAACCACAACTTGGGGATGTGCTGGATATCGTACAGCTCCGGAACTCCGGGACCTGTTTCCGCAGAGTCGGACTAAACTGGAATAAGAGTGTTGCGGAGCTTAACTACGCGAGAAGAATTCTAAAACATAATTCCATATCGTTGGTTTTTTGCGTACTTCGGAAGTCTCCGAGGATCCGTTGGAGGCTACTTTTTGACAGAAGGTATAATAACGGATTTCGTGTGCCGTCCATCAATTTGTGTAGTCTGCGGAATAAGCTGGATGTAATTAAGGTGTTTAGCTCAGACTTGCCCAGACCTGATGGCCTTCGCCGAAACATAGCTGTTCTCATACATCATTAACTCGAAAGTGTTTATCGCCGGAAAACTATCTCGTGGGCCGGTGACGGCCTGATGCACTACCGAAAGACGGATCTCAATGCACGTTTAGTCGAAACCATCAGTAATAACGACATTAATTTCGGAGGCCCTGTTCATAACATATGCGGATCTCTTATACGGTGGCGTCTGAAGAGCTCTATTGGCTTCCGGATGATATTTGTTCGATTCGATCAGACTCACGGCGGGGACGCGTGCTGTTTAATCGTGGTGGATTTCAGTACCCCGACCTGGATCTACTTCTACTCCTTTGATGCCGTTTTATTCGAAACCGTCTCTGATTACAATGTCTTTCAATGTCACAATGCTTACTAGTATTTTCCAAAACCTGACCCCACACTTCCTTGATCTTGTGTTCTCCATAGCGCAGTCATATCCCAGATCCAACAGTTCTTCAACCCTCTGAAAAATGTGTTCATTGTGCTGCCAGGTTCCAGTGGACACGTCGTCTCGTGACTCACGGCCAATGTAGTTCGGGTCGGCATTTTTAGCGCGCCGATCCACTCCACTTGGAAACGACCAAAAACGCTACAGATTGGAGTATTTCAGAACGTATGCATCTTGACGATGCGTGGAACCGTTTACAATTCAGTTAAATGTCTTACCAGCACTCCTCGAAGTAGAAACGGTAATGAAAGTCATCATCAGTACTCCGGGAAGCAGTACTGACGCTTCACCGCTGCGCAACTAACACCGGTCGAAGATGAGCTGAGGATACTGCGTGGGTCATCCGGTCCCTACGCAGGCTCGAACCCACGCTCTCGGATTACAAGGCAGGTTTGCAATCCTTAGGGCTACGGGCTGGCTCTCGACTTGGACGTCAAGATTTGGCTTCCAACTTTCTCACAGTCCCTTTCCTTATTTTCTTGATTTGTGGTAACTTGTTGCTTTTCTGCACAGTGTTTTATTGGCAGTCTCTAGCTATACATGTTTATTAATTGAGTTGTGCTCCTACTGCCAGGCTTCGGTGAACTGACGCACTTTTTAGTATCCTGATATTTTCCATTTGAAGTTGCTGTTTTTTCATCATCCACATGCAACAACACTATTGAGTTTTGATAATATCGGCAGATGGCCAGGCTCTGATCGTGTGGCCCCTTGTTTCCTTTTAGAAAGCAACCTGATGCCACAATTTCCTGCTGCCTCCATGAAGGCTGGTCTGCTTCTGCTATACACTAAGGCCCACCACCGCAGTCCGTGTAGGTTCAGGGGAACTCGACTCTGGTAGCGCCACCGGATTTTTCTGAGCTAAACACTTATCACCAGTACAAACTATTCGGCCTCCGCAACGACATACAGTTTTAACCTTAGTTTACGCCGTATCGTGCGCACAGCGAATTTTTTGGCTTTACCTTCCAGGGTCGTCACTTTGTCTCCTAGTGCAGAAGGAATAGTTCACTTTAGACAACTACTCTTTCTCAGCTCTCTGTGAGTGATTCTTTTTATCTCATTTCCGAGTATGCCATGTAAACATCTATACTAACTGCCCGCCTGGCTTTTATCTTACATGTGACTGCGTCCAAAACCTGATCACTACTTTTCCAGATATCCACAAGAAAGTACTGCGTCCTCTTCAAATAAGTAACCTTATCGTCACTTATGTTTGTAAAAGATTTTCCGAGTGCTTTACGTCGCGGTCTCTACTCCGGTCGACACACGAACACCGTCGGTTGGAGATCCCCTTACGGAGCCACTGCCGCCTGTCCACCGCGATGTACCCCTGACTAGAACTTATGCAACGGTGGTGAAAGGAAACGCTACACTTGCATCCAATAACCCGAGACCAGTAGCACGTGAGGCTAAGTCAAACCCTTCATCGGGAAGAAAACAGAAACAGAGACCGAAACCGTTGTCCTCGTAATCTCTGACGGATTTAGTTTTCAACAGAGTCGACCAGCTCATAAAGCTGCAAAAGACACCCCGGCTCCCCGTGGTTCTCAGACCGCTGAGGACAACAAGGCACCTTCTCGCGACCGCTGCCTCATCTTGGGATCTGGAGCGCCTCTTAGAATCAGTCAAAAAGTACGGAAGATGCAAGGATTACTTAATTGTGGGGGACTTCAGTGTTTCCCATACTGAGTAGGACCTGCTCCATTATGACTTCCCCTCAGTATTTTTCCGCTGCTCTCATCGAAGTCGTTCTCGACTACAACTTAGTTCAGCATGTCATGATGCCTACCAGAATCCTTGCTGGCCAAACTCCCCATGACCTTGATCTCGTGTTCTCCCCGTTACAGACAGATGTCGTGGACCTGATTATTCTTCAACCCCCGTCAAGACGAGACTGGACGTTAACGTGGTGTGACAGCGTACCTCATCGACCGATTGAGCTGTACTATGTGGGGCCATTGGGACTCTTAAGAGAGCTACTCCTACCAGGTTGGTCAGTGGTCAGAGGTCAGCTGAACTCAATCTCCTGGTCCCCCAAATTGGAGGTTTGAAATGGGATGCCATCCATTCCTGTAAAACCGAATAGTTGCTACTTCCGCTGCCTTGCGGACAGACATTTGAGCCAAAGGCTTTGGTTGGGGACCCTAACCATTCTCCGGTCTAAGTCTGGACGTCCTGGCAGTATCTCATCCCACGTACAACCACGACTTCTTCAAACTTCAGCCATATTCTGCATCGGCCGTCACCCAGCTCATCGACCGTCTCTTTATCTGCTGCATACAGCAAGTCGAATGAGTGGAAACTACTTGCTACTGCTGGCGACTCCCTTCTTTCCTTTCCGACCGTTTCTCTTACTCCCCTCCCAACCCCATTAGTAGCCTTCCTCCTATGTTTCCCAGTTTAATTGAGGGTAACCGCAATGTCACTGGGGTCATACTACCCGTGTTTGACGTTCGCATTCGAAGGTCAACTGGCTGCACTCGCATGTACATTGGACACCCTGGGTATTGACGTGTGTGATGTGTCCGAAATTAGGGTCAATGACCATCTCGGGGTTGTTGAATGAACTGCACGCAGCTTGTCCTCTCACCATTGGTCACACGCATCCGGAGACGCTGCTGCGGAAACCACTGGTCAACCTGGAGTTTTCATTGTTCTCAGCTCCAAGGCCGAGTCATCCTTGGTTGATTGAATTACCGTGAGCATCCGTTTATGTGCAGTCCGTTTGATGACATCAACTAAGCTCGATTGACGGACTAGCACTAGACGCTGTTTGTGGTTTCCGCTTATTTCCCACCGACTGCAGCCCTGATGCTGCAACGGACGCTTTCTACCACGAGCTGAACACGCTACTACACCGTGTTACCAGTTCTGATCTCATAGTTCTTGCCGGGGATATGAATGCGCAAGTAGGTCCTCTGAACTCTTCAGAAGCTTTACTAGGTGGTAATTATGTACTTAACTCCGAACGAATGGACAACGGTGAGTATCTGTTACAGCTGTGTTTGGAGCATCAGCTGTTTCCTAGTAGTACCGCTTTTAGTCATAGTGGGCGACGAAGTGCTACTTGGCTGGCTTGCCGAACTACCTCCTCGTGGTGCCAGCTGGGTGGTTCGGGTGTACCCCGTTCCAGCAAAGTGTTCGGCGACAATGTTCCACTTCGGTTGGACATTGTATTCCAGCAGGTGTGCTGACTTCATGGGGAGTATTGGGCCCCCGTTTGGTACTCTACCAAACAAAGACGCATGAACTGAACATTCAGTCAACGCCTCCCAATGGGCGCGATTCCCTAAATTCGCCCCGCTGCCTTGCGGGTAGGTTATTTAGCCAAAGGCTCCGGGTGGAGTCCCCTAAGTCAACTCCCTACTTCGGCTTGGGCAACCGGGTAGTATCACGCCCTCTCACAAAACCATGGACTGTATTACAACGTGCTCATCCGCTACTGTCTCTGCTAGTCACTTTCACGCTACTTCATCACACGCCAATTGTTTGTTTGCTAACAATCCTCACTTTCCGTTACCCGATTCATGTGTTCAACAATCTGGCTGCGATTCCGGTTGCGCCGCAGACCAAGGAACTCAACCTATGGCTCTCCTTAGTTCCCGATCCTCGTTCCGTCTGGCGTGCTTCAACGTCCGGACACTCATGCAGATTGGACAGCAAGCCGGTCTAGCGCGCACTCTAGATTCCCTTGACATTGATGTCTGCTGCCTTTCAGAAACCCGATTGCATGATCCCAGCACTGTATTCACATTGACCTCCCCCACTGACCACGAAGCCAGATATTACCTGCGTCTTTCTGGAGATCCAGAAGCAGCCTCGGCGGGTTTGGCTGGTGTAGGTATAGCACTGAGTGGCAAGGCCGAGGCGGCACTACTGGACTGGTTCCCTATTAATAGCCGACTATGTGCAGTTCGGCTTCGGGGTTCATGTAGAATCAACAGACACCGCGACGAGCGACACAACTTGTTTGTGATCTCCGTGTACGCTCCAACTGACTGCAGTGGCGACTCGGTCAAGGACGAATTCTACCGGGATCTACAACAGCTCTTGACTAATGCTAAAAAGTCGGATGTCGTTATCCTTGCTGGGGATTTTAATGCACGGGTTGGCCGCCTGTTACCATACGAACGCCACCTTGGTGGTCATCACTCGCTCGATGAGAACCACTCTGATAACGGAGAGAGGCTTCTCACATTGTGCGAAGACAATCGTCTGTTTCTTTCGAGCACTAACTTCAGGCGTACGAAGAAGCGTTCCGCAACGTGGCGTCCCCCTTCTTCAACACAACCGTGGTCTCAAATTGATCACATTGCAATTAGCTACAGATGGCGCGGCAGCGTACTGGACTGCAGGTCCTTTTGGTCCACCTTCGTTGACTCAGATCATGCTCTGGTCTGCGCGAAAATCTGTATGTGTTTTGGAGGATCCCGAAACACGAAGCACCGCAAGATTGATGTAAACAGATTAACTGATTCCTCTGTCCAGGCAAGCTATCAGTCTTCACTGGCATATGCACTCAGTTGCACACCACCGCAAGAAGTGGAACAACACTGGACTTGTATACGGAAGGCAATGACCGTTTCCGGCCAGTCATGCTGCGGCCTAACTCGACGACCCTTGAAGGCTTGGATCTCTGCTCGTTCTCTGGAGCTGTTCGAACGCCGCAAAGATATCCTTGCGGCATCAGATTGCAACGAGCGGCGTCGTTCTGCCAACCGACTGCTCAAGCAAAGCCTACGCAAGGATCGCGAGGCATGGTGGTCGGAGCGTGCTTTAGAGATGGAGACCGCTTCCCTCTCTGGCGACACTCGCAAGCTTTTCCAACTCATTCGGTCCACTGGCCTCAGGAAGCCTGGTGTCAGTGAGGTCATTTGTGAGGTGGATGAGTCTCCGATCACCAACCAACAGAGGCGTATGGACCGCTGGGCCGAGCACTTTCACTCGCAGTTCAACTGGCCTCCACCATCCATCAGTACATGCAGTACACGTTGTTGTCCACCCTGGCTCGTCCCTCCGAATCCACCCAGCGAAGCGGAAGTCTGCCTCAAGATTCGACGCTTGAAGCGCTTCAAGGCTGCCGGCTTAGACGGACTTAATCCGGAACTATTCAAGTACGGCGGTGTGGCGATCATTAACCAACTGACCTCGCTGTTCGCAAAAATTTGGCATGAAGAGAAAGTGCCTTCCACTTGGGACGAATCAGTCATTATCCCGATTTTCAAGAAAGGCGCTCGCACTTCATGTGCAAATCATCGCGGGATTAGTCTTATTTCGGTTGCCTCTAAGCTATTGGCATCCATTCTGCTTCGTAGGCTATCCCCAGTACGTGAATCATACTACCGTGAAGAACAAGCTGGTTTCCGTCCAGGCCGCGGATGCGTGGATCAAATCTTCACGCTTCGCCAGCTCCTCGAACATCGTCACATTTATCACAGGCCCACTATCGTTGCATACTTAGACTGACTCCGTTGATCGACCTGCCTTATGGCGTTGCTTACTAAAGAACGGGGTGCCAGACAAATATACCGCCATCTTACGAGCACTTTATCTTCATACATCCGGCAGAGTGAGGGTCTATGGCAAGCTTTCCTCGCCATTCACTGTCAATAGTGGTGTGCGACAGGGCTGCCCTATGTCCCCATTCTTGTTCAACTTTGCAATCGAAGACGTTCTGTCGAATGCTCTAGAAGGTTTCCAACAGTTTGGCTTAGAGCTTCTACCGGGTGAGCGCGCGACCGACTTAGATTATGCTGATAATATCGCCTTACTTGGTGACGATCCTCAGAGTATGCAACTCATTCTGGATCGTTTGGCGGTTGAAGCATCTAAGTATGGCATGAGCTTCGCCCCACCGAAGTGTAAAGTACTGCTCAAGGATTGGCTATCACCTGCTCCCGTACTCACTCTCGAAGGTGCATAACTTGAACAGGTAGATAGTTTCGTCTACCATGGGAGCTGTGTTTCTGCTGACGGTACTATCAACAAAGAAGTTTCTCTTCGTATCGCTAAAGCTCGATCAGCATTTGTCAATCTGAGGCACTTGTGGCGTCGTCGTGACGTCTCATTCTCACTAAAGAGGCGCGTTTACAGCGCATCAGTTCGTTCAGTATTGTTGTATGGGTGCGAGTCCTGGCCGATTCGCGTGGAAGACATGCGTCGTCTTTCTGCGTTCGATAACGGTTGCTTAAGGAGGTTCGCTCGTGTTTGGTGGCAACATCGAGTTAATAATAATGACGTCCGACGTCGCATCTTGGGGAATGCGAGTATTCCCTTCAACAAACTGGTTTTGTTGCGCCAGTTGAGATGGCTCGGTCACGTCCTACGCATGGCACCTGAGCGTCTACCGCGTCGCGCTCTATTCGCTCGTCAAGGACCTGGCTGGAAGTGAAAGAAGTGTGTCAGCTTATACGCCGTAACGGCGCTTCGCTGCCGCGCGACCACCACCAGTCGCGCGCGGGCTGAGTATACCGCGAGGACGCCCACCCCTACGCGGATTCGAACCGGTGACCTTATGGTTGGAAAGCAAACGTGCCAACCACTCGGCCACCGGCCGACGGACCTGGCTGGAGGCGACCGCGTGGTGGTCAGTCTTCTACATGGCGGCAACACATGAAATCGCTGACGTCGTGTCTAGCCGCTGTTGGATCCGTACGTCTTCCAGGATGGGGACCCAAAGATGAGGAGTGTCAATGGCTTAACACACTAGAAGACATGGCCCGCAACCGGAATCAATGGAAGAATTGTGTACAGTATTGTATTGATTCACGTGTTTAATACTACAAACATTAAACCGACAAAAAAGAGCAAAAAACGGCGTGTGAAAACAAACAAAAAATGTTTTGTTCTACTTTTTGTCAAAATGTTCTATTCTTCCTGCGGCATATTAGTTGAAGTGTGTTACTCATCTTCAACTAGCATGCCACGGTGATTATGACGCGATGATTCTTGCTTATCCCCTAATCTCCATGGTTTTATTCTGGCTCTATGTCTAGTTGATAGACTGTTGAGGATACATACATACATACATAGTTGACCAGCGACTGACCCAAATAGATCACGTTGCCATAAGTTACCGGTGACGTGGTTCCATGCTGGATTGCCGCTCGTTCTGGAATACCTGCCTCGACTCTGATCATACCTTGGTACGCTGTTTTTTTCCATTACCTTAACCGGATGGCATACCAAGCAACTTCCTCCATTGAAATTTGAAAAGTTATCTCAGCGCTCGGTCAGGTAAGCCTATCAGAATGCGCTCCGTACCGAGCTTTTGCTCTGTTGTTCTAATGACATTTAGCTTCAATGAAATAGGATCTCGGCCGCCATGCAGCATGCAGGAGCCTCTGCTTGCGGCACTATCAATCGCCACCTCATATCCGAGTGGTCGGTGAACTTGTTGGAATCCAGAAGAAAACTCCCGCCTGGCTCTGAGCACAATGTGACCAGACGGACTGTTAGTCGTGAACTATAGCGGAGACTGCGTGCTGACAAGTAAACTTGGTGTACCACTCGGGCTGTAGAAATGGAGGAGGCAGGAGCAGTAGGCAATTACCGCAAGCTTTTCCAGCTGGTCCGCGCCATTGGTATCAAAAAACCAGGCGTCATTGAGACCATCAGAGACAGCGCTGGTGCCCCGACTCACAATAAGTAGCGCCGTATGGCTCATTGGGCAGAGCACTTCCAAGGGCAGTACAGTTGTCCTCCTGTTTCCTTACCTCTTTCTACTCAGGTGTTGCAGGCTGAGCCATGGCCAGTTAGTTTATATATGCCCGGTCAGAGTCAGGCTCAGTCAACTCTTAGTAATCTCTATAGTGGTCCCATCAACTGGCATGCGCTTCGCACCTTCAAAGTGCACTGTTGTTACAAGTACAACACCCAATTGATGACATCTAGACCCTTCATGACGAGGAACTCGAGGTGGTGGATCACTTCACCTACTTTGGTAGCTGTATCAGCAACGACGGGCGCATAGTAACTGAAGTCAGTTCACGTTTTGCATAAGCCAGAGCTGCCTTCTTGATTCTTTGACATCTGTGACGTCAGAACGTGGTTTCCCTCCGTCTCTAACGCCGTATATACAAGGCCACAGTGAGGGCTATCCATCGCAATGAGGCTGGACCTTACCGTGGTGCGATGGTTTGTGTGCCTCAGTGATCCATTGAGCTATGCTGGGTAGGGCTTTTGCACCTTCAGAATCACTCATACCAGATTGGTCAATGGTTAGAGGCCAGACAAACTCCACCTCCTGGTCCTCTAGGTTGGGGGTTGGAATGAGGGTGGCACTTTATTCCTTAAAACGGACTCCTTGTAACCCAACGCCAAACCCGCTGTCTTGCGGTAATGTTTTTGAACCAAAGGCTTTGATTGAGAACCCTAATCGTTCTCGTGTCTAGGCCTGGGCAACCTGACAGTATCTTGCCCACGCAATACAATGAATCTCTTCAAACAAATTTCCAATGCTCTGGCCACCGCAGAGGATAATCAACGGTGCCCTATCTGTTGCATCGAGCAGGGTGGGCAGGGGTTTGGATGCTACTGCTCAAGCCTTCCCATCTTATTATTCCCCCTCTTACGCTTTTTCACCATCGTCGTCCCCTTCCAACTTAACTTTTATCCCCCTGTTTTCAACCCCCGATTCTTGGCCCTCCTCCAACATGCTTTGTTAGGCATTTATCTTCTAATTTCAACTCACATGCTAACCCGGAGCGTCACTCCTGTCCTGTCGACAAGCCCATGTCCAACCAAGTGGTCCAATCCAGTTCATCGGCTTCCATTTGGAGCCCTTGATCCTCCTTCAGATTGGCAGGCCTCAATGTACAGACATTGTTATAGATCAGTCAACAGGCGACACTTGCCCGAACATTGGAGACCCTCTCCATCGATATCTGCTGCTTATCGGAGACCCGCCTGCAAGACTGGAACTCTGTGCTCTCTCTGCGATCCTTTTTAGGTGACACCAGCAGTATTTTCTCATTGCGCCTATCCGGTGACGATGCAGCTTCGAGCACCGGCCGAGCTGGTGTTGATATTGCCCTGAGTCCCCAGGCTGAAGCTGCTCTGGTTGATTGGACCCCAATGAGTAGCCGGATGTGTACGGTCCGATTGGCTAGCTCGTTCAAAGCTTCGAAGTCGCGCGGGACTAATAGGTGTCTATTCATCATCGCTGCCTACGCGCCCACAAACTGTAGCGATGATTCGGTAAAGAACTACTTCTACCGCCAACTGACCGAGCTCCTTCGCCTCAGAAGAAGCTCGGACACTGTGATGCTGGCTGAGGATCTGAACGCACAAGTTAGAACGTTGTCCACCGATGAAATGCATCTGGACGGCTAGCACGGTGTAGGCTCCCGTAATGATAACGGTGAGCGGTTACTTCATTTGTGTGAAGATGCTCGCTTATTTCTTGCGAGCACTGAGTTCCGACACAGCACCCGCCGGAGGGTAACTTGGCGCCTACCAGCCTTGAACCAACTATGGACGCAAATCGATCACATTGCGATAACTTACCGCTGGAGAGTCTGCATCCAGAACTGTCGCTTGATTTGGAGCACATGTTTGGACACCGATCATACACTTGTATGTGCTGACGTGCGGATGCGTTTTGGCGGACTCCTACGACTACGTTGTGAGCGCATTGACACCAGCCAACTGACGAACTTAGCTGTTTTGAATACCTATCAGAGTACGCTGACATGCGAGTTGAGTAAGCGCTCACTGGAGAAAATTGATGGTCACTGGTCGCATGTTCACCAGACCTTAATAGCAGCAGGCAAATCCTCATGTGGTAAGTCTAATAGCCAACATGGACATTGGGTCTCTTGGTAGTCTCTGGAACTTATCGATGCTCGCCGGCATATTAAGGCTGGAAGCGAACACAATGAGACTCGCAAAGAGCTCCGGGCAAGACTCCGTGCTAGCCTGAAGATAGACCACGAATCTTGGTGGTCTCTTCAAGCGTCAGAGATGGAAGTGGCTGCTGCCCTTGGTAATCATCGACAGTTATTCCGTCTGGTACGGGAAACGGGCAGCAGGAGACTTGGTGTTAATGAAACTATACGTGACGAGAGTGGATAGCCTATTCACAATTTGTCAAAACGTTTGGAGCGTTGGGCTGAGCATTTTGAAAACCAATTTAATCGGCTAGAATTGTTCGATTCTTCGCCGGCCAGTGATCGCGCTGCTCCGTATGCTCTCTTTAGATCTACCCTCTCGCTCGGGCGTCAAACGTGAGATCGGACTTTTGAAGTTGAACAAAGCCGTGGGATCAAATGAACTCCATCTAGCCCTCTTCAAATTCGGAGGCTCTGCTCTTGTTGGTAATTTACGTGAATTACTAGTGAAACTGTGGGAGCAGGAGACTGTCCCAACCGACTGGGGCCACTCCGTTATTGTTCTCATCTTCAAAGGAGGCTCGCGTTCAGAATGCGGCAACCATAGGGTAATCAGTCTGATCCCAATCGCCTCCAAATTACTTGCCTCCATAATTCTTCACCCACTGACTGGCGCTCGTAAAAGCCAAATTCGTGAGGAGCAAGCCGGGTTTCGTCGAGGTCGTGGCTGCATTGACCACACCTTCACCTTGCGTCAGTTGTTGAAGCACCGTCACACATATTGGCGGCCCACGGTAGTTGTGTTCCTCGACATCAAAGGTGCCTTCGATTCGGTGGATAGACGTGCACTTTGGAATTTTCTACTCAGGTGATGTGTACCCGAGAAATATGTAAATATTATGCGAGCATTATACGCGCGTAGCACTTGCAGAGTGACGACTTAAGGCAAGCTGTCGCTACCGTTCAGTATCTCCAGCGGTGTGAGACAAGGATGCCCGCAGTCACCTTTCCTCTTCCACTTCGAATTCATGGAGATTGCATTTATAGGACATGACTTGGAGGGTGTGGATCTGCTCCCAGGAGAACGACTTCTTGACTTGGAGTATGCAGCCGACATTGCCCTCATCTGTAACAGGTCCCAAACGTGACAAGCCGCGCTGGACAGATTAACACTGGCTGTCAGCCGCTTCGGGCTTTGCTTTGCACTATCGAAATGCAAAGTGTTCCTACAGGATTGGCATCGATCACCTTCTGCGCTGACCCTTGGTGTGGATCAGCTAGAAGTCGTTCGGAAATTTAACTACCTTGGAAGTTGTATCAGCGCAAGTGGGATTGAAGATGAGATCACGAACCGTATATCAGATCCTCGAAGTGCTTTTGCTAACCTTCGGCACCTATGGCGGCGGCGCGACATTACTCTGTTTATCTTGAGGGTAGAGTCTACAATGCAGCGGTACTTTCGACCTCACTGTACGGTCGCGAAACCTGGCCCCTTAGATCAGCGGACGTGAAGAGTCTAGTTACATTCAATCATCGGTGCCTTCGCAGTTTGGCTCACATCTGGTGGGAACACCGCGTGAGTAACGAGCGTGTTCGACGCCTTGTTTACAGCACAGGAAAAGGGACTGAACCGCTTAGCAACGTCATTTCACGCACCAGGCTCCGATGGTTGGGCCACGTGTTGCGCATGCCAGCCCACCGGCTTCCGCGACATGCGTTATTTTCTCACCGGGGATGGGGATGGAAGAAGAGGAGGGGTGGCCAAGCGATGACTTGGTCTAGAGGAATGAAGGTCCGTAGCTGGCCTCGGTTGGAGCTTCACCGTTTCCTGGTTGGGGTCCAAAAGACAATGAACACGTTGGGCTAGATACACTTGCTGACTTGGCAAGGAGGCGACCTCATTGGCGTTCCTGTTGTGAGTTTCTTTGTCCAACCCCATCCTTTTTAGCCTTCCCCTCCAACCACGATCTCATTTCGTAGCGCAAAATAATTTTACATAATAATTTTTCTTTTTGCCTAGTAGCCGGCTGGTAGCTGACCGGAACGATGCCTATCCGTTGCTGGTAGGTCAGCTGGCATGCAACTGTTGTATTTATTTTCCTTTCCCTTTATGTATTGCGGCACAGTAGCTGAGGTGTTTCCCACCTCCAGCTGACGTGTGTAATGATGATGATGAGGGCTGTCCTACTCTATCGAAGCGAGACTTGGCATCTCTGATCTGAGGACCTGTGACACTTTCGAGACTTTGATCATCTTTGTCTGTAAAGGGTTGCTGGTGTTGAATGTCGCCAGTTTGTCCGCAACGAAGATTTGCGTAAGCGAGTACTAGACAGTGATAACCAGGCTAGTTCCTTGGAACAACAGATGGTACTGAATATTTTGCGTTGGCTTGGGCATGTGCTACATATGCTCGGTCACCGCTTACCGAGGAGGTCCTTGTTTTGTTTGCCGTATATAAGTT
Organism: Dicrocoelium dendriticum; assembly: GCA_944474145.2. Classification (NCBI taxonomy): domain Eukaryota; kingdom Metazoa; phylum Platyhelminthes; class Trematoda; order Plagiorchiida; family Dicrocoeliidae; genus Dicrocoelium; species Dicrocoelium dendriticum. The sequence continues at coordinate 26,167,761 of OX104060.1, read as the reverse complement.
AGCGCAAAAGCCGAGGTGGGCGAAAAATCAACTTGGCGGTGGGGAATGAAGTCACTGAGGAGCCAACTCGGTGCCGTCGGTCCGTTTCGCTTTCCAGGCTGGGGTCCACGTGACCCGCCATGTGCTTGAGAACTTACCCTACATGGCTCGCAGTCGACACCAGCGGCTTGTCCGCTGTCGTCTTCAAGTCGGATTGCTTGTTTAATGTGTGAGTTATCTGCTGGGGAATGGCTATTCACGATGCGGGGCAGTGAAATCCGCAAGGAAGCTGTCTTGCTGATGCCGCATTATCTGCGCCTTAACCAGCTGTTTGTGATGGTAGATTCTTTACAAGGTGTAGGCGCCTTGATTCCGAGTGTTTGTTTAGGGTATTAGGGTTTTACCGTAGGTCACCCTTCTCTCTCTCTTATTGTTCTTCCTTCCGTCGGTATCCGTGGTTGTACGGCGGTGAAGCATCTGTTCCAGTGGCTGATGTACTGCTGTTGGTGTTGATGATTCTTCAGCCTAGCGGCAAACGCGACCATTGTACCCTCTCATTACAGGAGACTCGACGCCTCACTGTTCATAACCAAGGCAGTCGCTGTCGGAATTTCTGACACGTCGATCGTAACCGTCTGCTGACTGCTGCAAGCGTTACCGATTGTACTATCTCTGATGGCTTGGACTTGGATGCGGCGTGGATCTCTTTGTTCATCAAAATGATATCACTGCTTGTGATAGTCGTTCCACTCACAAAATATGCCTTCTATCAGTTGATCGTGAATTGTGATCCCTGATGAACAAGAGACGGAAGTCATGGGATCGTTTCTGGGTTACCCCGTTGGACCATGACTACTTAAGCTAGAAAGCAATTGGAAATCTCTATATTACACATAACTCTGCAATATCTTTTTGGCTGTACGATCCAGAGCAACTTCAAACTGCTCTTCTACCTGCAGAAATGTACCAAACCTGTTAGTGGTATTACCGCTTTGTATTCCACTGACCAAGTTGTCTTACTTCACGAAGACTCCGCGAAGCTAGTCTCTTAGCCGGGCATTATTCGTCTGACTACTTGGGCAAAATACCGTTGTCCAATGATGATGTACCCAGGTTACCCTCTCTTCTGGAGCACGTAGATATCATTGTCGATAATGTCGAGAAGCTTCTTCTTCAGCTTGACCCGAATTCTTCTTTAGGTCCTAATGGGTTGAAGCCCTTGTTCTTCGGAACTGTGGCTGGTCACATTGCTACACCTGTCTGCAGAGTCTTTCGTCGCTCATTAGTAGCTGGACGCCTCTCGGTTGCCTATAAAGTGGGAATGGTCGAACCGATATACAAAGGACGAGATTGTCAAGATTCTGCGAGTTATCGACTCATCTGCTTAACCTCATTAATATGCAAACTTCTGGAGCGGATTCCCAGACGAGCTCTGCAGATCCATCTAGACGCTCTGGACGTTATCTCTGGCGCTTAGCATGCATTTCAGAGAGCGCCGTCGTGTATCACAAATTTGCTTGTTGCCAGAGACAAGTGCGTGAATTCATTGGACACTGCCAAACATCTTGCTGTTGTTTTGTGGACTTCAGCAGGGCGTTTGACAAGGTCCTGCACCAACAGCTCCGTTGTAAACTCCGAGGAATTGGTGTATCTGGGATCTTTCTCTTTTGGATCTCTGATTTCCTATGTGATTGCACCATGCGAGTGAAGGTGAATGATACGTCTTCCGTCCCATCTCTTATGACCAGTCGGGTTCCACAAGGGTCACTCCCTGGGTCTGAAGTCTTCAAAATCATCAACGACCCTCCCAACACGCTTCAGATGGATTTTTTAATCTATGCGGATTACCTGAAGCTATGGAGGTATCCAGCCTGAATGATGCCGACACTACGTCGGTCGAGCTAGTACATGAATAGTTAGCCAAGTGGCAAATGCCATTGAATCGCGACAAATGCCCCGTTTCTTTAATTGGCGCTTCTGAACCGCTCGGGGTCTATCATATTGATGGGTTCATGCTCAAAAATGTTTTTCAGGTGTGGGCCCTTAGCATACTTCTGTCCCCTGACCTAAGACCAACTCTGGACACCTTGAAGATGGTCGCCTCTGCCAGCAAAATGTTCCACACTATACGAACAGCCTTCTCCCAAGTGGCGCCAAAGATTTTCATGCTTCTATTTGCCTTTCACCTGGGGCCGATTCTCGAGTACGGGTTGCTTGCTGCCTATCTTCTCACGAAGCCTGAATGCAGCTCGTAATGAGGTTTGAGCAAACGGCCGAAGCAGTTCGGCCTGATAGGCTAACCGCGGGTCATGGAACACAGCAGATTCGCCCGAGCGAAGAAACCTCACGCGACTGGACGGTGACCACTCACGTGAAAGAAAAGCAATACTGTAGCGCGGCAAACACACCAATAGCACGTTACGCGTATCGAAAAGCCGAAAGAACAGATTTGCCAGCTAAACGATGGGTAAGCACTGACGACCCAAAATCGCGATTAACGGCACACTGTCCGCGTACCAGCCGAAAAACGACGACCAATCTGGTACCAGTGACAGAACACAGGCGACATCGAAACGCAGTCTAGCGATAGAGTGGATGATGGTGCAACCACGAGCCACTAAAACAGAAAGACAACGCAACCAATTAAGCTAACCAGATGATAGGCTATCCAGTGCAATAATGCGAAAGAAAATAGTGTATTTTTTCGATAAATATGCGAAGCCTCTGGCAATAAACGATTCTGCTGACCGCCACCGAGGCTTGGTTTTTGATTGCCGTCTCGTCCTGATTGATAAGATTCAGCGATGCGGGTCGAAAGGTGTCCTGGAGTTACGTAATCTCCATTGTATCTTCGGCTTCAGCGGATGAACCTGTTCTCTCTGGATTACCGTCGCCGCCTTGAAGATCTTATTTTCATACGAGATATTCTAAGTGGGGAGTTAAGAGCTGAGCTTTAAGCGTTCTTTTGACTGAACTCTGAAGACCTGACTCGTGTGCATAGCTGGGAACTGTTTAAACCGCGGAGGCTTCTATTAAATACCAAACTTGCTCTAACTACTCGTGTGGTAAACGACTGACCAGCAAGTCGTCAGTGCGCACAAAGAGGAAAGTTTCAAACGACTATTGGATTTTTATCTGACGAGTATGCCGGGTTTTTGTTTTTTTCCTATGAAAGTACAACGCTCCCCTATGGAATCCCGTTTCTAAACGAATCGAGGCATCCGCACCATGATCTGGATGTGATGGAGCTGACAAAGCGTCTTCCTTCTGTACTCTACAATCCAATGATTCCAATGAAGAATTTCGCTTCGGTTGCCCATTATGGCCCTTTCTACCAAACACGTTACGGATGCATTTGCAGTCCGCGCCAGATGCCCAACTTTCGCTTATCTATTCTGCTCGCTTCTCGTTTTCAGGTTCCTTTCGTAGCCATACCTCCATTTCCTATGACAATGGACACAGGCAATCAAATCCCGCTGCATTGGCATATTGTGCTGGACTTCGCGCCATCCACCGCCGGACATCAATTGTCATCTCTAATTTTTATGAATCTTACGATGCCCAGGTAACAACGTAACATCGATTCTTTTCAGTGTTGGAGTCACTTATACCTCGCCATCCAGCAACTGATTAAGCAACCTCATGTTCTGTAGAATTGAAGACTGGTAGCTCAGGTTGTTCAGGTGGCAGTTGAACTGTTCGCTGAGCTTGGCAATTTGGTTGCAGATGTTTCCTCACCAATCGAGGTGACATTATCAGCGCGTAGTTGAGTGGCGTGCAGTAACGTAGGAGAGCGTAGAGGAGCCTCGTTGAGAGTGCCGATGCTCTTCTACGCTCTCCTACGCTACTGCACGCCATTCAACTACGTACTGATGATGTCACCTCGATTGGTGACGAAACATTGGCAACTAAATTGCCAAGCTCAGCGAACAGTTCAACTGCCTTCTTCATGTTCCTTCGTCATTGTCATAAACCGCATAGTGCTTCACCAATGACCCTCATTCGGTGGAAGAGAATTATGTTGCGGCATCCATCAGTCGGATCTCTGCACTCAGGCGCCACATATTTCTCGGCGGTTTTCTTTCCACAAGTCCTGCACAAACTAAAACTGGGAATTGCCTCTCCATTCGATCCTTCTCGTTAACATATTTAAACTCTAGTTAACTCCGTTTGCTGTTATTATGTGACCTTGTTTTGCGTCTTGGTCTCATATGTACCACTGAGTTCGGTTTATACTTGCTGCGTCTAACCGCTCCTTGTGTAATCACTGTTGAACGTTTGCTTTTCCCTATTTCAGTTAATTGGATTTATTTGTGCTTTTACTAAGAACGGTGCGCGTCACATCTTCCTCCGATTCCGTTTCAACTTTCGTCTTTTTTGCCTCCGCCATGGACACAGAGAAGCTGCTGTGGGCTGTGAAGAATGGTGATATACAGAGCTTCCAGGATCTATCCTTGAATGTTCGGTCACCATATATACATAATTCACTTTCAAGCTTAAAGATTTGAGCAGTATATCAGCCAATGGCCGTAGTCTCCTGCATCACGCGGCGGATTATGGACAACCAGAAATCTGTGAATATCTTTTATCAAAAGGAGCCGACCTTAATGTACGTCAAACATTCTTAGCCACCCAATTTTCCTTAGAGCGTTGATAAGTATGGCGTCACACCCTTACTAGCAGCAATTTATGAAGATCATGTTGCTTGCGTCCGGGTGCTTCTAGAGAAGGTGAGATGATGGCTTTTAACATTGTATTTTCAGGGTGCTCAGTTTGTTAAGACTCCAGCCGTTTCTTCTTATATGGAGGTCGCAGGATCCCAAGAATTGAGAGATCTACTCCGAAAATATGGTGCTGTGTAGTGTTCCCTGACAAGATAACGTCCAGCTGCATTTCTTTGATTTTATCATTTTAGCTGTCAGGCTTCCCATGTGCCTTAAATATAATTTCCTTTGCTCAATAACTGTTCTATTTTACTCAGTAACTTCGCATTGCGCGCTTCACAACTATTTTCTGTTATCATCCGTTTCTAAGGTACTGTTTGCCGTTTGTTGATCTGCCTAGCTTACAGTTGTGATGTCCGAGCTGCATGGGATTATCATTGTCCGGCTAGAAACCCCTTTCGCTATGTACGACTTCAGGCTTAAGTGTCCTCATTTCTCCACACTGCATGTTCTGGGGAATCTACGCGGTCCAACTGGAACCTGCCTATTAACGATGTTATTTTTCGTGTGAAAATTAGCCACAACCGCGACTATACACTTTGAGTGCTATTCAGGTTTGGCTTTTTATGCTTTCAGTCGATGCGGTTTTGTTTTACTCGAGAGTTCTGTTCCCTTAGACTGGTCACATGGCGACTTCGAATCGTTTCTTTCGGCTTTTTACTACGATGGGCGCCTATCGCAAGTGAACATGCCATTCAACATTCAGTTGGGTTTCTGTTACTGACTTGTTACTTCTCTTTTTGTGGTCGTACTGATACCTCAATCGTCGATTTTCCAGGTTCATTCAGGCCGATGAAGTCTACACCTGTCTAACGCCACCACCTTACCAGTTGCCCTGTTTTTGTACCACCGGTTCTCAAACCTTTCGGCCTGTGTACCCCTTTTTAGTGGAACCTCGCACAGCGGACTCTGTGATAACTACAGGACTAGGCTTTAATAATATAAGGCATCAGCAGTACGCCGTTACGCAGTTTCGATGTTTCGCTGCGGCGCAACCACCGCCGGTCGCACGCGGAATAAGGATACTACGAGGGTCGCCCTGCCCCTACGCAGGCTCGAACCTTGCGCTGCGAGATTACGAGACAAGTTCGTTGCCTCTAGGCTACGGACTGGCATATACGAATGAAGTGGAGTGTCCTGAAAACTTTCGTTACTCTATTTTGAATAAACACGGTGTTCATTAATGTTAGGAAAAAATGAAAGATGTTAAATTTGGGTAGAAAAGATCACGCACATTTGTCCTCCATGTATGGGATGAAATTATTTCTGACATACTACCCGGACTTCTTATATGTTAGATGTTATTGACAAAAGCTGCAACATCATATTTGTTTCAGCTTCAAATATCCATCGCAATGAGACTGGACCTTACCGCGTTGCGATGGTTTGCGTGCATCAACAATCCATTGAGCTGGGTGGTGCTTTTTTGCACCTTTAGAGCCACTCATACCAGATTGGTCAATGGATAGGGGCCGGACAAACTCACTCTCCTTGTCCTGGCTGGGGATTGGGGTGAGCGTGGTTCCTTACTCATTAAAACGGAATCCTTGTAGTCCACTGCCAAACTCTACTTCCTTGTGGTCAGATTTTTCAGCCAAAGACTCTGATTGAGAACCCTAATCCTTCTCTTATCCAGGCCTGGGCGACCTGACAGTATCTTCTTAACGCAACACGATGGTTCTCTCTTCAAACAAATTTCTGATGCTTTGGCCACCGCAGCTGATAATCAACGGTGCCCTATCTACTGCGTCGAACAGGGTGGATAGGGGTTTGGATACTACTGCTCAAATCTCCCCGTCTTCTTATTCTCTTACGCTTTTTTACCCTTACCGTTCCGTTCTAGCTTCACTTTATCTCCCGCATTTTCAACTCCCCGATTCTTGGCCCTTCCCCACCATGTTTCGATAGACCTTTTCTTCTAATTTCAAATCATGCAAATGCGGAGCGTCACTCTTGCCTTATATACAAGCTCATGTCTAACCAGGCGGTCAACTCCAGTTTACAGGCTTCTGTTTGGGCCCCGAACATCCATTTGATTGACACACCACAATATGCGCATTTGGTAACGGATCAGTCGCTAGGCATTATTTACCCGAACATTAGAGGCCCTCTGAATCGATATCTGCTGCCTACCGGAAGCCGCCTACAAGATCCGAGTTCTGTTCTCACTCTGCCACCCCTTCAGTTGACACTAGCAGTGCTTTCTAATTGCGTCTAGTCGGAGACGAGGTAGCTTTGAGTACCGGCTAAGGCGGTGTTCGTATTGCCTTGAGTCCCCGGTCTGAAGCTGCTCTAGTTGTTTCACGAATTAGCACTAGACGCTATTTGTTGGCGGTTTCCGATTATGTCCTCAGTAACTGCTGTTCTGATGCTGTCAAGGAAGCCTTTACCACGAACTGAACACACTTTTTCGTGATGCTACTACTTCAGATATCATGGTTCTTTCAGAAGATATGAATGCGAAAATCGGTTGTCTGAGCTCATCAGGAGCTCAGCTAGATTGGACGTAATTCCATTTGGACGGACAACGTCGAGTATCTGTTACAGCTGTGTGTTGAACACCGGCTCTTTCTCAGTAACACAGCTTTTACACAGCGGGCGACGAAGTGCGCTTGGTATCCCCCCATTGCCGGCGAGCAGTGGACCCAAATTGATCACGTTGCTATAAGTTACAGGTGTCGTAGTTCCCTCTTAGACTATCGTTCGTGCTGGAATACCTGCCTCGACTCTGATCATGCCTTGGTACGCCCCTGACGGAGCTGTAGGCTAACTGGCGCCTTCCCTGGTTGCGGATTGTGGAATGCCTTGTGGTGGTAACTGCGAATCGGTTGCGTCTGCTTTACAAGTTAGATAAATAACCAGTCGCGGACAATAAGCGGCAACATCTTAGAGCGTGGAGAGCTCCGGGCTGCTAACCTGGTTCTCCATCAAATACCACAACATTTCCTACGGCGCTGTGTCAAAGCCGATGTGACCAGCTATAGGCTAACTGATCAATCACTTCTATATCCGGAGGTATCTAACGAAGGGCGGATGATTAGCCCTGCTGGCCACCGGCTTCTCTGTTTACTGCAACCGAATACAAAGAAGGCGAATAAGCCACATGGCTGTCAACAGTCTTCGTGTTCGCCCCGCTGCCTTGCGGGTCAGGTCTTTAAGACCAAAGGCTCGGGGTGAGGTCCCTTAACGCTCTTATTCGGCCTGGTCAACCGGGAAGTTCGTTGTCCACACAACACTCATGGATCTTCTTCGCCTGGGTTCGCTGTCGTTTTTCCATGAGCTTTACCTGCAGGCATGCCACGCGTATCCTTCGCTTGGCGACTGAAAAGTTATCTCAGTCCACAGTCAGATGAGTCTACTAGAATGCCTTGCGTACCGAAATTTTGCTCTCTTGTCTTAATGACATTGGACTTCAGTGGAATAGGATCTCGGCCGCCATGCACGACGCGGGAGCCTCTGCTTGCGGCACTATCAATCGTCACTGCACTGAGGTTGTGAACCTGTTGGAATCCAGAAGAAACCTCCCGGTTGATCCTGAGCACAATTTGACCAGACGGACTATTAGTCGTGAACTATAGCGGAGACTGTGTGTTGATTAGAAAGTCTGGTGAACCAGTCGGGCTCAGTAAATTGAGGAGGTAGGGCAGTAGGCAACTATCTCAAGGTCTTCCAACTGATCCATATCACTTGTCCTAAAAAATAAGGCGTCAGTCAAACAGGGAGCGTACGCGCGTACTGATTAACACTAAAGAGCGCCGTATGGCTCATTTGGCGGAGTACTTTTGAAGTCAATTCAGTTGGCCTCCTGCTTCCGGACTATCTACTCATTGTTGTAGGCTGAGCCATGGACGGTTAGTTTAGTGAGTTCACTCGCGGCTGAAGCACTGGATGCGATCACAGCCCCTACTCGTTTTCATGCTGCTGACCCGGATTCGCTTGCATCCGCACTATTTCACGATGGAGGTGAGGTCCTCTGCAATGCACTGGCCTCCCCGTACAAACAGATCTGGAAGGCGAAGACCATCCCAGGAGGGTCGATTATAATGGCAAAATATAAGGTCAATTGCACCTTCTGTGTTAATCACAAAGGTATTGGCCTAACGCCAAGAGCAACATACAAATGGTCCTCTCACACCCTAGGGTTCTCGTTTCGAAACGTTGGATGTCCATCAATCCGCCGTCATTAGGGTTCGTTACAAAGACGCCGTAATCTGGAGCAGCATCGAACACACATGAAGATAAATATTAAACAGAGCAGGGGCTATAACACGGCTTTGCTTCACAACGGAGAAAGCCTCAGTCATCCGGCGTTTGTCCACTCAGCTACACCCTCGCCCGCATACAACTAGACAGACATACAATTTAACTTGCCACATTAATCGGACAACTAAACTCACTCGACACCAGCCACAGCGCCTCGCGGTTCACTGTATCAAATACCTTAGTGAAGTCTATGCTCATCAATTACAATGATTGATGTCGTTTTCGGCCTTTCTCTTGCAGTTGACCACCTGCGAACACCATGCCTTTTATGCTTTGTCCCGAACGGAATCCGCATTTCTCTCCAACCACGTTCAGTTCAACAACGTGAGTGACGAGGTGGTTAAGCAGGATTCGTGCGATCACCTGCCTCACACAACTTGATGCCACGATAATTCGTCGCACATGGCTTACTCCCTTTAGCCTTGTACATTGGTAGCACAATGACATACTTCAAGTCAAACAACACTTCCTCTTCAAACCACACGATTTTCACCACGTGGTGCAGCCGGTGGCCGAGTGGTCTGTGCACCTGGTTTGCAACCATAAGGTCCCCGGTTCGAATCCGGGTAGGGTTGGGCGTCCTCGCGGTATACTCAGCCCGCGCGCGACTGGTGGTGGTCGCGCGACAGCGAAGCGCCGTTACGGCGTACGGCTGGCACAATATATATATGGATACATATATATATATATATATATATATATATATATGGTTGGCGGCATCAGGTTTCGGATTTGCCTGTCACTGTGGCCAGCCACTGGACGCCTGCGCCTACAGAGGGACCATGGATGGCTCGCGCTGCACCACCCACAGCTCTTTTGACACACTCCGTATCCAGTGTAAACCCGAAGGAATAAGACCGGGAGGCATGTGGATGGGAGCCACGTTTCTTCAACGGAGCTGGCCCACACTCCTTCACAGACAAACACAAGCACGCTGTATTTGGGAATCAAGTGCACTCAAGGCGGTGGCTGGACCGTAGTCCGCTCCACACTGAGTGCATGGAACCACTCTTCGAGCCTAGCACGACCACAAGGACCGTACACCCCGTCCCCTCCAGCAACGACAAACTGTCTCCTGGAGCCAGTATGGACGTGGTTGTGGGTAATAGACAGGTAGGCACCTTGTCAACATGCACATCGAGCGCAGCCACACCGGGGATATCAAACAACAGCCAGTCATTCGAAATGCCGATATCAAATAAAGTAAACGCTATGACGACATAAATACTCGCTAAATGAGCATATAGAAGAAATTAGTTATAAGTGAACCCGTGACAAGTACAAAATGTCTGAAACTTATTTAAAAAATACCACGAGATAAAATTACACAAGCTTACCACAATTTGCGTGCGCGACATCAAGCGCAGCCACACCGGGGATATCAAACAACAGCCAACCACTTAGCAGAAAGATAACAAAAAAAATAAATCGAGTAATGAATTAGGAAAGGGTGACATATATCTTACAGGAAGGAAGTTGTTTACAGAAGAATGCGAGATAAGTTCACGAGGTCAGAAAGTATACTTTTCGGAAATGCCACAACCACGACAATGTTATCGAAAATGACTAAAATTGGCTTGAGTGACGTGTGCAGGTTTATAGAAGAGAGTACAGTAGACATTTATATGAGAAAGAAAAGCATAAGGACAAAATTGAATACCCAACACCTGAAACAAACAGACTTAGCACGCAAGCACGCGGTTAGTAAATCGAATCCAGCGTACCTACAAACGCTGCGCCGGTTCTGCTTACGTTCTCTGCAGGACCCGTCGTCGCTTCGGTAGTGGTCCCGAGTGGCCTCGCTCATGGCTCACTAGGCCTGCCTAACTCAGGCACTCGCGACCGCATGTGCTACAGCACCATGCGCTCGATGTCGATGGAGTACAACCCATCGGGGCTTGCCGCTTCCGCACTTGCCGCTTCTTCTCTGCATGCATGAGGGCTTTCTCCTGCACCTCGACAACTGCCTTCGTGATCAGATCGCGCCATGCACGCCGATCAACCGCCTTAGATTCCCATGATCTGCAATCAATATTAGAACGTGAGATGCTCACTTTGATCATGTCCTAGTAACGTAACTTTGGTTTCCCTGCATGCCTCTTCCCAATACTCAGCTGACCGTATAAGAGTTGTTTCGGTATCCGCTTCGAATCCATACGGCTCACATGACCGAGCCATCTCAGGTGTCGCAGTAAAAGTATGCCGTCCACTGCATACATCCCACTTCGGCGCAAAACTTCCGTGTCAGCAACTCTGTCGCCCCAGCTAATGCGCAAAATTCGTCGCAGACACTGCTGATGAAACCGCTCGAGATATCGCACATCCCGCCGGTACATCGTCCACGTTTCACTGCCGTATAGAAGAACGGACAGCACCATGGATTTGAACACCATCAGCTTCGTGCCAATGGTAAGCTGATGGTTGTTCCACACTCGGTACTCAAGCTTCCCGAATGCCGCCGCTTCCTTGGACACGCGGATACGCAGCTCACTGTGTAGCTGCTGGTTCGTCGGCATCACACTCCCAAGGTAGCAGAAGCGGGAGGTGGTTTCCAATACTTCAGCACCAATGCTGATTCACGGCAATATTGAAGATTGCACTTCTGGTGAAGGCTGAAAGAGACAGACAGTTTTCTTTGTGTTGATGGTGAGCCCGAATTCGGCCGCTGTCGAAACCAGAGCACTAGTCATGTGCTGCAACTCATCCGCGTTGTGTGAAAACAACGCACAGTCGTCAGCAAACAGCAACATACGGATAGTTGTCTCACAGACTAGAGTTCTAGCACCGAAACGACGGATGTTCAGCAACCCACCATCAATACGGTGCTCCACACGAGCACCATAAGCACAACCGACATCAAAACACAGGACATCATTATATGAAGATAGATATTAAACAGGGCAGGAGCTAAAACACAGCCTTGCTTCACATCAGCGACAACTGCAAAGTCATCCGAGGTCTCTCCACTCAGCTGCACCCTCGCTCGCACACCAATGTGCAGACATTCAATTAAACCTACAAACTTACGCCGGCAACCAAACTTACCCAACACCAGCCACAATGCCTCGCGATTCACCGTATCAAATGCCTTAATGAAATCAACGAAAAGCGAGTACAATGGCTGGTGTAGTTCTCGGCACTTCTTCTGCAACTGACGAGCCGCAAACACGATATCTATTGTGCTTCGACCCGAGCGGAATCCGCACTGCTCGTCCGCCACGTTAGGTTCCACAACCTGGTTGTCGAGACGGTTGAGCAGGATTCGGGCAATCACCTTGCCCACACAACTCAACAAGCTGATGCCACGAAAATTCGTGTAACATTGCTTGCTCCCTTTACCCTTGTACAGTGGTAGCACAAGGGCATCCTTCAGCTCAGGAGGCACCTCCTCCTCAATCCATACGCGTTGCACCAAGTGGTGCAGCGCAGTCAACAACGCGGGATCCCGTCGGCCCCGGCACACTTGCCGTTTCGCAGCTGAGCAAGTGCTCTCTGCGTCTCATCCAGTGTCGGCGTGTCCGCCAAACTCGTCTTCACATTGTGCTGCTTGAGGACGTTCAATGTAGGCCAGTCAATCTCTGAACGGTTGTTCAAGAGACAGTCAAAGGGTTTTTTCCAAATCTGCATTATGTCTGCAGTCTGTGTGCAGGTAGCGCCTGAACTACCATTGATCATTGTCCTCAGCGGCTCCAATCTCGGTCCATACACCGCCTTCAAGGAGTCAAAGAATTCCTTGTGTTGGCGGCGTTCGGCGTAGTATTCCATCTGCTTCGCCTTCTCCATCCACCATGGATTTTTAATGCGACGGAGCTCTCGGGTTAGTCGCCGTCGAAGTTTGCGAAACTGACTACTCTTCCCCAAGTCACTAGGGTCTGCCACATGTGCAGCAAATGCTGCATTCTTCTCCGACACCAATGCGCCAATCGTCGCATTGTTCTCACCAAACCAATCAGGCCGCTTGAAGTTTGCGCGCCCGATGGTCTCCTCGACAGCGGCTGTCACCTGGTCGCGAATGTGGTGCCACAGGTCGCCCACTATGGCTATGCAGTCCACATCACACAGGCGTGCAGCCATCGCCTTCTCCAGCTCAGTACGTTTGGCCACAGTACCGAGGGAGAGAATGTTAAATTTATGCCGGTTCACGGCGGGATTGCAATACATAGATTTACGAAAATATATGTACAGTTTGGTCAGTACCAATTTGTGATCGGTGCCACACTCAGCTCCACGCAGTACACGTGTCATGCGCACTTCACGCATATCACGCTGACGTACGATGACATAGTCGAGCAGGTGAGCTTGACCACCGTGGGTGCGTCCAAGTTGCTATATCACTCGCACTCAGTGCAAACCGAGTGTTCGTGATCGTCAGGCCATGAGTGGCACACAGTGAGAGCAGCCTGTCACCGTTCGCATTCGCTGAACCAATGTCATGCTGACCGATAACATCTGTCCACACCGATGCATCACACCCAACGCGCGCGTTGAAATCACCCAGCAGAAATAGTCGGTCGCTTCTCGGCACAGACGGTATCACGGAGGATAGCTGAGTGTAGAATTGATCACGTGTGTCATCAGGATAACACATGGTCGGACGTACGTGCTTATAAAAGTAGCAAACTTACCTCTTCCGAGTCGTAGGCGAACAGTCATCGGTCGCGCGGTGATGCCTGTTGGTTCACCCACCAGCTGGCCATGGAGGCGATCGGATATTGCAAATCCGACCCCATGTTCATGTGGTGCTGAGGCGGCGTTGCCCACCCAGTAGAATGTGTAGCCAGCACCTGTTTCATGCAATTTACCTTGCTCAGCGAGCCGAGTTTCACTGAGCGCCGCAATATCGATGTGGTAGCGCGCCAGCTGCATTGCGACCAGTGCAGTGCGTCGCTCGGGGCGCTCGTTGGAGTTCCGGTCGAGTAGTGTCTGCACGTTTCAGCACCCGATGCTGAGTGCTTTGCGCGCAGGCATACGATTGCATTGGTGGGCAATCGCACACGAGGTGGTTTGCTTGAGGGACTCCACCCGGAACCTTTGGCTCAATAGCCTGACCCACAAGGCAGTGGGTGGTTTGGAGTTTTGCTTGAGGGACTCCGCCCGGAGCCTTTGGCTCAATAACCTGACCCACAAGGCGGTGGGTGGTTTGGAGGTTTGCTTGAGGTCCTCTTTCCAGAGCGTTTGGCTCAATAGCCTGACCCAGAAGGCAGTGGGGAGCAGATTCAGCTCGGGAATGTGATTGCAGAGACAGATTGGGATCTGCTTGACTGCCGTTACATGCAGCCTTTGAGGTTCTGGAACGTTTTATATATGTTTTGCGACCGTAGTAGGATACGCACCTGCGACCACGGCCAGGCGCAGGTGGGTTTTGGCGGGTTTGCACCAACTTGACCAGGGTCTGCCTGGCTTGAGGCGTGCAGTAGCATACCATTGAACACCCGGAGGTGCCCTCTCACCGTCAGAGATAATGCGTGGCGCTTGTGCTCTACGACAATCGAGGTGTGAGCTTATAACCCGGAGACTTGATGTCTCCCATGGCTAGGTTTTTTGGGAAGAGGGCCATCGACCACTTCCTAACCTCCGAAGAAGATGGACTTGGATACTGGCAGAGCGCCCACACCTGACAGGAGAACGACTCAGGTCCTCAGCAAAAGCCTTCGATTAAATGAACACCCGAAAGGCAGCGGGTCTAGCACATGATCAATTCACTGACTCATGCGGATTGGTGTCCTGGACCTTAGCAGGGCGAAGGGCGAAGCGCAACTCCCACCCAGCGGCCGCCACGAGTAGGCGCCCAGGACATGAGCAAGTGGCACAACAGTAGCAGCATTGGGTAGACCATCTGTCAGGATCTAGCCACCACCAGCCTCAGCGCACCATAGGCTCTCCCGCCATATTATATATATATATATATATATATATATACTCGCGGTGCGGCACATATACCAACGCGGCTCCGCCGCGTTATTCCGTCGGTTCTGGCGCATTTACCGTTTGGCAGCTGCGCGTGTGTTCTCTGCGTCTCATTCAGTGTCGGTGTATCGGCAAGACATCTTCATCTCTTGCTGTTGCAGGCTGTGCAACATAGTCGTATATCTCTGAACGGTTGTTCAAGAGACAATAAGAGTTTTTTCGCCAGATCTGCATTATTTCTGTAGTCTGTGTGTAGGCAGTGCCTGAAATACCATTTAGCAACGTTATCGGCGGCTGGAACGCGGGTCCATATACCTTCTTATCGTAGCCAATGGGTTCCTACTGTTGACGGCATTCGGCGTAACATTCCATCTGTTTCCCCTTCTCCGAAACTAGCTGCTTCCTGTAGTCCGCAGTATCATGCACATGTGCAGCTAAAGTTGCATTCTTCTCCGACACCAGTACTCCAATGACCGCACTAATGTTATCAAACTAATCAGGCCATTTACTGTTTGTAAATAAATACATAAATAAATTTTTCGGTATCGACAGTGCGAGACACGTCTGCATAGGCATGATCGCGATAACGCAAAAGAGATCGGTTATTGTGCACATATATGACAACCGATAACGCTGTGGGAAGCTGAAAAGCCGGAGAAAATACAGCATATCGCAACTAGAATGATACCGAGTCTAAGAACTTTTCCGTATGGAAAACGTCATGTGAGGCTCGGGCTCTACACACTATCCTACCGCCGAGTAAGAATTGACCTTATTATGACACATCGAATACTACACTTGAATCACTCCCCCATACTGCGGCCAATATTTTCCCTGCGGGACCCTGTAACACCCGAGGACACCGTCAAAAACTCAGGGTCCCCTGCATGAACAAAGTATAACATCACTTTTGTATCGAACGGAGAATTGTAAACTTATGGAATGCACTTCCAGAAGGATTAATATAGGCCGGTTCTGTGAAGTGTTTTAAAACACGTATCGACGATTATTTCGGAAACCTGTGCTTTTTTGAAACGATGCACATACAGTGCCAAAAGAAGACATCGTATGCCCGGAAATAATGACACCAATACAAATTCCTAACCGAACAACGATGAACGATGAACTGACCAGACACAACCGCTGATGGTTCGCAATTAAATGCTTTTGATCTTTCATAATTCGATACAGTTGCACAGAAACCTTCCTACTTTTTCTTAACTACAGTCTCAGTCCCAGGGTACCAGTTGCATCTGGATTTATATAACTTGTGCCTATGTAGGTATGTGTGTGTGGCCTTGTTGAATGTAACGTAACGTTGCATTGATGGTTGTGTTTGATCTGGTTGTCATTGCACGTATGGATCACAGGAACCCTTCAAAGTAGGTGAGTGACATCGGTGGAGATAGTCGGATCATCTTGATGGGCAAGAGGCGATGATTTATTTGGTGGCGGGTCACGTCTGCCGCGTCGCGATCGCTTCCTCAACAGCAGCTGTCACCATTTCTCGAATGTCGCGCCACAGCTCTCCGACTGATGTGATGCAGTCGACATTGCTAAGGCGGGTACCCGTCGCTTTTGGTTCCATCCTCTTCTTTACTGTTCATATGGAGTAAACATTAAATTTGCGTCGCTTATTTACAGTAGGTGAGCAGTACATGGATTAATAAAGATATTCGTACACTTTGGTCCGCATCAACATATGATCAGCTCCATGCGGTACACATGTCATGCCACAATGACAAGCAAATCCGAAACCGGATGCCGCCAACCAAACAGATATATATATATATATATATATATATATATATATATATATATATATATATAATGGCCGCATCCGATGTTCAAGAGAAATCCCTCGTACTTGCGGAACAAAAGCAGCATTTGCGGAGGCGACAGACGCCGATGGGTTGTACTCCATTGACAGCTAGCGCGTGATGCTGTAACACATGCGGTCGCGAGTGCCTGAGTTAGGCAGGCCCAGTGAGCCACGAGCGAGGCCACTCGGGACCACTACCGAAGCGACGACGGGTCCCGCAGAGAAGGTAGGCAGAACCGGCGCAGCGTTTGTAGGTACGCTGCATTCGATTTACTAACCGCGTGCTTGCATGCGGAGTCTATCTATTTCAAGTGTTGGGTTACTGTATTGTCTTAATGATTTTTTAAATCCCATTTAAATGTCTCCCTGAACTATCTTCTATAAACCTTCACACATCCCTTTTGGTTAATTTCGATAACCTTTTCGCGTTTTTGGCAGTTTCTTAACATATATTTTCTGACGTCTTGAAATTATCTCGGATTTGTTGACAACTAATTTATTTTATATGCTCTTTCATTGAATAGTCACCGCATCTGTATGCATTATTCGATTTATTTTATCGATCCTGTCGTTTCAAGTGATTGGCTGTTGCTTGATATCCCCGGCGTGGCTGCGTTTGATGTGCATGTTGACAAGGTGCCTACCTGTCTATTACCCACTATCTCCTCCATACTGGCTCCAGGAGACAGTTTGTCGTTGCTGGAGGGGACGGGGTGTACGGTCCTTGTGGTCGTGCTAGGCTCGAAGAGTGGTTCCATGCACTCAGTGTGGAGCGGACTACGGTCCAGCCACGGCCTTGTGCGCGTTTGATTCCCAAATACAGCGTGCTTGTGTTTGTCTGTGAAGGAGTGTGGGCCAGCTCCGTTGATGAAACGTGGCTCCCATCCACATGCCTCCCGGTCTTATTCCTTCGGGTTTACACTGGATATGGAGTGTGTGGCTGTAGCTGTGAATGGTGCAACGCAGGCCATCCGTGGTACATCTGTAGGCGCAGGCGTCCTGTGGCTGGCCACATTGACAGGCAAATCTGAAACGGGATGTCTCTAACCATATACAATTTACAGAGTGCCCCAAATGCAGGTCAGTTCGCTACTTGGGTGTGCGATATACGGTTGCCTTTGCTTGTTCTGATCATTGTATCCTTCAAGTTTCGCAGTTCATCATGATCTTCAGATACATGTGTTGTCGTTTTCTCCCACCGAATCTCGAATCTGGCTATACAAACTATCTGTATTGCTTAGCATGGATGCTGTTCATTTATCCAATGGATCACGCGTAATTTAGGCAACCATACTCTTGTGAGGATCTTGCTACACTTCAGGAAAGGCTACGCGTTGTTCCTCGGAAACGCATAGCGCTTTGCATCGAGCTGTTTTACCCTATCTGATTTCGGTGCTTTTGCTTTGTTTGTCCCATTTTTGTATGGTGTTTAGCTTCAACTGGATGCGGGAAATGAGGTCACTCTCCCCTAGGTTTAATACTGTCGAGGTCAACACAAACTCTCCCATGTGTAGTTAGTGGCGTTATAAGATAGTGTTCGCAATTGGCGCTGTAAGGTGTGCGTACCATGTGTGTGTGTATGTGTCGGATGTTGTTGTCCTTGCTGGCGATTTTAAAGCACGGGTTGTCCGCCTGTTACCATACGAACGCCACCATGGTGGTCACCACGCGCTCGATGAGAACCGTTCTGATAACGGAGAGAGGCTTCTCACATTTTGCGAGGACAGCCATCTGTTTCTTTTGAGCACTAACTTCAGGCGTGCGAAGAAACGTTCCGCAACGTGGCGTCCTCTTTCGGCAACACAACCGTGGTCTCAAATTGATCACATTGCAATTAGCTTCAAATGTCATGGCAGCTTACTGGACTTCAGGTCCTTTTGGTCCAATTTCGTTGACACAAATCATGCACTGGTTTGTGCGAAAATCTGTACGTGTTTTGGAGAGGGGGTCCCGAAACACGAAGCACCGCATGATTGCTGTAAACAGGTTTATTGATTCCTCTGTTCATACGAGATGTCAGCCTTCATTGACATACGCACTCAGTTGCAATCCACTGCAAGACGTTGAACAACACTGAACTTGTATACGGTAAGTGATGACCATTTCCTGACAGTCAAGCTGTTGCCTAGTTCCACGCTTCTTAAAGGCTTGGGTCTCTGCTCGTTCTTTGTATCTGTTCGAACGCCGCAAAGATATCCCGGACTAAACAGATTGCAACGAGCGGCGCCGTTCTGCTATCCGGCTGCTCAAGCAAAGCCTACGCAAGGATCGCGAGACATGGTGGTCTGAGCGTGCTTTAGAGATGAAGACCGCTACATTCTCCGACAACATTCGCAAGCTTTCCCAACTCACTCGGTTCACTGACCTCAGGAAGCCTGGTGTTCTTGAGGTTATTTACGAGGTGGATGTCTCCGATCACCAACCAACAGAGGCCTATGGACCGCTGAGCCGAGCACTTTCCTTCGCATTTCAACTGACTTCCCCTGTCCATCAGTACATGCAATACAACTTATTGTCCACCCTTGCTCCTCCCACTGAATCCACCCAGCGGAGCGGAAGTCTGCCTCGAGATTCGACGCATGAATCGGTTCAAGGCTGACGGCTCAGACGGACTTTCTCCGAAGCTTTTCAAGTACGGCGGTGTGGTGATTATGAACCAGTTGACCTTGCTGTTCGCAAAAATCTGGCATGAGGAGAAGTGTCTTCCTCTTGAGTGAATCAGTTATTGTCCCGATTTTCATGAAAGGCGCTCGCACTTCATGTGTAAATCATCGGGGGATTAGTCTTATTTCGGTTGCCTCTAAGCTATTGGCATCCATACTGCTCCGTAGTCTTTCCCCAGTACATGAATCATCCTACCGTGAAGAAAGAGCTGGTTTCCGTCCCGGCCGCGAAAGCGTGAATCAAATCTTCACGCTCCGCCAGCTCCACCAATACCGCCACATTTATCACAGGCCTACTCTCGTGGCATTCCTATACACACTTGCAAATTTTGACTCCGTTGATCGACGTGCTTTATGGCGTTGCTTACTAATTAACGGGGTGCCAGCGAAATATACCGCCATCTTACGAGCACTTTACCTTCATACCTCCTGCAGAGTGAGAGTCCACGGCAAGCTTTCCTCGCAATTTGCAGTCAATAGCGATGTGCGACAGGGCTGCCCTATGTCCTCATTCCTCTTCAACTTCGCAATGGAAGACGTTCTGTCGATAGCCCTAGGTTTGCAACATTCTGGCCTAGAGCTTCTACCTGGTGATCGCGCGACCTTCCTAGCTTATGCTAACAATATCGCCTTACTTGGTGACGATCCTCAGAGTATGCAACTCATTCTGGATCGTTTGGCGGTTGAAGCATCTAAGTATGGCATGAGTTTCGCCCCCCACCAAAGTGTAAAGTACTGCTCCAGGATTATTTGTTTATTCACAGTCTGTTGACAGACATTGTGTCATCAGAACCGTGGCAGAAGAAAAAGTGAAGAAGATGGGAACACTAATGCAAACAAAAAATATGGGAAACGATTTTTTTGGTTTTACACACGCCATTTTGTATTTTTGTTCTGTTTTGTGAGTTTTTGTGTGCATCAAAGGTATGGTGAAATTGCAGAACAACATTGACGCCACTGATGTCTGTTGCGGGCCATGACGTCTAATGTTTCCAACCGCTGCGATTCAGCATCTCGTGGTCCCCAACCTGAAAGGCGGACTGGTCCGACTGCTGCCAAACTTGAGGTTGCCTTCTTCATACTCCCTCTCCACGTGATCGGCTGTCCACCACTGCATTTTTTCCAGTCGCTCCCTGGGAGTGCAAATAACGCTGGACGTGGAAGGCGATGGGCTGGCATGCGCAGAACGTGACCGAGCCAACGCATGCGATGTCGGAGAATAACGTCCTGAAGACTGGCACTATACGCCCCAAGCACGCGGTCTCGCACCTCTGCGTTGGTTACATGGTGTTGCCACCACACCCGAGCAATCCTTAGTAGACAGCGCTTGTCGAAGACTGACAGCCGCTTCATATCTTCCGAGAGAATAGGCCAAGTCTCACAGCCGTACAAGAGTACTGCACGGACGGAAGCATTGTACACCCTGCCCTTGAGCTTGAGACTGACAACACGACGACGCCATAAGTGACTCACTTTGATGAATGCAAGGCGGGCCTTTGCAATCCGTTGTGAGACTTCATCTCCAACACCGCCACCAGCCGTGATGCAACTCCCTAGATAAGTAAAGCTAGGAACTTGCTCCAGAACATGTCCAGCAATGGTGAGCGCGGGTTCAGGCACCTGCCAGTCCTGGAACAGCGTTTTACATTTTCCCGGAGTGAAGCATAAGCCGTACTTAGACGCCTCCATCGCCAAGCGGTCCAAAGCGCTCTGGACGGTTTGTGGGTCGTCCCCCAGTAAGGCGATATCATCGGCGTAGTCCAAGTCCGTGACTCTGTCTCCAGGGAGGAGCTCAACACCGCAGTCCTGGACACCTTCCAGTGCTCTTTGGAGAACATCTTCGATGGCGAAATTGAAGAGGAAAGGTGAAATAGGGCAACCTTGGCGAACACCGCTGGTCACAGCAAATGAAGAGGAGTGCGTGCCGTAAGCCCTAACTTTGCCCGACGTGTGACTGTAAAGTACTTTCAGGATGGTTACAAACTTGTCGGGCACACCTTTCTTCAGTAAACAGTTCCACAACGCAGATCTATCTACTGAATCAAATGCCGCTCGGATGTCCAAAAACACTACGATTGTTGGCCGCCGGTGGATGTGACGAAGTTCGAGAACTTGCCGAAGCGTGTAGATTTGGTCGATGCAGCCGCGGCCTGGACGAAATCCGGCTTGTTCTTCTCGGGAAAACTCCTCTCTAGTCGTTGAAAGCCTGCCAAGTAGGACTGACACGAAGATTTTGGATGCGACAGAGATTAGGGAGATTCCGCGGTAGTTGCAGCAATCGGCGCGGGAGCCCTTCTTGTGAATCGGAACAATGACCGATTCTCCCCATGAGCTCGGAACCTTCTCCTCAGTCCAAACTTTCGTGAACAGCTATAGGATTTCGCTGACAAGTACACTCCCACCATCTTTGAATAGAGCTGGTGGTAGGTTGTCGGGACCCGAAGCCTTATGGCGTTTCAAAAATTGGATTACATTTCGAATCTCTGCTTCATTTGGGGGGAGGCTGTGGAGACAGGCCAAGCATCATACATTGGGGCTGGAGGTGCCGCAGGGGCTGTGTTGGGTGGTTGAATTGAAGAGCGAAATGCTTTGCCCAGCGACCCAATCGCCTGTGAAGGTTGGTGATCTTCGTGCCGTCTGATTCGCAAATCGTCTGGCTGGTAGCGTGGAAATTGCAACCGGTGGCCCTGATGATGTAAAATAGACGGCAAAACTTGCCAGCTGGTGCCGTGGCTTCCATCTCACCAGCTTGTTTTGACCACCAAGATTCACGATCAGAGCGAAGACTTGCTTTCAGCTGTTGCGTAATAGACGGGCGGTGTTCGTTGCACTCTGCGCCAGCAGGCACCGCCCGTCGACGATCCAGTAATTCTGAGGATCTTCCCGAGATCCAGCATTTGGGACTGGAGCGAGTGAGGCCACAGCTGGACAAACCAGCCGACAGCAAGGCTTGTTGCAGACTTGACCAGTGTTGATCAACATCCAGAGTGTGAGAGAGAGAGCTTTTCGCGAAGCTTTTGTTGATACTCTTTCTTCACCATTGGGTCCTCCAACTTGTAGGTGTTCAGTCGGGTGTGTTTTGACCTAGGCGAACCACCAAAACGCATGCAAACGGTCGCACACACCAGTGCATGATCAGTATCGACGCATGTAGACCAAAATGATCGCAAACGCGTACGCTGCCGCGCCACCTGCGACTTATAGCTATGTGGTCAATCTGTGACCAGCGCTGGGTTGATGATGGGGGGGGGCGCCAAGTGGCGTACTGACGTCCAGGATGACGAAAGCTGGTGCTGGAGAGGAATAGTTGATGATCAGCACACAGACTGAGCAGTCTCTCTCCATTGTCTGAGCGAACATCATCATATCCATGCGGTCCTCCGAGGTGGCGCTCACATGGCAGCAGACGACCGACACGCGCGTTGAAGTCACCTACCAAAACAATGATGCTTGTTTTAGGAGCCCTTAGGAGCAGCTCATGAAGGTTCTGGTAGAACTGGTCTTTGACGGTGTCTGAGCTACAGTCAGTGGGCGCGTAGGCAGAGATCACGAAGAGAGCACGCCTTTCGACTCGACGTCTGCTGACTTTACAAGAGCCATGGAGCCTCATCGCACAAAGGCGGCTATTGATCGGAATCCAGTCAATCAAAGCAGTCTCTGCTCTAGCGCTGAGGGCGATTCCAACACCAGCTTGCCCAGATGCGGCAGACTCGGCGTCACCAGAGAGGAGGAGATGGAACCGGGTGCGTGGGTGGAGCGGTGACACCAGCTGGTAGACAGTGTTAACGTCCTGGAGTCATGTTTCAGTCAGGCAGCAGATATCGATTCCAAGGGTCTCTAGCGTGCGTGCAACTCCAGCTTGCTGACCGATCTGCAGTAATGTGCGTACATTGAAAGCTGCAAGTTTGAACTGCGTTCCGGGTTGCAGGAGCGAAGATGGGCGACTTTGGGACCGGCAACTCTCTGTTGAGTACTGTGTGGTTGAGTTGACAGATGTCACGCGAACAGGTTCATCAGTGTAGGTGGGATTGATCGTTATAGAAGAATCAGGTGAAAATGGGTGTGAATGGTACACCGGAAGGGTAGGTAAAATGGTGACGTGTGCTTGTGCGGTTGGTATAGTAACATGAGTGAATAGCATGGTAGCAGCAAGACAACGGGTGAATGGTTGTGGTTGTAAGTCCATGGTTCGTCAGTGGGCGAGATACTACCCGGTTGCCCAGGCCGAAGTAGAGGGTTGTCTTAGGGGGCCCCACCCCGAGCCTTTGATCAAGGACCTAACCTACAAGGCAGCAGGGCGATATGAGGGTATCGCAATCCGTTGGGAGCCGGTGACCAAACGAGTGGTTCATACGCCTTTAGGACCGCATAGGACCAGGGGCCCAACGCACCCTTGAATTACAATGCCACTCAGAGAGAGGCAAGGGGCAGTGACTTTATTTAGTGGCGAGTCACATCCGCCACGTCACAGTGTTGTTAAACGGACATATGTGGCTTTTTATAGGGAGAACGCTTGCCAGGCGAAAACCCACCGCGTCCTGAAACACTGCCGCCGAACCATTCGCTGGAACGGGATAATCCAGAACCACCCAGCTGGCACCACGAGGAGGTTGTTCGGCAAGCCAGCTTGCTCCAGGATTGGCTTACACCTGCTCCCGTGCTCACTCTCGAAGGTGCACAACTTGAACAGGTAGATAGTTTCGTCTACCTTGGGAGCTGTGTTTCTGCTGACGGCACTATGAGCAAAGAAGTTTCTCTTCGCATCGCTAAAGCTCGATCAGCATTTGCCAATGTGATGCACGGGTGACGTTGTCGCGATGTCTCATTCTCGCTAAAGAGCCGCGTTTACAGCGCATCAGTTCTCTCAGTA
Organism: Dicrocoelium dendriticum; assembly: GCA_944474145.2. Taxonomy (NCBI): domain Eukaryota; kingdom Metazoa; phylum Platyhelminthes; class Trematoda; order Plagiorchiida; family Dicrocoeliidae; genus Dicrocoelium; species Dicrocoelium dendriticum. The sequence continues at coordinate 26,143,533 of OX104060.1, read as the reverse complement.
TTGTTGTATGGGAGCGAGTCCTGGTCGATTCGTATGGAAGACATGCGTCGTCTTTCTGCCTTCGAAAACGGTTGCTTAAGGAGGATTGCTCGGGTTTGGTGGCAACATCGCGTTAATACTAAGGATGTTCGACGTCGCGTCTTGGGGAATGCGAGTATTCCATGCAACAAACTGGTTTTGCTGCTCCAGTTAAGATGGCTCGGTCACGTCCTACGCATGGCACCTGAGCGCCTACCGCGTCGCGCTCTATTCGCTCGTCAAGGACTTGGCTGGAAGCGACCGCGTGGTGGTCGGCCTTCCACATGGCGACAGCACATGAAATCGCTGACGTCGTGTCTAGTCGCTGTTACATCCGTACGTCTTCCAGGATGGGGACCCAATGATGAGGAGTGTCAATGGATTAGCACTCTTGAAGACATGGTCCGCAACCGGGATCAGTGGAAGTATTGTGTACAGTATTGTATTGTTTCACATGTTTAATACTTCAAACATTGAAAATGACATGAAAGAGACAATCAGCGTGTGGAAAACGAACTAAATGTGTTTTGTTTTACTTTTTGTCAAAATGTTCCATTCTTCCTGCGGCATATTAGCTGAACTGCGTTGCTGACCTTCAACTAGCATCCCACGATGATTATGACGCAGTGACTTCCCCTTGTCTGCTAATCTCCATGGCTTTGTTGGCTCTGTGTCTGGTTGCTAGACGATTGAGATTACATACATACCAACATCATTCGAGGAGCTCGCCGGGAGCATAAACCTATTGTAAGGTCCTTCAAAAATGCCATCCATCGAAATAATACCGCAATGTGGCGTTTTTTCTTTATTCTTAGTCTTCCGTTTTACTTACATACATATCCTCCGTGTAATTTTGTGCTTTTTTACCGGTGCCGGCCGCCGTAGAACGTAGTTTCTTGACGATCGTATGACTGCATGTTCGATTATTCTGAACTGTACTCCATCCTCAAGGTGGTTTTAGAAGTACCGGTACTTCTTCTCCGGGACTTTCTTTGTCTACCGTACCGCACATTGTCACTTTTGGGCTTTGTTGTAATAACACTGGGCTATACCATGTTTTCCCAACATTTCTGACGATTGCTCTTAATGCCATTGATCCCAACAAGGCATTGCTTATACGTCTAAGTACTTCATCGTCGGTTGCCGTTTGGTTATTATCGATCATGGCACTTAACACGTTCGATACTTTGTGTACTGTTCATCACTGCACCATTGACTCTGGGGATTCTACGCTCTCTGGGCCACTCACAGTATTTAGCCATGATAAGCGGATTCTCTAAGCTTTCTTCGTCATCACCTGCCATAGTGTTTCCCTGCATTTTTGCGAGTATATACTCATGTGATTTTCGTTCAGTGGCACGAAATCCCCATGCACTTTCATTCGTTGATTTGAACTCAGATCGAGTCACATCATGGGGTACAGTCCTCGCGTGTGTATCCATTTTTCTGGACAATTGTGGCCCTTTCGCATTCCTCTTGAAACAAACTTCCTTTCGTTGCACCTTTGGTTTGCGGATGAAATTGGTATCATGCGCTTCTCATGTGTAACTTTGGCGCGCACAGACGTGACTAGATCGCGTGATGCATTTGCCGCTTTCGGTAGAAACGAAACCAAAATCTTCGTTTGGTCACATGGCCGCGTTGACCAATTGCGTCCTACATAAACCCATCACCTTTGTGAGCATACTTTATCAATATGAATGAGTTGCGCAGTGCGAAATCCTTCAAATTGACCTACTCGCCTAGTTCATTGGTCTGCTGTGTTTCTCTTTTGATTACATCGCCTCGATTTGCTATAGTTTATTCTGCACCTCACCGTTACAGTAGCCATCTACATCTGGGTACGTTGGTCTCCTACCTCATAATATTGAGTATAGGAAGAAGTCCATCACATCTAGACCCAGTCTGGCAGCCATCGATCGCCCGGAAGAACACTATAAGATCATTTCTTCCTTTCGGGAATCGTCAGCAATGCGCATTTCATACGACATCTGTGGGTCTCGAACTCGCAACTCGTCTTGCCAATTTGTGGTTGAGACAACTAAACTACGGCAATGAGCACCGTGATTAACTTAATAGGTGTCCTGTGCACGGCAGTAACACGCATACAGATCACCGCAACAGATCCACGACTCAATGTCGCTTCACGTCACTTAATCGTTAAACTACAAGCGTTTATGTATTATCAGTTCAGTAATGTCTGCCATGGATTCCTTTAATCCTCAGCTGTTCTTTTAAAGCCCCTCTCCTACGTAATACCAGAGGGGACAGCCCGTATTTTGTCTGTTTCAGAAGTGTCAACTAAGGCATCTACTTTAAGCGTCTGAGATAATGCAGGGGATTGTACGCCGCTGCAGAAGTTGCGATTTACTTCACCTGCTCTAATTGCTTTGGTGACTTCGCTATGAACCTGTTTTTACATTCTCCGGCGCATAGTTCTAAGCCCCTTGATCAAATGCCTCTTAGTTGTGCCTGACTGTGGCCACTGTGTGACCCGGCGAATTTTGTCGGAAAGTGCTTCCTTGAGCTTAGCCTTCAGTAATCAGAGCTGCTGGGGCGACAATGAAGTGGAGGCATCACCCGTGCTCAGTCGTTCACATACAACCTGCAAATCTCACGGAGGGAGCATTTTGGACCACGTTTTTCTTTGACATAGCATTCGAATTTTGCAAGAGGTTATTTTTGTGCAGCCTCCAATGAGTTAAGTAGTTTCAGTCGCTTTCTGTGGAGGAGTAACATGGATACCGGTAGCAACTGCTTGTGGACTGCGATCACCACAGGTCCCATATAACATATTTTTCATTACGAGGCCCACAGCAAGGTGTTTCTGATACACTTCTATGCTCACCAGCTTAACGGATGCAAGCTTAACCTTGTTCAACACTAAGAATGTGGTGGTGGTCAGAGCCATACTTGTTACCGTCCTGAGTTTACTGTTTACCTTTCACGGCTTGAACTTCTGGAGGTGTGGCTGTTTATAACAATTAGTACCAGTAAATTTTCTGTCTCAAATCAAGATGAATTTCCACACTTGTTTGTCTGTATAAGATGTGGGTGTCTACCTTCTTCATTCGTGCTGCTTCCAAAACAGTGGAATATCGTGCATTTATATTATCCAACGTGATAGTCTGGTCTTTCAAACTGTATATCATACGGTCGATATAGATAAAGGGAGTTCTCTGGTAAGCAAAAAATTACCCACGAAAGCTTAACTATCTTAAACTCTTGGATTCCTCATGGTTTGCTACCATCAATGTATGTGCACCGGGCGAGAGAGACATCCTTAATCCCAATTCAAATCCAATATTTAATTAATGAAATCGGGATAAGTCTGCACATATCTCCAAAGAATAATGTCTCAAGTTTAGACTGACCAAGGCGCTTGCCTACCCCTAAAGGCTATGTATGACATCGAGAAGTATAGGAAATTATGGCATGTTCTCTAAATACTCTAAGTAATTCTGCGGCATGGCCGAAGTTTGCATAGAACTACGTTTACAAGCCTGGATACAATTAATCAAATTATGCAGTTATATGATAGACTTGATCAAACAAGCCAGACCAGCGCATTAGTGATTCAAGTGCTTCAACTATTTTCCCAAAATGTGGTAACAACTTTTATGTGGCTGAATCTACTAAAGCTAAAGGTTTATAACTGAACTAGGCATGTGCTATGAAACCTGTACGCACTACAATTCTTCCATAATATGCTTAGGTTGGGTGGAATTTGAGCTTACCACTCCTGTAGAAATAATCTTTACAATTCTCTATGCAGACATTGTGTTGGCAGCCTGTTCTATTGATGCGATTTCCCTTGCTCTTATCTCACCACATTGAAATAAGTGGTCACGCGCAAGTCCGATCGATGTTTTTGCCAAGCGAGCAGAGTGACCAGATTTTGTGGTGCCATGTGAGATTTTACTTAGCCAGATTTGGTACATCGTCGGGCTTAATATTGGTCAACTCGGTGCGCGAAACATCCTGCGTTTCTCAGTGCATGTTTCTTTAGCAATGAAGGCAGCATGTTTTGACCTGATCTTTCAGTGAGTGAGTTTACCGGAATCAGAAGTATTATACATAAACCCGGTTCAGCGGACCAGCGGAATTAATGCATTCGTTTGGACAGGAACTGGGGGATTATGTGGCTGCCATCACGAGGAAACACTACTTTCACATCACGCGTTAAAGCAAATTACTAAACTCTGAGAAGATACTGTTTTTTCTCACTACTGAGATCTCATAATATAATAATAATAACGTGTCAGCTGTACGCCGTAACGGCGCTTCGCTTCCGCGCCACCACCACCAGTCGCGCGCGGGCTGAGCATACCGCGAGGACGCCCACCCCTACACGGATTCGAACCGGTGACCTTATGGTTGCAAACCAAACGTGTAGACCACCCGGCCACCGGCCGGCGTCAATTTTTGTCGAAACGTTTTATCTCCCTGGTCGCGTGTCGTATTTGCTGGCAAGACGTGAGTGCTTGGATACGTTTGTTCTTTTCCAATGTTCTTGATCGAGAATCAATTAGAGACTTACTACGTCAGACTCCGGGCTCCTTTAGCACTCTTCGACATTGCACGTATACTTTGCCACACTTTAATGATTGTTGTACCATAATTGACAGACGAAAACTAATGTAACGAAGAGTTAAAGGACAAAGGCTATGCGACTTTGTTTCACGCAAGCAACTGTATATTGGGACGCTTCTCAGTTCTCGTCTCTCATAGTGGATGGACTTTCTTTACTCCGTTTTGAATCGTTCTCCGAGCTACAGGTATTCCGATTCATTTCTCTACTCCATTATGGCTACTTCTGTGGTTTCTATCGCCAAAACGGCACGCTCCAAGTACTTCATGGCTGTCATTTATCGCCCCCATCGTCCACTCTAGCGATGGATTTCCGCCTAATATCAGCACTGACAACAAGCTTACTCCCAACTTACAGCTACGTTTTTCTCTCCGACGATTTCAACGTGCACGACCTGGAATCTTCGGCATCCCTCAGAAAAACATCCAAAGCCGAGTCGCAAGACCTCATCAAAGTATTCCACTTTATAATCACTTCATCTCACCTACCAGCTACGGAGCTGATAACAAACCATCCGTACTGGACCCCGTATTTCCGAATGAGGAACTCATGCTTGACAGACCACCCCACCCTACTAGGACTAACGAATCATATCACCATGCTTTATAACTATGTGTGTTGCATTGAATATCCGGAGGAACCCACTGAACTAACACGTACTGTCACATGCTACAACGTCCTGAACTATCTAGTTGCGACGACTGGTTGGGAATTCTTGCAAGGCGGCTCCCCTGACCACGCCTGGATTCATTTTTGTTGGACGCTTCAGTAATCTGATCGAAACTGCTTCACAAACGAACATGGTTCGTTCCACCAATCCATCGTCGTTAATCAGAAGTATAACTCGGAAATGCATGTCACTAAGGAATGCAGATTGGCACATTTACAGAGCACGCCCTGGTCCCGGAACCTGGAGCAACTACGTGACCCAGTGCAACTATTGTAATATGCTTGTCCGTGAAGACAAACTGACTCACCAACAACATTTGGCTTGTAAGTTTGCCAACAACAAAAACCCCTATATGAACATAATACTATTCAGAAAGTGAAGTAAGGTATTCCCCCACTCAACCCGACAGTCGGAGTGGCACAGGGCGCTGAAGAAGCAGCCAACGCTCTACGGATACAGTTACCCAGATTCTCCAACGAGACGTCCGTCACTGTTACATACCTACACCCATAGTCCCAATTTCAAAACTTATTAACTTCTTTAACTGTCACATTTGTGTTGAAGAAACTGCTCACTTCACAAATACAGTTCTCCCAGAATTGATGACACCCGAGGGCACTGAAAATAGCAGCATCAACGCTGGCCGAACCATTACCGCACCTCTGCTAGCATTGCAAAAGGCAGAGAATCATACCGCGGATTGAACTGCTTGAAACTGACATCATCAAGTTGTTCCATTTAGTGTTACTGCTTTATCCTGAATAATTTCCACGGTCTGACTGCTCTTATGTAGATTTAAGTGATTAAATTACCTTCAGGGATTCGTTTTCGTGTTGCGCTTCGTAAACTAACAGACTGCCAATCATGGCTTCGGTTTTTATTTACTTATGTTACCTTTTAGCTGCGACTTGGTTAGCGATTTATTGTTTACCACGGAATGATGTTTTTCACGTATCTCCATCTTGAAATTCCGATTGACTGTGAGACGCAATACTCGACATACATATTACTGCACCACCGTTACAAATAACTCCTCTCAACCCTTCTCTTTGTGTTTACTATGGCCACCGGAATCAATGGTCACATCTAAACTGGTTAAACAAACAGATGGAATCTTTGGCAACTGAACTAGGTGACTCATCCAATAGGGCCAATTAAACACTCACGAGGCACTTACTGTGCACTGGTCACCACAACAACCCCGACAGATCATCCACGAAACCATTGATAAATAAAGAGTATGTTACTCGACGGTGCTAGACACAGTCCAAATGATTGGTCTGATCATCATGTACAATGGGATCGCAGGGGACGGATAGTATTTCTTTGATTTTTTCAAAGAAGTTCCTAAACTATTTTGCAGAGCTGTTTGATCGGCTGAATCTTTCAACTGGATGGATTGCTAATAATAAGTGTAGATATATGCATCTGTTCTAATAAAGTAATACGGCCAACCGTGCAGTCGTCTTTGAGAGACCTGCTTCCATTGCGGGGTAGTCCATCATAAGGTTTCACCCGCACTTCCCTCATTCTCAAGCTCATTGATGACATTGTTATCGACCGCCAGCGCCTACCACCCTATGTTCAAACGCCTGACATTGATCTTACCGTAGTAACGCGAAACGTAGCAGTTGACCACAACTCGACTTCACACGTTTTTGTTTTTCTTGAACATGAATGTGATTGATAAGAATGCACCAAATGACGGCGATAGATAACTGGCAGCTACCTGGTGCCCGCCTTCTCAAACGCAAGAGTAGTCACAGCTTGACGCGGAAGCGTAAGACTGCCGGTCGTACTACTCATGTTGTCTGGACTCCGATCCCGCATTGGTTCATGCTCAGTTTTGCATTCGTTACAGAGGATCACATACGTTTGCGCACCACTGACCGAGCATAGAGCTGCAATAACATACGATTTTAGCCAATTGTCTAGCATCCTTATCAACTCTGCTTGCCTCAGCATCTGACGATGATCTGAATTCACAATGGATGCACATCAAAAGTGCCTTAGTTTCTGCCAGCATTGGAAGTTGTGGAGTTGCGCGTCATCCACCGAAAGGCTGGATTACCGCTGTGTCCTTGTCGCTGATGAACAGATGCAGCTTAGTTCCGCCCGACGCCAGCTGTAGTGAAGAACGCTGATCCCTGGACCCATGATTGCGCAGAGATTTACGAAAGGATCGTGAAGTCTGATGGTCTGGACGTGCTAGAGGGATGGAATTCCTTAGTCTTTGTAAAAATATCAGAAATCTTTTCAACCTCATCCGAGTCACCGAACGTTTTCGACCTGGTGTTAACGAAACAATCTGCGAAGAGCATGATCCGTTGTCTGCAAGCCTCTGGTGCCCATCATACTTCGCAGGCTATCCCCAACACGCGATTCGTCACAGCGAGAAGAGCAGGCTGGGTTCCGTTTTAGTTGCGGCTGCATCGATCAAAGTTGCACACTCAGCAAGATGCTGATGCTCCGCTATGTATATCAAAGCCAAGGATATCCGGGCAGCCTTCGATTCTGCCGAAAAGACTGCATTGTGGCAGTCTGTTGAGGAATGGCGTACCTAAAAAGGTTGTTTCCATACCATTGCCATGGATAGTCAGACCCCGTGTGTAGTTATAACTTATGGCTATCTTTTCCCTTCCTGTGCTGTCACCAGTGGAGTTTGACAAGTGTGCCCTGTCACAGTCTTTTTCAATTTTACTATTGAGGATGTCCTCAGAAATGCTCTGGGAGATTCACCGAACCCTAACGTTGAGCTCCTCTCAGGTAGCCGAGTTGCTGAGTTGGATTACTTCGATGATATGGTCTTGCTGCGTGACGATCCACAGACCGTCGCACTTGCACTTAACCACTTGACGACTGAATGGTCAAAGTATGGCATGCACTATTCCCCATCCAAGTGCAAACCATTGTTCATGGCTTTCAAATGGCTGTACCTGCACTCACTATAGGTGGTAAGACACTGGAGGTTGTGAGGACTTTTATCAACCTGGAAGGCTTCATCACTGCCGGCGGGGCTGTTAGAGACTAGAGTTGGATGCGTATCACAAAAGCTAGCTTTCTCTCTAGCTATATATATATATATATATATATATATATATATATATATAATGGTCGGCGTCATCCGGTTTCGGATTTGCTTGTCACTGTGGCAAGCCACAGGACGCCTGCGCCTACAGAGGGACCATGGGTGGCTTGCGCTGCACCACTCCCAGCTACAACCACAGACCCCATATCCAGTGTAAACCGAAGGAATAAGACCGGGAGGAATGTGGATGGGAGCCACGTTTCATCAACTGAGCCGGCCCACACTCCGTCACAGGCAAACACAAGCACGCTGTATTTGGGAATCAAGCGCACACAAGGCGGTGGTTGGATCGTTGTCCGCTCCACACTGTGTGCATGGAACCACGCTTCGAGCCTAACACGGCCACAAGGACCGTGCACCCCGTCCCCTCCAGCGACGACCAACTGTCTGCCGGAGCCAGTATGGACGAGGTAGTGGGTAATAGACAGGTAGGCACCTTGTCAACATGCACATCAAGCGCAGCCACACCGGGGACGTCAAACAACAGCCAATCACTTAAGAGAAAGATAACCAAGAAAATAAATCGAGTAATGCATTAAGAAACGGTGACATAACTCTTAAATTGGTGAGCATATGAAATAAGTTGTTTACAAACGAATCCGAGATAGGTCCACGAGATCAGGAAGTTTATTTTACGGAAATGCTACAAACACGAAAATGTTATCGAAATAACTGCAAGTGGCTTAAGCGACGTGTGCAAGTGTATAGAAGAGAGTATAAGTAGGCATTTGTATGGGAAAGAAAAGCATTAGGACAAAATTGAAAACCCACCACCTGAAATAAATGGACTTAGCACGCAAGCACCCTGTTAGTAAATCGAATGCAGCGTATCTACAAGCGCCGCGCCGGTTCTGCCTACGTTCTCTGCGGGACCCGTCATCGCTTCGGTAGTGGACCCAAGTGGCCTCGCTCATGGCTCACTAGGCCTGCCTGACTCAGGCACTCGCGACCGCATGTTCTACAGCACCATGCGCGCGATGTCGGTGGAGTACAACCCATCGGTGCTTGCCGCTTCTTCTCTGCATGTATGAGGTCTTTCTCGCGCACTTCGGCAATTGCCTTCACGATTAGATCGCGCCATGCACGCCGATCAACCGTCTTTGATTCCCATGACCTGCAATCAAGATTAGAATGTGAGGGGCTCACTTTGATCATGTCCTGGTAACGTAACTTTGGTTTCCCTACATGCCTCTTCCCAATACTCAGCTGACCGTATAAGAGTTGTTTCGGTATCCGCGTTGAATCCATACGCCAAACATGACCGAGCCACCTCAGGTGTCTGAGTAAAAGTATGCAGTCCACTGCATACATCCCACTTTGTCGCAACACTTCCGTGTCAGCAACTCTGTCGCCCCAACTGATGCGTAAAATTCGTCGCAGACACTGCTGATGGAACCGCTCGAGATATCGCACATTCCGACGGTACATCGTCCACGTTTCACTGCCGTATAGAAGAACGGACAGCACCATGGATTTGTACACCATCAGCTTCGTGCCAATGGTATGCTGATGGTTGTTCCACACTCGGTACTCTAGCTTCCCGAATGCCGCTGCTGCCTTCGACACGCGGATACGCAGCTCACTGTGTATCTGCTGATCAGTCGACATCACACTCCCAAGGTAGCAGAAGCGGGAGGTGGTTTCTAATACTTCAGCAGCAATGCTGATTCGCGGCAATATTGAAGATTGCACTTCCGGTGAAGGCTGAAAGAGACAGACAGTTTTCTTTGTGTTGATGGTGAGCTCGAATTTGGCCGCTGTCGAAGCCAGAGCACTAGTCATGTGCTGCAACTCATCCGCGCTGTGTGAAAACAACGCACAGTCGTCAGCAAACAGCAACATTCGGATAGTTGTCTCACAGACTAGAGTTCTCGCACCGAAACGACGGATGTTCAGCAACTTACCATCAATGCGATGCTCCACACGAACACCATAGGCACAAGCGGCATCAAAAGCACAAGACATCATTGCATGAAGATAGATATTAAACAGGGCAGGAGCTGAGACACAACCTTGCTTCACACCAGAGACAACTGCAAAGTCATCCGAGGTCTCTCCACTCAGCTGCACCCTCGCTTGCATACCACTGTGCAGACATTCAATTAAACTTACAAATTTACGCGGGCATCTAAACTTACTCAACACCAGCCACAACGCCTCGCGATTCACCGTATTAAATGCCTTGGTGAAGTCAACAAAAAGCGAGTACAATGGCTGGTGCCGTTCTCTGCATTTCTGCTGCAACTGACGAGCCGCAAACACCATATCTATAGTGCTGCGACTTGAACAGGATCCGCACTGCTCTTCCGACACGTTAGGTTCCACGACCTGACTGTCGAGGCGGTTGAGCAGAATTCGTGCAATCACCTTGCCCACACAACTCAGCAAGTTGATGCCACGATAATTCGTGCATCGTTGTTTGCTACCGTCCCCCTTGTACAGTGGTAGCACAAGGGCATCCTTCAGCTCAGGAGGCACCTCCTCCTCAATCCATACACGTTGCACCAAGTGGTGCGGCGCACTCAACAACGCGGGTCCGCCGTGTTTCAATACTTCAGGCGGGATCCCGTCGGCCCCGGCACACTTGTCGTTTCGCAGCTGAGCAAGTGTCCTCTGCGTCTCATCCAGTGTCGGAGTGTCCGCCAGACTCGCCTTCACATCGTGCTGCTTGAGGCCGTTCAATGTAGGCCAGTCGATCTCTGAACGGTTGTTCAAGAGACAGTCAAAGGGTTTTTTCCAAATCTGCATTATGTCTGCAGTCTGTGTGCAGGTAGCGCCTGAACTACCATTGATCATTGTCCTCAGCGGCTCCAATCTCGGTCCATACACCGCCTTCAAGGAGTCAAAGAATTCCTTGTGTTGGCGGCGTTCGGCGTAGCATTCCATCTGCTTCGCCTTCTCCATCCACCATGGATTTTTAATGCGACGGAGCTCTCGGGTCAGTCGCCGTCGAAGTTTGCAAAACTAACTATTCTTCCCCGAGTCACTGGGATCTGCGACATGTGCAGCAAATGCTGCATTTTCCCCCGACACCAATGCGCCAATCGTCGCATTGTTCTCACAAACCAATCAGGCCGCTTGAAGTTTGCGCGTCTGATGGTCTCCTCGACAGCGGCTGTCAGCTGGTCGCGAATGTGGTGCCACAGGTCGCCCACTGTGGCTATGCAGTCCACATCACACAGGCGTGCAGCCATCGCCTTCTCCAGCCCAGTACGTTTCGCCACAGTACCGAGGGAGAGAATGTTAAATTTACACCGATTCACGGCGGAAGTGCAATATATAGATTTATGAAAATATATGTACAGTTTGGTGCGCACCAATTTGTGATCGGTGCCACACTCAGCTCCACGCAGTACACGTGTCATGCGCACTTCACGCATATCATGCTGACGTACGATGACATAGTCGAGCAGGTGAGCGTGACCACTCCGTGGGTGCGTCCAAGTTGCTATATCACTCGCACTCAGTGCCAACTGAGTGTTCGTGATCGTCAGGCCGTGAATGGCACAGTGAGAGCATCCTGTCACCGTTCGCATTTGCTGAACCAATGCCATGCTGACCGATAACGTCTATCCACACCGATGCATCACACCCAACGCGGGCGTTGAAGTCACCTAGCAGAAATAATCGGTCGCTTTTCGGCACGGACGGTATCACAGAGGATAGCTGAGTGTAGAATTGATCACGCGTGTCATCAGGATAACAGATGGTCGGACCGTATGTGCTTATGAAGTGGCAAACTTACCTTTCCCGGGTCGTAGGCGAGCAGTCATCAGTCGCGCGGTGATGCCTGTTGGTTCGCCCGCCAGCTGGCCATGGAGGCGATCGGATATTGCAAATCCGACCCCATGATCCCGTGTTGCTGAGGCGGCGTTGCCCACCCAGTAGAATGTGTAGCCAGCATCTGCTTCATGCAAATTACCTTGCTCAGCGAGCCGAGTTTCACTGAGCGCCGCAATATCGATGTGGTAGTGCGCCAGCTCCATTGCGACCAGTGCAGTGCGTCGCTCGGGGCACTCGCTGGAGTTCCGGTCCATTAGTGTGCGCACGTTCCAGCACCCGATGCTGAGTGCTTTGCGCGCAGGTATACGATTGCATTGGTGGGCAATCGCACGCGAGGTGGTCATTGTGCTTCGGAGGTTTGTTTGAGGAACTCCGCCCGGAGCCTTTGGCTCAATAACCTGACCCACAAGGCAGTGGGAAGCAGATCCAGCTCGGGAATGTGATTGCACAGACAGATTGGGATCTGCTTGACGGCCGTCACAAGCAGCCTTGGATGTACTGGAACGATTTACATATATTTTGCGACCGTAGTTTGATACACCTGCGACCACGGCCAGACGCAGGTGGGTTTTGGTGGGTTTGCACCAATTTGACCAGGGGCTGCCTATCTTGAGGCGGGCAGTATCAAACCATTGAACACCCGGAGGTGTCCTCCCACCGTCAGAGACAATGCGTGGCGCTTGTGCTCTACGATAATCGAGCTGTGAGCTTATAACCCGTAGACTTGTTGTCTCTCATGACTAGGTTTTACGGGAAGAGAGCCATCGACCACTTCCTAACCTCCGAAGAGGATGGACTAGGATACTGGCTGGGCGCCCACACCTGACAGGAGAACGACTCGGGTCCTCAGCCATAGCCTTCAATTAAATGAACACCCGAAATGCAGCGGGTCTAGCACATGGTCAGTTCACTGACTCATGCGGATTGGTGTCCTGGATGCTAGCAGGGAGAAGGGCGAAACCCAACTCCCTTCCAGCGGTCGCCACGAGGAGGCGCCCAGGACGTGAGCCAATGGCGCAACAGTAGCAGCAGTGGGTAGACCATCTGTCAGGATCTAGCCACCACCAGCCTCAGCGCACCATAAGCTCTGCTGCCATATATATATATATATATATATATATATATATATATATATATATATATATATCCGTGGTAAGTGCACGATCCCGACATTTTTGACTAGCGATTTTCATGGTGTCATCAGTTCATGTTCCGTTCTACTGGTGAGTGTGAGATTGAGCATAGCTATATTTCCCGTTGTGCATGAGCGATACTGAATTTACGGGGGCTTATGAAAACGCAAGTACCAAGTAGTCTGAAGGCGGAAGCGCAGAGACGCCTACCAGAAGTTAAATTGCACATAGCCAATCATCTGGGTAGACTAAGAGATATGTAATGCCAGCTGTAATGATACCTCAGTGTCTTAATACATTTCATGGGACAGGAATCGGCGCATAGTGACAATTGTTTTAGGAGGACCGAATGGCTGCACCCGAGACGTGAGATGCAAATTGTTACCAAATAGCTTAGGGCCACAGCAGAGTACACAGCGGTATGTACAAACGGTTGAGTACTTGGATGACAGCTATGCTACGTCTTGAACATTTAAAAAACAGCGCGAACACTTTTGCAAAGCCGCATGTTTGAATGTAGGCAGCGGGACTTAGTTGATGTAGTACAGCGCTAGTTTTCCTGCCAACGGAACCGTTGTATTGCTCCCTGACAATGCTTAAAGTTGCGCAAAAATCGTTCTTTGAAAATCCGCACGTACCTCAGGCAGCAGATGATCGGACCGGTCGGCGACACGGATAGGCTGAAGTGAACACCCCGTCGCATTCGCACGCTGTGCGATTTCCCCAATTAGCTACGCAAACCAGACTGTATATATGGGAGGCAACACCCAAGTACACACTATTTTACCGTACCACTTGTTTATTTATCATTCTCCCCGGTAACCGTACTGATGGTAGCTGCTTCACTACTCCTATTTCGGTTTCGTTCAGATATGGATGCCCAAGATTTAAGGCTGTCATTCATGTTCACGTCTACTTGTTAAAGGAAACACCAACGGTTCGTATTGGGTACTTATTCTCATGCTTGCGAAATGGTTGTTAGCCTGACCTCTAAACGAAACCCATGGACGATTGTGGTACTATTGTTCATGAGGTTCTATCTGTCTCTATCCAGTTTGTGGCAGATCATAATTAAGCTTGGACAAACGCATGTGCATCTGTTGTATTCGAACTACCAGTGGACTCGGATGACGCCCATCCATGTATATATGTATACTGAATGAATTCGACGAGGATACTTATCCCGCTTTTGTACGGCCAACTTAATGCAGGGAAGTGACACTGGGGCAAACCGAAAATAACATTACCATGGCATGAAGGTGAGTTTATGACAAATTAATTTTGAGTTCAGGTGTTGCGAATCCAAGGGAAATTTGATTGAATTCTGTGGACTGATCAAGAGGACGGTTGCCCAGGTACAGGAGAAGACACTACTGCACACGGAATAGAAGCATGATGCGTACATTCCCATTCGATTTACAAACCCAGACCAATAAGGTGGCGGATGTGTTACGTTTGTCTGCTTGATGAGTAATCTTGAATTTCAGAAGTAGATGTTGTTTGAGCTCCCCAGTGTGGCTGCGTCTGATGTGAATGTTTACAAGGTGCCTACCTGTCTACTACCGTCCACCTCGATTACTGGCTCCAGGAGACAGTTGATCGTTACTGGAGGGGTCGGGATGCACCGTCCTCGTGACGGTGCTAGGCTCAAAGGGTGGTTCGGGCTACGGCCCAGCGACTGTCTTAAGCACGTCTGGTGTGCATGATTTCCCAATTATGCAGGAATGTTTCCGTTCTATTTGTTGAAGGAGTATGGGCCGGTTCCTTTACTGAAACGTGCTTCCTATCCACATGCCTCCCGGTCTTATTCCTTCGGGTTTACACCGGATATGGGGTGTGTGGGTGGTGCAGCGTAAGCCATCCATGGTCCCTCTGTACGCACAGGCATCCTGTGGCTGTCCCCGTGGAGGCCAAAGTGACAGTGGGAGCGGCAATACGTCTAAACGTTGCTGTGCGTTATACACATGCTGAAAGCACGTTCGCTGGTTTTCAGTAACGGCTGGGGGAGTTGCAACAATCCCGCATTCCCTCTTGGTTTGCGTGCGCTGCTCTGTTGTCAATGGAATCGATTGACGAGCAACGTCAGGCAAAACACCTTAATGGGAAGCTGTTGAATCCCACCCGATGCATGACTGGATTGCGTGTTTTGTGAACTTCTTTTTTCGTCTCCATTAATTTTGTCGCCCGCACGAGCCACCCCACTAGGTCTTCTTTCCAAACTTCGTATTCCGTTTAACATGGGTATTTCAGCGTTCAAGTTCTACTGGGTTCCACTGGGTAAGACCTACTGGCGTTTACGACACAGGGAAATAAGCAGGCGGGTTTTTGGAGCGTGATTTGAGACTCCCGCGGACTGGTTTGATGCATATTGTC
Source organism: Dicrocoelium dendriticum (assembly GCA_944474145.2). Classification (NCBI taxonomy): domain Eukaryota; kingdom Metazoa; phylum Platyhelminthes; class Trematoda; order Plagiorchiida; family Dicrocoeliidae; genus Dicrocoelium; species Dicrocoelium dendriticum. The sequence continues at coordinate 26,127,877 of OX104060.1, read as the reverse complement.
CGCTTACTAACGTTCGCATATCGGTTTGTTTTAATATTCGCACTTGTATTATGGTTGCGTAGATATGAAGCGTTTTAAACGTCTTTTTGTATTCAGTTGCCTACATTTGGCTCTGTACTCTTTAATTTGATAACCCTTTCGCTTTTAATCAACGTTCCTTTTTTACCCATTTCCTCTATTTCCCACTGTCATACATTATTTTGGATTCTGCCAACTTGATTGTGTGATCCACCTCACTGATTCACTCACTACGATTTATCATCCGTTTTTTCCGTGCTCTTTGCTTACTGACTCACTTAAACTCATCAAATTTCTGAGCCACTAGGCCACTGTCCGCAATACCCTTCGCCTCCTCCGTTTATGTGTCTCTATGTTGTTCCCGCCTATTGTCATCATACCCTCAAAGAGGTTTTCTTTTCATACCATGGTACTTTTAAGTTTAAGCAGTCCTGCATTCACTTCTACCCTCTTATCTTATATTTGCAAGCTGTTGGTCTGAAGTTGTACCACACCACTTTCATATCGTTTCCGATGTTTAACGCTTACTTGTTTCCTCCTCAGGTATTCATGAGTGAACACCGGATAGCAGCGGAATTTTGGCTTTTTATCTCATCTTCATGTTCAGCCCCTGGTGTGAAACGAAGCGATCATCAGGTTCGCGTTGCTCATCAGGTCGCTGCCTGTTTCACCATACCGAACCCACAAAACTATGCGAAGGGGGAGGAATTACACTCTTGTATGGAGGCCGAGGTGTGCTGTGAACAGTCCACTTCTAATCGTAGTCGGAACCATGCAGAGCACTATGTGTTCATTCGCGTTCCATATTCAATGTTGAAACAGTGCGCCGTTTCTCTTCGTCCGGATCTGAAAGACGACGAACGCAGTAAGTGGGTTGTCATTATCATCATCATCATCATTACACGTTAGCTAAAGATTATAAACGCCTCCGCTATTGTATCGCAATACAATTTGGTACATGAAAGGAGCAAGATAATAAACATTACTGACTATAAACCAATATGATGTGTAGGACCCACTCATGCGTCGAGTGTTGGATCGCGATTTGTAAAAGAAGCTGTGGGTAGGTGGAGAACCGTGAAACTCAACATAAACGTCGTTGAGATCGGCCTTTCACCATGTCAACAAGTATATCCAAACAAACGTGTTCATCGCCTTTCGGGCCCCAACCCGGCAGTTGGAAGACATCTACGAACGCTAAGTTGAATGTGGGAGGTCTTCATTACTCGGTCGACCTCACCTCCTACTATCCAGACTCCGATCGCGCAGGCGACGTACATCGCGGGAGTCGGTGTGCTGGTAGATGCAATACTTGTCCTAGCTCTCGGAGCGTGGTGCGTGAAATGACGGTGCTGAGCGGTTCTCTCGCTCTTCCTTCCTCACAAACAACACGCCAAAAATGCTCATTGTTCTCGACGTGTTTCCACTAGACATGATCCTTAAATGGATTGTGTTAACCGCAGGTACCAGTTTGCTTGTGCTTTGCATTCATTCAAATCTTTGGATTCGGTCTAAATTGCAACTCACTTCGTCCTTGTTATAGATCCTTTGCTTTGTATATAGCTCGCTAGTCGGAGCGAAGGATTCATTTCTTGTGGGTTGTACTCCGCGCAGACAAATTAAATAAATTAAGTGAGGTTCTTCGCAGTCAGTTTCCAAATCACATAGTCGTCCACATGCCCGGAAAAGCACTAGACTGCAGTTTCAGCCTGTTGGGCATCATCAGTAGTGCGCATCCATCGGATCCATTAGGATTCGAAACCCATGACCACCAGCGGATTGAACCGCCAGTCAGCAGCTTATTGCCACTGGGCCACGGGGGACAGCTTCGGACCGTCGTGATTTACAAGCTAACTGCGATATAGCGCGTCTTATCCTCCACTGCCATGCAAGTTACGAACGTTGCAGAGGACAGGGTTGGCCCCGAAAGACACGACGTCCACTAACAGTAGCTATGTACAACATAGCATTTAGAAACTGTCAGGGCAGGTATATTTCGATGTACTCATGAGTAGGGGATTTTTGATGTAATTAAGTGA